>JANAVB010032618.1:18459188-18733704 GCA_029216955.1 Iris pallida | reverse complement strand
GAACGTCTCTACACTCACTACTCGACTACATGAAGCTTGGATTGGTTCGGGTCCAGTCCGAACTAAATTGGTACAACCGGGTCTCCTGCAAGTTTAATCAATAATAATTAAATAATTAGATTATTTATAGGGTCATGTTACAACTTAGCCTGGTTTTCCTAGTTAGGACATCACTATGGCTCGGCCTTCCTGGCATGACTAATACACTAGTCAAGGCACGCCACTGCTCTATTCGTGCCACGATTTCTAGTCACCTTGTACTCTAAATTTAATCATGATTAAAGCACTTTATCGTAATAATTAACTAATTAATTATTTAAACATTCTAAAAATCTCTATTTAAATCAGATAAAAATATTTCAAATTTTCGAGAAGGGGAGCTACAAATCTACCCACCTTAAAAATAATTTTATTCTCGAAATTCTAATTCATAACTATTCCTTAAAATTCAAAAAGGAAGTCTACTATTACCTTAATCTCCTTACATTTTATTTCCTCAAAATAGGTTACATCCTCCTCCTAGCCATTTTGTAACTACATAACCTCTAGGACTTCTACCCACCTTTGGTCATACTACTCCTCAAAACTAATATCTTATGATCTTCTAACTAGTTGCTAACAATCCTAGCAACAAGTATCTACTGCATATGACATTTATAATCCTCTCCTATCTATCAAGCAACCCAAAAATTTAACAAGCAATAATTTACACCAGTAGCTAAGAAATATTGATAAATTCTAATAAGTATGACCATTCGTCGCTCTGAAATAGGAAGGACAGGAAGATAGGAAAGAATAATCGAGGGCAAATATAAAGTTTTAAGAGCGGTAGAGAGTATCCAATGATGCAGATAGAAAGAAAGTTTATGAACCATTAACTTATTTGCTAGTCAGTTGCTAAATTGAAGAACCCTTCGTTTCTTAGAAGGACTTGCAATCCGTTTAATACAGAAGTTTCGTTCTCAAAATTAATCTAAACAAGGTTCCATAATAGAATAAAATTTGAGAAATCAAGATTGCGATCTTTTCCGTGGTTATCTAAACACACGAGCAAGGGATATAAATGCAATACAAGATCGTATTGCGACTTCCAGGTAGATGGAATAAGGGTTACGAATGACATCACATTCTAAGAGGTGGAGACTACATAGTAGGTATAGGGACCTATTTCAAATAGTTCAATTTTATAGTCCAAATATAGTGGTATATATGGATGGGTTTTACTGGGTCTTAATGGGTTCCCTCATTGGACATTAATCGTTGGTTAGATGAACCTTGGATTTCAATCTATATGGACTAGACAAGATCCTAATGATAAAACTATTTCTACTAGGTTAGGGTAACCTAGAATAGGTTTCCACCCAAGTGGTTGAGCTAGTTGCTAGTCATGTTGGTTAGCTAGGTCCCTAAAGCCCAAAAATATGCCTTCAGTGACTTTTGTGTTTAAGTAGAACATGAGACCTCGATTGGGTGGCACACTAGTGGCATGTGCGTAGTGGGCTTCGAGTAGATCACAACCATATATTGGGTCGAAGGACTTGAGTCGAAGTTGAGGCTCTAATGAAAGTCGAAAAGTATACCGGTATTATGGTAAAGGTTATAGCTAGTCCTTTTGACCTAAAATTTGTATCCTAAAATAGGGTACAAGAAGAGGTGTTTGAGTGGGACATGATATGTCTACATAAAGGTGAAGTTGTCTATGTTTTGTATATGAAATTTGTTGGAAGGTAACAGCTGGTCTCGTGTTCCGAGTATTAATGACACGGCCAGGGACACAAAATGATCTAAATGGAAAGTGGGAGTCCATGGGGCACTAATTATCATCCTAATGGAAATTATTCTAATCAATCGGTAATCCTCGTATATCCTAAAATTTTAGAAGGCTTACAGTCTACTCGCCTTAGAAGCTAGGACATGGTTTTAGGAATAATGAGGTTAGAATAATTCTAAAGTCCGGATATTGTACCTCGACTCTTGTTAATAAAGAATAAGGCACGGTGTAACGGGATACGGTAGATATAAATCAAGTCAAGGATCGTTCCTTAATAAATGGAAAAAACGAGTGTATACAATGACACATGGTCGATAAAATAGAATGATCTACTCGTCTATAGTATACAAGAGTTATCGACGGGGTAACCAACTCTAAGGCAAATCATATGAAAAGATTTCTAACAATTGAGTCATGAATTTCTATTTGTGTCAAGTCTACTAGACTATGGTCACAAGGGTTCTAGTGGTATGGGCTGTAGTGATCATGTATTACTGTTGATAACTGGTAGATCATAATATGATAGGGTATTTAAGCTATGGTATTGGCTAAGCTAGTGACTGTGGTATTCCAATACTAGTTATGTCTTAATAATAAAATTAATATAACTAGGGTAATATTTATTGGAAACCAATCTCGAAATGGGTGTCTACCATAGTCATGGTAAATGATTGTCCTTACATTTGTCTATTCATCTCATGTCTAAACCGTGGGCTTTGGTCGAGGAAAGGTTGGGTTAAGGCTTAAGGGTTACTAGTTAAAGCAAGCTTCAAGCAAATAATTAAAGACTCACAACAATTGGTTTCTTGAGAATACATAGTCTCCTAGGTTGGCATTTTGACTAAGGGTAAAACCCTAATCATTCTCAAATTTTAGATGGCTAGAAGGTCCCAATAGTAGTTTGAGGGTCGAGAGGAGAACGGATAACTCAAGGCAAGGTTCTAGTCACATGGCTGGCCGATAGTAGCTACACTTGTGTATACAACTATCATAGCCATGGGAGATACTCTGTATCTATCTACCAATTACGAGCTTTCGTCTTTCCAAATCAGTGAAAGACAAAAATAATAAAGAGTTCAAGAAAGATGTCACTGAATACAATTACGTGATTCAAAGGCGAATGTATAATTCAAGAGAAATTTTTAATGCAGTCGCGGATAAGATCCTAAAGATGTCTACATCTCAATCCACGTAGGTTAATCAGAGGAAGAGTGAACTGAGTGCACTAAGGTTGATCAGACCGTAATACATTGATTCTGATTAGACAATATGTTAGTAGGCGTCCCCAATAAACATATGTCTTGAATCAAGCTCAATAAAAGATTAAGCTTGCAAAACTAGGCTGTAATAGCAACATTGGTCAAGATAGTCAAAATACAAGCATGCGAGATTTTTGAAAGGAGGCACAAGTAGTTCGAGTTTTGAGAGAATCCAAACCTTACCTGGTGTTCTTGCTTATACAGTCATCCTACTATCTTCTTATCCATAAGGCCTTGGTCGACTAATGGGTTATGGACCTCTAAATTCTATATTCTAGGTAAACCTTTTAATGTCAGTCAATTACCTCGTCAATAGATTATAAGGACCACAGAATGCTAGGTTGGGAGACATGCTACCCAACTTACAGAACTTTCACTAGTATTGGCTTTGGATCTTATGGGACACACAGGGCATTTCCTATCCTCTATAGTATCCTAAACTTGTAATCACGTTTGAAGTTATTTTACCGAAAAATGTACCTCGCCCATATACTCTGGCTGTGGTAAACCCTTGGTTCCGTGATTCAGATGTGATATGCTATCAGATACTCTACCTTATATTGACACAAGGTCTAAAGAGGTCAACGAGATATAGTTTTAGCAATGTTCCATAACCTACGATTCTTTGAAATAATTTCAATTCTTTGGGTCGTGCCTCGCCAGTGCGCTGCTGGCTGCAGTGAACCCACACTCTCCATTTCAAGTAATTGATGACAGTGTGCTGCTATCTAGCCATCGCAGTCGTTTAAAATTATTCCAACTATATTCCTAAGAACTTCAAGGAGCTGCTAGAGATTCAAACTAGTTGACTATGATAGAAAGCGTAAACATCTGCCTATAAGTCTCAATCCTTAAAGTAAAGATTGATTGGGAGGAAATAACTGGAGACAAAGGAAGTAAGAACATCATAATCTTTATTTCATATGTATTTCAAATGGTTGAGGGAAAACTTTGAATCAATCTACCTCGAGACTCGTATATGAGTAACAGAATCATGAATTATAAAGTAATTCCTTACGGCAAAATAGGATTTTAAATATGCAATTCTAACTTATGATATAAGGATTATATCTATAGGACAAAAGAAAATTGAACAGTTTATCAAGATTAGAGCCTTAATTGTAGGAAAGCCTAACTTACCAAGTGAATAGTATATCCACATTGGATCATATCGTCATATCAAAATAATAGGGTATCTATAGAGATCTGGCAAGCTATCTAAATTTAATAATGCCTTATCTAAATTGTATGACCTATCTGACAACCTTAACTACCCAACGGTCAATTTGAACAAGGGATCCCTAGTCCTAGTCATTCTCTTAAATTAATTTAACTCTAAGTTGTGAATGAGCATTTTCTAGTCGCAGGCTTGCAATAGTACGACTAACTTAAGTACCATTACGAGTTCGTAATCTTTTACAAAAACTGACCTGCATGGGCTACCACAAAAACTTGTCACGACCTGCACCTAATTTTTTGGATACGAAACGTGTCCAAGCCAACCTATGCCGCAGAGTCGGCGGTAGAACGCTGTCATGGCCAAAATGCTTAAAATCACAGAATATAATATTTACTGCTCATTCATATTTCTAAATTTATTACAACATTTATAATATTTATATTTAAAAAAAATACAAGGTTCTTACAATTAATGAAAATGATATCACTTCTATCTAATTTCTAGGTTTCCGTCTACAAGTACACCCGTATCTCCCAATGCTAAGAGAAGCCACAACTAACCTAAAAAATGTTGGTTTCCAGTCAGGAATGGAAGAAGCACACAAATCGACGGCAATGCGAAAACATAATAGAATTCACAAGACATGAAAATAACATATGTGAGATAAAAACTAGAAAGTAACTGATGTCATGGCAAGCGGTAAAGAAACCAGAAAACAAATAAAAGACAACTATTTATGTGTTTTGAAATATCTTGTTCGACATGTGAACAGCTAATGGGTAAATACGGCACCCCACACGTGTCATGTACAGCTGCTATCAGTCAAGATTAACATATTGGGATAGAATAGATAGTTCACATGTTTACTAAGATATTTTCCCGCCCAGCTAGTACTCATGGAATCAAGTCGCAAGCATGGTAATCATGAAAATGACAGTCAAGAAATGTAATAAATCCATGATACTAATCTCCGTGTGACGAGCGTGTCAACAAGCAACAAGACATATGTATAAACATGAAACGTAAAAACTACTATGAATCGAAAAGCAATCAGAAAGTGTACTTGCCTGAGGTCCTTTGCTGGTAAAACCGATAATACTATACTACTCAGTGAGCCACAACAGTCAAACTCGTACAATAGTCTCGGGATGCTGAAACAGACATTACCAACGTTCTCAGAATAGTCAAATTAGCTAGAATTGCCTGTCCTTAAGTCCAATTCTGGATACAGGGGTAAACGGTAATTTCGGACCAAAATGATGTCCGCCGTTGGACCCAGCTTTGCATCGAAAAGCATACAAAATTAATGGTCTCTAAAATCGTCAAACTATATGTCTATATTTTCGTTTTGATGGTACGAACCCAATGGTATGTCTAATTTTGGATTCCGGTGGGCCGTACACGAAATCGTCCGTTGAATCGGATCGTGGGGCCCACAAAACGACGATCCGATAAACTGTCTCAGAATCGGACCAAACTTGGAATACAGGACCAGAAAAATGAAACGGTTCTGTTGGCGCAAGTTTCGTCTCGATCTGACGAACGTGCACAAAGTAATTAGAAAATTTGCATAGAGGCCGATACGGTAAATTTTGACGGATACGCATCAAATTTGTCGTGCACACACAACCAATTTGAATTCCGTTAAAGCCCACATGTCCGCGAAGACATTACGTACCTTTCGATGCTTTCGGTTCGCGACCACGTCGTCCGGATTGGCGGGACGCACGTCGTATCGAAAGTTTTTTATTATTTTGAAAACAATTTTTTGGTAAACTTTGAATCTATTTTGACAGTAATTTAAATAACGAAAAACAAAACCAACAACAGGGTTTTAATCTCATATAGGTTGTCTATAAAGCTATTTAAACACAATTTTGAGACAGTCAAAGGATTGGCAATTTGTCGCCTTCCAAATCAGGGATTTGGACTATTTCGTGTTCTATTTTTGTAAGATTTTTTGATGGACTTGGCATCGATTTATCGGGCAAAACAGGACCTTAACCTACAAACTACTTGAAAGGGTTTAAAGCCCTATAGATTATGAACGTACCAGAGAAGACGGGACGCAAAACGATCGAGCGATCGTTGGAAAACAAGGCCGTGAAGTTGGGCCCTTGACTGCTGTGCTGCTGCTGCCGTTCTCCGTTCAGTCGCCGTGCGCGCGCAGTTTGCGGCAGCTTGGCCGGCCGCCGGTGATGTGCAGGCGTGCGCGGCGGCGCTGGGGTGTTAAGGAGTCGTGGGGGTGGCGGATCTCAGTTAGGGTTTTTGTTTCCTTCTCTCGATCTCTCTCAATTTCTTTTACAAATAGCCGGGTGGGGTTCTGCACGGGTCTGGGGAGTTGGGGGCTCGGTTTGGGGTTTCTTGGCTGTGGGCCTGGGCTGCGCTGGCCTGCTTCCTTTTTATTTTATTATGTATGTATATGTATATACACACGTACTTATATATATATATATATATATATATATATATATATATATATATATATATATATATATATATATACACACATGCACGTACTTTCTACGTATTTTAATTAGAATATCATAAGGTCAGTTGTTGTCTTTTCGTCTTTTTTATGTGATTATTCATGTGTGTGTGTGTTTTCTTTTTACAATGCCAAGAGATTTAAAGTATAAATTTTATTTTTTTTAAATTTTCTATTGAGAATAATAATCTTTGAAAAATGGTAAGGATAATTATTATTTTTACTATTGAAACATAAAAAGTTGTATGGTAAAAGAAAACTTGCATGCAAACTTTATTGCTTTGACTCATAAACATAAATGACATGCAATTTGATATAATAACATCATGTTTATAATATACTCGAGGGTATTTTAGGAATTCAAAAGTTTCCACCACCAACTTTCCCTATTATATAGTAGAATAGATATATATTATATATATATATATATCTATTCTACTATATAATATATATATAATATATTATATAGTAGAATAGATATATATATATATATAATATATATATTATAGTATATTATATATATATATATATATATATATATATATATATTATATATATATATATATTATATATATATATATATATATTATATATATATATATATATATATTATATATATATATTATAGGAATTCAAAAGTTTCACCACCAACGTTTCCTATGATATATATAATATATAGATATATATATATATATATATATTATATATATATATATATATATATATATATATATATATATATTATATTTATTTATATGGAAGCAGATCAAAACCCCCCCTTAGGAAACCCCCTAAACTATTAACATTCAACTTAATCATTTAAAATTAATATAATATCTATAATCTATAATATATATATATATAATTCAATTTATTTAATTAGATATATATATCTAATTTATAATATATATATATATATATATATATATATATATACATTAAAATTAATATTAACATTAACATTAACATTAATATTAATATTAACATTAACATTAACATTAACATTAACATTAACATTAATATAAAATAAAATAAAAATAAAAATTAATATTAACATTAACATTAATATTAACATTAATATTAATGTTAATATTAACATTAACATTAATATTAACATTAATATTAACATTAAATTACGGCTGAGAGTGAGGGGGGTTTTTTAGGGGGTTTTCTAAGGGGGGCTTTTGATCCGCTCCCTATATATATATATATATATATATATATATATATATATATATATATATATATATATATATATATATATATATATATATAATATGTTAATATATTTACTAACATTCATATAGATAAACTCTATTGATTTATAAATATTTATACAAAGCCTAAGACGTACGTACCACTTATACACATAAGTATTCATGACATAAAATTCCCAAAACTAAAATGTTATTCTAAGGAAGTCGTCATCCTATTTTCTAAGTAAAATATCATTTAAATTGAAATATATATATATATATATATATATATATATATATATATATATATATATATATATATATATATATATATATATTAGCATTAAATACTAAAATTAACATTAAACTTAACATTAAAATTAATATTAACATTAACATTAACATTAATATTAATATTAACATTAACATTAACATTAACATTAACATTAATATAAAAATAAAAATAAAATTAATATTAACATTAACATTATATTAACATTAATATTAATGTTAATATTAACAGTAACATTAATATTAACATTAATATTAACATTAAATTACGGCTGAGAGTGAGGGAGGTTTTAGGGGGTTTTCTAAGGGGGACTTTTGATCCGCTCCCTATATATATATATATATATATATATATATATATATATATATATATATATATATATATATTATATATATATATAGTTATATATGTTAATATATTTACTAACATTCATATAGATAAACTCTATTGATTTATAAATATTTATACAAAGCCTAAGACGTACGTACCACTTATACACATAAGTATTCATGACATAAAATTCCCAAAACTAAAATGTTATTCTAAGGAAGTCGTCATCCTATTTTTTAAGTAAAATATCATTTAAATTGAAATAACGTATTTAATGTATTTAAACGATATCATAATAATATACTTTCCAGACCAAAACATAAATACCAATATAATAATAGTCAATACATACATCTGTATGAACGTCTCTAGACTCACTACACGATTACATGAGCTTGGATTTGGTTTGGGTCCAGTCCGAACTAAATTGGTACAACCGGGTCTCCTACAAGTCATTAATTAATAATAATTAAATAATTAGATTATTTATAGGGTCATTTTATAGCTTAGCCTGGTTTTCTTAGTTAGGACATCACTATGGCTCGGTCTTCCTTGGCATGGCTAATACACTAGTCAAGGCACGCCACTGTACTATCCGTGCCACGATTTCTAGTCACCTTGTACTCCAAATTTAATCATGATTAAAGCTCTCTATCGTAATAATTAACTAATTAATTATTTATAACATTCTAAAAATCTCCATTGAAATCAAATAAAAATATTTTAAAATTTTCGAAAAGGAGAGCTATATATATATATATATATATATATATATATATATATATATATATATATATATATATATATATATATATATATATAAACCACATGGCTTGTTTGCCTTAATTATTTATTTTATTCATTTCAAAGATGTAAAGAGACATTTAGAAGAATTCGCAGCAACACGCAGTAAACAATGGTCCCTCAGGACTATAAACAAACTCCATCCTTGAATATTCTCGCAATGCATGGCTTGTTTGCCTTAATCATTTATTTTATTCATTTCAAAGATGTAAAGGGACATTTAGAAGAATTCGCAGCAACACGCCGTAAACAATGGCCCCTCGGGACTATAATTACAAACTCCACCCTTGAATCTTCTTGCAATGCATGTTTCATTGCAGTTTGGCATGCATGGAGCTTCACAATGTGCCGTTTTTCCTATAAAGATCACATTAACATTAGCACTAACCATGATATAAGAAATTAGTTACTAGATATACTTTGTCTTGCTTAATGATATAAAAATAATATTTATTACAACTATGGCAAATTTGCAAATTATATATAGCTAGAAGAAAACACTAAATTATCTTTCTTTCTTTTTGTGTCACCAGGGGTGGCCTAGTTATTGGGGGCTGTAAGAGATAATAGGAAGATCATGGGTTCTAACCCGGCCTAGCCCTAACCCTAACCCTAACCCTAAACAGTAAAAAGAAGAAGAAGCATATCTCAAATCAATAATAATTATTATGAAGCAACTCTAGTATATCAGAATGATGTTGAAGAAAAATAATGAAAAGATGATGAAAGAAACTTAATTTTAGATGTTAAAACTTAGATATTGTAATATAAGAGTTAATAACCTGACACACATGAGGTAGAGATGAGAATGACCAAGACAGAAGCAACGAGAAGACCCTTCAGGATGATATGGGAAGTCATTTTTCTCTATATATTTTTAATTACATATCTTTGCAACTTATATAGCAAGTAAAACTTGTATCTCTCTAATTCTAATCAATGTCAGATAAGATACAGCGTCTGATCAAAAATAAATAAATAATATATTGATATATTCATCTCCTCAATTTGATATACCCTCTTTTTGTTTTTTTGCCATTTCTTTATGTATATTCCCTATTAGATATCATTAGAACATGTATCCACATTATGCATATTTTGGATCAAAATACTAATTTTTTATTTAGTTCAATGCATTTTGCTTCGTAAAATATTTAGTATAAATCTAGAAGTATGCCCCTTCATGCAAATAATCAATAGATACACTAACCCACTTATGTATATTTGGTTCAAAATACTAATTAATTCTTTCTTTAGCTCAATATGTATTTTGCTTCATCCTAAAAATATCTTTGTATTCCAGAAGTATATCTCATAATGCAACTAATCATTAGATATACTTATCCACATTATGTGTATTTAGGATCAAAAAATAATTGTTTCTTTAGAGAATCATTAGATAGACTTATCCACACTGTCAAAGTGTAGGTGCCCACTTATAAGATGTCGTAATGGTAGGTACCACTTGTATCAGTTGTTGGAGTGGGTGGGGTTTTCAACCTATGTGAAAAATATCCTGGAGCCAGATTGGGTATTCCTGTATATAATAGAAATATCCTACTGGAGTTGGATTGGTTATTTCTATATATATTAGACATATCTCAATGGAGTTGAATATGGTATTTTTATATATAATAAGAATACATCAATAAATTAGATTATGTATTTCTACATATATAGAATACATCAATGGTCCATATTAGTTGTAGGTTCGAGGCTATATATATTTGGTGTTTCCTCACCCTAAAATACGTAACCCCTCTTCCCAAAATTTTATTTTATTTTATTTATTATATATATATATATTTTAAGTCGTATTTTGGAAACAAGTTCCCTCTGAAGTGTGTACTATTATTTTTGTATTTCTAAAAGACTATTATGTTCAAGGATAATAAATATAGTTTTGGTAAAAATATTTCTTGAATTTTTATTATTTACATTATTTGGTTATCAGCTTTGGATATTCATTATTGACTTCGAAAAACGATTTCGAAGATTATAAATATTTTATTGAATTATTGGCAAGACGTTGGTTATTATTTTGGTCATTATTAAATTTGTTTCAAACAAAATTTTTGGAAGTCAAAAGTAGTTTCAATAATAAAATGAGAGCCTATTGATTTTCAAATTAAGCTTTATGTTATATATTATTCTCTAATGATAACCGAATTATTTGATTTCGGTTTTGGAATTATATGATGCGATAGACTTAGTAATATCCTGGAATGGTAATTTATTTTAAATGAAGATTTGGATTAACAAAATATATTACCTTGATGATATCGTTAAATTCAAATTACTAGGATGATAATTTAATTGATATAGATCCATATTCATATGGATTAAAACTACTTGACATTATTCAATATTTATTTACTTTGATATTGAACTTAATTTATTAATGAATTAGGATTAATAATAATTTTAGTTTATTTTAATAAATAAATATTATTATTTTTCTAAAACATTTATTGTTTGAGCCTAGCCCAGCCCAAATGCTTGTTGTTGCCAAGCCAATGCATATTCCTCTCTATTTTCCCTAGCACAAACTATTCCATGAAATCCTCCACCAATTTTATCTTTTTAAAAAAAAATCAAGTCCCAACCAAACCCAATCTTCCCTCTTAAAGATCTGACAGTTATAAAACTTAGCCCACTGTGGGCTATAGCAGGCCGGCACAATCCTCTATGTCCAAATAATTATTTTATTCCCTTCTTAATACCATTTCTGCCTACTTTTAAATACTGATCCCGCAAACTCGGTGCCCACCCGGCCCTAAGCAAAACCCATTCTCCTCGCCTCTTCCTTATATAACGCACAATTCCTAGTAGCAGAACCCTAGCCGCAATATTTTACATTTCGACTTCCTCACTATATCATTCTACCTCTACATGCCCTTTCTCCTATACAACAACGAGTATGCTTCTTCTTCACTCCCTCCATTCCCATTCTTCACCGGGCTCCTCTCGTCTCGACGTTCCAAACCATTGCACCACCTCCACCTCCGACTGTCGCCTACGACCTAGCGTCGAACCGGACCGGTCGCCGAGTTCCCACGAGCACCGATCCACATGGATGCCCTGGCACTCGATGACAATCACCAACGCCTCGCGGTTGTCAGTCGACCCTTAGCCTCGACGCGGCCAGTCGTCGGGTGTAACCAACAATAACCGAGCGACCCCTCCTCCCATATCTACCGTGTGAACCTGCTGCTTCGTCATGCGGGCCTGTTGCCTCCGTCGTGTCGAGCCTCCGGAAGTTCTGCGAGCCTTCAACTTTCTAAATAATGCTGCCATTCCCAGATCGTTCGCTTGGCGCGCATGAGTCCCGACCTAGCATGAACGAGCTTCTCCACTTGAGTTCATTCACAAATGATTCGCATGTCAACCTGAGCTCTGGCATCAGTGCTTACTATGGATAGGTATAATAACTCATATGTCCTCCCTCCATTTTCCTTCTTTGTTTGTTTTGATATTAAGCAATTCTGTAGGGTTATATCCATGCAAACATGCTTTATGCATGGGGTATGTAAATGTACCCATCTTATTATATAATGGTTCATATGATGTATATATAAACTGTAATGCATATGATCTCAACTTATATGGTTACATAGATATTTTAAGGTGTAATAGAACAAATGTTAACTTCTATATATATATATATATATATATATATATATATATATATATATATATATATATAATTGGGCCTTGCTTTCACTTAGGAACTTTTGTGGATTAGACGGGCCAGCAGGCTTAAGGCCACGAGCTAGATTTTGGTAAACTTCAGGCTGGGATGATATATGTATATATATGTATAAATAAATTAAGTTTTATTTTATATAAATAGTTAAATAGTTTGGGTTTTCTAAATAGGATTGGGTTTTGGGCCAATAGGTATATTATATGTATAATAGTATGTGCATACCATTTGTGTATTTACAAGTATAGGTATATATATATATATATATATATATATATATATATATATATATATATATATATATATATATATTTTGGACTAGGTTTCATTGGGCTTTAATTTGGATAATACTTTCAAAAAATTACTAAGACTTATTTTATGAGTAATATATTAAGTTTTTCTTAAACGAGTTTGTATGTTTCCAAAGGTACTTTCTAAATAATAAATATAGTTTTGGGCCTGAATAATCTTTTGAGGATTTTCTATAATTTCTAAGTTAATTTATAACTACTCTACAAATATTATTTTGACCTATATTATTAATGGATTTTTAATAAAGTTCCTAAAAAGAGTTTTGAAATACCTATATTACTATATATGTTTTCTAAATAATTTATCTAAAGATATATATATATATATATATATATATATATATATATATATATATATATATATATTATATATATATATATATATATATATATATATATATATATATATATATATATATATATATATATATATATATATATATATATATATATATATATATATATATATATATATATATTGGTATTAAAAGGAGTTACTTATCCTTAGATAAAAATTTCCTCTTAGATTAAATCTTAATCGTGACTGATCCTTCTTCCTATATTCCTTGCGATCTCGGGATTCTTCTCATCAACCCTAGACAACCGGACTATTCTGGACCCAACAGGATTATTGGTTTCACCAGCAAAGGACCGCAGGCAAGTGCACTTTCTGATAGCTTTTCGATTTATAGTAGTCTTTTCATTTCATGCTTATACATATGTCTTGCTGCTTGTTAACACGCTCGTCACACGGAGTAGTCGAAAGGTGAAATATCTTAGTAGACATATGGACTATCCAGAACTATCCCAATATGTCTATTCGTAAATAATAGCAGCTGTACACGACACGTGCAGGGTGCTGGATTTACCCCCTAGCCGTTCACATGTAAAAACAGATATTTCACATCACATAGGTAGTTATCTTTTATTTATTTTTCCTTGTCTTCTCCACTGTGCCATGTCATCAGTACTTTCTAGTTTTCATATTTCATATATTATTTTCATGTCTTGTTAATTCTATTGTGTTTTCGTATTGCCGTCGATTTGTGTGCTTGTTCCATTCCTGACTGAAAACCAATATTTTTTAGGTTAGCCGAGGATTCACTTAGCTTTGGGAGATACGGGTGTACTTGCAGACAGAAATCTAGAAATTAGATAGAAGTGGTATCATTTTTATTAATTGTAAAACTTTGTATTTTCTTTAAATATAAATGTTGTAATAAACTTAGAAATATGAATGAGCAATAAATATTATTCTTTTGTGATTTTGAGCATATTAGCCGTGACAGCGTTCTACAGCCGACTCTGCGGCGTAGGCTGGCTTGGACACGTCTCGTATCCGAAAAGCGGGTGTGGGTCGTGACAAGTTTTATGGTGGCCCATACAGGTCAGTCTTCGCAAATTGTGCGAACTTGTGGTAGTACCTATCTTAGTCGTACTACTGCAAGCCTGCGACTAAAATGCTTATTTACTATTAGGATTAATAAGGTTTTAGGATAATGGCTAGGACTAGGAGTCCCTTATTCAATTTGATTGTCGGGTAGTTAAGGTTGCTATATAGATACATGTGATTTAGGTAGTGGTTTATTGAATTATACACCTATTGACTAACTAAAGTAAATTTTCTAGAAGGATATACTATTGTGTTTTGACACGATGGTAGACTCTAAGGTGGGTAGACGCCTGCAACTTAGGACTTCTTGGGATTCAATTTTTCTAGAAGGATATACTATTGTGTTTTGACACGATGGTAGACTCTAAGGTGGGTAGACGCCTGCAACTTAGGACTTCTTGGGATTCAATTATTAATATCGATTATTTGTCAAATTTTCTTTTCAGCACTCCTTAGATACCACCCTCACACCATGTGAGTCTGTATTGCTTATTTACTTCACGTTTTACCATAAGAAATTAATTATAATTTATGATTCTGTTATCACATAGGAAGCTCGAGTTAGTTGCTGATTTAAAGTCCCTCTCAATCGTTTGAATATCCATGGAATAAAGATTATAATGTTAATGTTTCTCTTATCTTCATTCATTCTCCCTAATCGATCATTTTACTTACATTTTTCTACTCCTAATCATTTGTACAATTTTACTTTTCTCCCTCTAATCATCACCATATCGTAAGACCTGTATTGCATATTTATTTTCCATTATCTATAAGTTATTATATTTTCTAAAAGTCAATATTTTATCTCCATCCATTGTGTTTGAGCCTAACATGATCAAATTATCCATATATTTATTCTGCGCTAGTTTCTTGAAAATTCAAGATATATAGATGTTTCTCTCGATCTTTGAACAATAGAGAAATAGAAATTTATATTTCTCTTGTCTTTATCATTTTCTTCCTAGTCCATCATCTTTTTTTTAAAAAAAAATTGATTTTCAAGAACAGATAATTACATTCCTATCATGATTAACTGGTTGAATTCTAGAACCTTCTTTGAAATTTATGAATATATTTGGAATAGTTTTCGATGACTCGTAAATACAAGACAATAGCGCACTGTCGCCATTTATTTAAGTTATGGAGACTGCGGGTTCACTGCAGCCAGCAGCGCACTGGCGAGGCATGACCCCTAAGTTGAAGTAATCCCATATAAGCATGGGTTATCGAACACTATTAAAACTATGTCTTGGTTGTCCTATTTCATCCTTGAATTATTATATCAATATTGGATAGAGTTGATAGGGTGTTCATTACCGTATCATTGTTTGAATAGTGGAGCCAAGAGTTTATTGCAGCTAGCTGTACACTGGCGAGACATAAATTCTCGGTAAAGCGACTTCAGATATGCATACGATTTTCGAATACCATAGAGACTATATCTTTTATGGGCATATTTCATGATCCGCAAAATCTTGCACTCTCACTCCAAAACTGTTTGATATACTATTTCTTATTATTGTATTATAAACAAAACTTGTTGTCCCTTCCTTTCTCCACAACTACAATTTTCCAAATCCTCACAAAATCCCCAATTTCGAAATCTCCAACCCTAATTCCCAAATCTAAAATCCCCTTCACAGACTTTCAGATTTTTTTTATTCATTTACTTTATTTATTTTTATTTTATCGTGGCTGGAAGTTATTTTTTGTTGATACTTGTCTTATGATTATTTCTTCAAAACTTGATTTAAATTAAAATATTTTGAGAGCACTTTAGAGCTTTTTGAGTCCCAAAACTTTTCTAAGGTGTCCTCAAATTTGAGGACGAATTTATTTCTAAGGTGGGTAGATTTGTAACCCCTCTTCCCAAATTTTTATTTTGTTTTTATTTTGTTTTTATTTTATTTTAGTTATTATATATATATTTTTTAAGTCGTATTTTGGAAACAAGTTCCCTCTGAAGTGTGTACTATTATTTTTGTATTTCTAAAAGACTATTATGTTCAAGGATAATGAATATGGTTTTGGTAAAAATATTTCTTGAATTTTTATTATTAACAAAAATATATTACCTTGATGATATCGTTAAATTCAAATTACTAGGATGATAATTTAATTGATATAGATCCATATTCATATGGATTAAAACTACTTGACATTATTCAATATTTATTTACTTTCATATTGAACTTAATTTATTAATGAATTAGGATTAATAATAATTTTAGTTTATTTTAATAAATAAATATTATTATTTTTCTAAAACATTTATTGTTTGAGCCCAGTCCAGCCCAAATGCCTGTTGATGCCAAGCCAATGCATATTCCTCTCTATTTTCCCTAGCAAAAACTAATCCATGAAATCCTCCACCAATTTTATCTTTTTAAAAAAAAAAATCAAGTCCCAACCAAACCCAATCTTCCCTCTTAAAGATCTGACAGTTATAAAACTTAGCCCACTGTGGGCTATAGCAGGCCGGCACAATCTTCCATGTCCAAATAATTATTTTATTCCCTTCTTAATACCATTTCCGCCTACTTTTAAATACTGAGCCCACAAACTCGGCGCCCACCCGGCCCTAAACAAAACCCATTCTCCTCGCCTCTTCCTTATATAACGCACAATTCCTAGTAGCAGAACCCTAGCCACAATATTTTACATTCCGACTTCCTCACTATATCATTCTACCTCTACATGCCCTTTTTCCTATACAACAACGAGTATGCTTCTTCTTCACATCCTCCATTCCCATTCTTCACCGGGCTCCTCTCGTCTCGACGTTCCAAACCATTGTACCACCTCCGCCTCCGACTGTCGCCTACGACCTAGCGTCGAACCGGACCAGTCGTCGAGTTCCCACGAGCACCGATCCACATGGATGCCCTGGCACTCGATGATAATCGCCAATGCCTCGCGGTTGTCGGTCGACCCTCGGCCTCGACGCTGCCAGTCGTCGGGTATAACCAACAACAACCGAGCGACCCCTCCTCCCATATCCACCGCGTGAACCTGCTGCTTCGTCATGCGGTCCTGTTGTCTCCGTTGTGTCGAGCCTCCGAAAGTTCCGCGAGCCCTTAACTTTCTAAACAATGCTGCCATTCCCAGATCATTGGCTTGGCGCGCGTGAGTCCCGACCTAGCATGAACGAGCTTTGCCACTTGAGTTCATTCACAAATGATTCGCATGTCAACCTGAGCTCTGGCATCAGTGCTTACTATGGATAGGTATAATAACTCATATGTCCTCCCTCCATTTTCCTTCTTTATTTGTTTTGATATTAAGCAATTCTGTAGGGTTATATCCATGCAAACATGCTTTATGCATGGGGTATGTAAATGTACCCATCTTATTATATAATGGTTCATATGATGTATATATAAACTGTAATGCATATGATCTGAACTTATATGGTTACATCGATATTTTAAGGTGTAATAGAACAAATTTTAACTTTTATTAATTGGGCCTCTCTTTCACTTAGGAACTTTTATGGATTAGACGGGCCAACAGGCTTAAGGCCACGGGCTAGATTTTGGTAAACTTCAGGCTGGGATGATATATATATATATATATATATATATATATATATATATATATATATATATATATATATATATAAATTAAGTTTTATTTTATATAAATAGTTAAATAGTTTGGGTTTTCTAAATAAGATTGGGTTTTGGGCCAATATGTTTGGGCCAATAGGTATATTTATATGTATTATAGTATGTGCATACCATTTATGTATTTACAAGTATAAGTATAATATATATAAATGGGCAAATTTGCACACGACCCACTCAAACGGGCAAATTTGCACACGGCTCATCGGAATCCAAAACTGGACATACCGTTGAGTTCCTCTCCTCAAACTGAATCCGTAGACATGTAGTTTGATGACTTTAGAGACCATAGACTTTGGCGCGTGTTTCGGTGTAAAGCGGATCCAACGGCGGACATCGTTTTGACCCGAAATTATGATTTTGCCCCTGTTCCAGAATTAAACTTTTGGACAGGCGTTTCCTAGGTATATCTTCTTCACCGAGATCATTTTTGATGTTTGTTTCAGCGTTTGGAGTCATATGTGATTTGTGGGTTTTGGTGCTGACACTTGTTACTCTTGGATTGCCTTTCTCGCACCGCAGGCAAGTATACCTTGCCATAGATTCTGATTGTGCTAATTTATTTTTAGTATATTTTATTATTGCATATTTCTTTCTCTTATTTGTCATTTTGTTTCTATTAGGCGTCCAAGTCACACTTGGGTGCAAGCGGCTACATTTAGTCGTTATATTTATTTATGTCCTTATTTGCATGTCAACCTTGTGTCAGTTGACTACCCTATGAGTATGTGGGATATTTTCATATCCCCTATGGCCTTGACACATGTGTATCATGTGATGAGTGAGCTATATAGGACACGGACCTGCGTACTCGACTGGCCATCGATACGTACGGGACGTGCGACGGTTAGGAGGTAACTGCTATTAGTGAGTCGAGTTAGAAGCCGTAGCAGTTGCCAACTGGACAGGCTGTGGATACATCTTAGACAGGAGTAGTTGGGGGGAGGGGACAGCTACTAGCGTAGGGGCTATATTTATTTTTACACACTTTGGGGCCGATAGTGACTTGTATGAGTACTACTTTCTGCCCTGGCCGATAGTGTCTCGGATGAGCACTACTTGACGGCCACTCTTTATTACTTGCTTGAGTGAATTCGTTACAGCCCCTGCGTAGAACGTTGTCCTCTAAAGTGCATCTCACATAGATGGTTAGGAGATCCTGTAGAGTCATAGTTGCATATTTTCTTTTCACATTCAGTTACTTGGCATGTTTTCTGTATCTTGTTACGTCCCTCTGAGGACCTGGTGATCTCTCCAGGATTAGACGAGCAGGACTATCCCGAGGAGTACGGTGCAGCATTGGATCCATCATACATCGGTGACGAGGCATCTCCCGCTCATACTTAGTTTCATTCTTTATTATCTGAGACCATGTATTGGACATCTTTTTATCATCTTTCTTGCTGTTTGAGGAGGTTGGACTCCATTTAGTTGAGACTATTTTTCCATAGCTGTTTGGGTGGGAATGTCTACCCGGCTATATTTTGATATTATCATTTATCTTATTTAGTGGACTTATTATATTCTCTGTATTGAGCTGTGGATGAGATTTAGTTATATTATTATGGCTTATCATGTATTATTATTAGAGCTTATGTACCAATACGGAGATTACCATATATTGGTGTATTCTTCGTATAAGTACAGCTGGCATGTCTACGTACTTGGTCCTACGTATTTTGGGACTGGGCGTTACATGTTTTTGTGGTGGCCCATGCAGGTCGAGTAATATTGTTGGGTTACATGATTGTGCCCAACAAGCCTGCAAACTAGGAATAGGATATAGGATCTCATCCACTTACTACTACCTTCTTTGATCTCTACTCCATCTTCATTTCCTATAAACTTATTGAATTCCCTTCAGCTTGAAATTGTTCTAACCAACTCTAAATTTTTGTACCAATATAGGATGAATCTTCGCAGCGGTCTCACTACTCCCCTTGCCATTACTGATGGGAACACTACTGCTCAAGATGAACCAGTGAATCCGCAGTAGCCAGCAATGTCTCCGACCACTCCAGCACCATCCGGGCCACCCCTCCAGCCAGTGATGACCCCAGCTACGACTCAGCAGACTGATCTCGAGGATCCTGCACCCCAGGGAGAGTACTACCACCACCACCATATCCACCTCCGTTCCCACCACAGACTCTACCCCAATATCCACCATCATCATATCCACCGCAACAGCCTCTATAATATCCACCATCATCATGTCCACCACAACAGCCACCCCATTATCCACCATCGTATCCGCCCCAGCAGCCCCCACCATATCCATCACCATATCCACCATCATATCCACCCCAGTATTCTCCACAGAATCCACCTCAGTATCCACCCACATATTCTGTCACGACCCGCACCCGCTTTTCGGATACAAGACGTGTCCAAGCCAGCCTACGCCGCAGAGTCGACGGTAGAACGCTGTCAAGCCCGCAAGAATATAAATGCTCAAAATATTACATTTGCTGCTCATTCACATTTCTAATTTATTACAACAGTTACAACATTTATATTTAAAGGAAAATACAAAAATTACAATTTATGAAATATTACAACTGCTATCTATTTCTAGGTCGATCTCAGCATACCCAAGTCTTTCCAGTGCTAAGAGTGATCGTGGCTAACCTGAAAAATGTTGGTTTCTAGTTAGGAATGGAACAAGTACACAAACCGACGGAAATGCAAAACACAATAGAATTAACAAGACATGAAAATAGCATATGGAATATGAAAGCTAGTAAGAAAACTGATGACATAGCACGATAAAGAAGTAAACAAGGAAAAACTAATAAAAAGACATCTATCTAGGTGGTGTGAAATATCCGTTTTAACATGTGGACGGCTAGGGGGTAAATAAGGCACACTGCACGTGTCGTGCGCAGCGGCTAGCTTTCAAGAATAGACATATTGGGATATTTCTGGGTAGTCCACATGTATACTAAGATATTTTCCCTCCCGACAACTCCGTGTGACGAGCGTGTCAACAAGCAGCAAGATATATGTATAGACATGAAATGAAAAGACTACTATGAATCGGAAAGCAATCAGAAAGTGCAATTGCCTGAGGTCCTTAGCTGGAGAAACCAATAATACCATACCACTCAATGAGCCACAATCAGTCAACACATGTAGAAGTCTCCGGATGCTGAAATAAATAGTACCAACATTCTCAGAATAGTCAAATTAGCTAGGATTGCCTGTCCTTAAGTCCAATTCTGGACACAGAAGCAAAACGGTAATTTCGGGCAAAAACGATGTCCGCCGTTGGACCCGCTTTGCACCAAAAAACGTGTCAGAGTCAATGGTCTCTAAAGTTGTCAAACTACATGTCTACGGATCCAGTTTTCCGATACGAACCCAACCGTATGTCCAGAGTTGGATTCCGGCGGACCGTGCACAAAATCGCCCGTTGAGTGGAACCGCAGGGCCCGCAAAACGGTGATTTTATCAACAGTCTCAGAATCGGACCAAACTTGGCATGCAGGACCAGAAAAATGATACGGTCCTATTGGCGCAAGTTTCGTCTCGATCTGACGAGCGTGCACAAAGTAATTGAAGAATTTGTAAAGTACACGATACGGTGAATTTCGACGGATACGCATCAAATTCGTCGCGCACACACGACCAATTTGAATTCTGCCAAAGCCCACACGACCGCGAAGCTGTTACGCAACTTTCGATGCCTTCGGTTCGCGACCACGTCGCCCGGAATGGCGGGACGCACGTCGTGTGGAACAATTTTCTAGTTTTGAAAATAGATTTTTGGGAAACTTTGAAACGGTTTTAACAGGGATATAATTGATGAAAAATAAAAGTAAAAGAGAGGTTTCGAACTCGTATAGGTTGTCTAAAATTATTTTCAAATGGAATCTCAAAATCGTGCATGGATCGGGAGAAAACTGTCCGTGAACTAGAGTCCTTGGACTGGTTTTACTGTCATGTTTCGACAGTTTTTCGTTGAACTTGGGTTCAGTTTTTCGGGCAATATAGGTCATCTAAAATCGAACCAATTGATGGAATTTATAGTTGTATAGGTTGTCAACATACCAGCGAAATCGGATCGCGAAACGATCCATCTCACGCGGAGATAATGAGGCGCGAAGTTCCCCCTCCACCCGCTTTTCTGCTGTGGTACTCCGCTTCGTGCGCGCGCGCACGTGATCCTGGCCGCCGGCGGTGCCTCGCGGCGGTGCCTTGCGGTCGTCGGGGCCGCCCAGGTCAGGAGGAAAGGTGGCGCGGGGGTTGGCGTGGGTTTGGTTAGGGTTTCGACAAAACTCCTCTCTGTATCGATCAATACTTATATGCTGTGTTCGGCTTTCTACTGTTATCAACCGCGGGCTCGGGTTTAGAGATGGGCTCGGGCTCGAGCTGAGCCTGGCTGGGAGAGTTGCTCTTTGTTGGGGCTTGGTTCTGCGCTGCTGTGGATCCACTGTTCCCGCAAGGGAACAGTGTTGATCCGATTTCTTTTCCTTTATCTATTTCTTTACTTCTTTTTCTATTTCAATTATTAGTATATGCAAATATATATATATATATATATATATATATATATATATTTTTTTTTTATATATATATATATATATATATATATATATATATATATATATATATTTTATATATATATATATATATATATATATATATATATATATATATATATATATATATATATATATATATATATATATATATATATATATATATATATATATATATATATATATATATATATATATATAATACTCACACGTATATACATGTATATATATCTCTACATTTGCACACAAATACTTATTTAGTCATATATTCCTACACGTATATAATATATAATTTTTATTTATATATATTCACAAACACACACACACACACATATATATATATATATATATATATATATATATATATATATATATATATATATCTTTATATATACGCACACGTTTATTTATATATATATATATACAAATACACACCTATATTTATATATATTTATATATACAAGCCCACATACATTCACATGTATTAAATACACATATATATATATTTATACCCACAATAATAATATTAATTTATACAACCTCAATGAAATAATAATAATAAAAATAACAAAAATTCAATAAGCCAATGATTAATTATTTATAAAATCTAAAAATCGCCAATAGAATAATATTAAAATATTTCAAAATTTTCGGAAAGGGGAGCTACAAATCTACCCACCTTAAAAATAATTTTGTCCTCGAAATTCTACATCATAACTATTCCTTAAAATTCAAAGAAAGTCTACTCTAATCTTAATCTCCTCAATTTAATTCCTCAAAATATTTTATATACTCCTCCTAGCCATTTTATAACTCCGAATACTTGAGGACTTCTACCCATCTTTGGTCATACTACTCCCTCGAAGGTAAAATCTTATAATCATCTAACTAGTTGCTAACAAGTCTACCAACAGATATCTAGGCATATGGTACCTATAATCCTCTCGTATTTATCAAGTACCCAAAATTTAACAAGCCACAATTTACACAAGTGGCTAAGAAATATTGCTAAATTTTAGTAAGCATGGTCATTCGTCACTCTACAATAGGGAGGACCAGAAGATAAGAAAAAATAATCGAGGGCAATTATGAAGTCTCAAGAGCGGTAGAGTATCCAATGATACAGATAGATAGAAGGTTTATGAACTATTGTCTTATCCGCTAGATTGGGCTATTCTAGTCCAGTCACCTGCTAAAATCGAATAAACCCTTATTTCTTAGGGAGGGACTTGCAATCAGTGCAATACAAAAATTCTGCTCCTGAAATTCTATACAAGGTTTTACAATAGCACAAAATTTGGGAAATCAAGGTTGTGGTCTTACTGGGTTCTTTATTTGGACATCAGTCGTTGGTTGGCTGAACATTGGTTTCAATCTACATGGACTAGACAAGATCCTAATGATAGAACTATTCCTACTAGATTAGGGTATCCTAGAATAGGGTTCCTTCCGAGTGGTTGAGCTAGTTGCTAGTCGGGTTGGTTAGCTAGGTCCATAACCCCAATTGCACCTTCAGTGACTTTTGTGTTTAAGTAGCACGTGAGGCCTTAATTGAGTGGCACGCTCTTGGTATGTGCGTAGTGGGCTTCGAGTGGGTCACAACCATATATTGGGGCGAAGAAATTGAGTCAAGGTTGAGTCTCTAATTGTAGTCGGAAAGTTTACCGGTACTATGGTAAGGGTTATAACTAGTCCTTTTAATCGGAAAGTCGTACCCCAAAAATAGAGTACAAGAGGACGGGGTTGAGTGGGACGTGATATACCTAGATGAAGGTGGACTCGTCTAGATCTTGCATATGAAATTTGTCGGAAGGTAATAGCTGGTCTCGTGCTCCGAATATTAATGGCACGGCCGGGGACACAAAATGATCTAAATAGAAAGTGGGAGTCCATGGGGCTCTAATTATCATACTAGTGGAGAAATTATTCTAATCAACCGGTAATTCTCGTATATACCAAATTTTAGAAGGCTTACAGTCTACCTACCTTAGAAACTAGGACATGGTTTTAGGGTCGAAGGAAGGACGAGTAAACTCAAGGCAAGGTTCTAGTCACAGGCTGGCCGATGGTGGCTACACTTGCGTATACAACCATCATGGTCATGGGAATACTAGGTATCTATCTATCAATTACGAGTTTTCATCTTCCCAATCAGCGAAAGGCAAAAAACGATAAAGAGTTCAAGAGACGTCGCCGAATACAATTACGTGATTCAAAGACGAATATATAATTCAAGAGGAATTGTCAAGCAATCGCGGATGAGATTCTAGGGACATCTACATCTCAATCCACGTAGGATAATTAGATGAAAAGCGAACCAAATGCATCATGGTTGATCAAACCGTAATACAATAATTCTGATTAGACAATATGTTAGCGGGCGTCCCCAACAAACATATGTCTTGAAGCAAGCTCGATAAAGGAGTAAGCTTGCAAAACTAGGCTGTAATAGCGGCGTTGGTCAAGATAGTCAAAATACAAATATGCGAGATTTTTGAAAGGAGGAAATAAGTAATTCGAGTCTTGAGAGAATCGAATCCTTGCCTATACAGTCATCCTACTATCTCTTATCCTTAAGGCCTTGGGCGACTAATGGGTTATGGAACTCTAAATTCTCTATTCTAGGTAAACTTATTAATGTCAGTCAATTTTCTTGTTAATAGATCACAAGGACCACGGAATGCTAGGTGGGGAGACATGCTATCCAACTTACAGAACTTACACTAGTATTGGTTTTGGATCTTAGGGTCATACAGGGCAGTCTCTATTCTCTATAATATCCTAAACTTGTAATCACATCTGAAATCATTTCACCGAGAATTTCGGCTTGCCTGTATACTCTGGCTACGGCAAACCCTTGGTTTCGTGATTCAAATGTGATAGGCCATCAGACACTCTACTTATATTGACACAAGGGTATCTAAGATCTAAAGAAGTCAATGAGAACATAGTTTCTGCAATGTTCCATAGACTATGATTCTTCGAAACGATTTCAATTCTATGGGTTGTGCCTCGCCAGTGCGCTGCTGGCTGCAGTGAACCTACACTATCCATTCTCAAACAATTTACAACAGTGCGCTCCTGTCTAGTCATCGCGGTCATTTAATTACTCTAACTATATCCCTAAGGGCTTCAAGGAGTTGCTAGAGTTTTAAGCTAGTGGATTATGATAGAGCATAAACATCTACCTATGAGTCTCAATCCTTAAGTAAAAGGTTGACTGGAGAGAAAATAACTGAAGGCAGGAAAAATAAGAATCTCCTAACATTTATCTCATAATATTACAAATGATTGAGAGAAACACTTTAAATCAATCTACCTCAAGATTCACATATGAAAACAGAATCATGAATTATGATTCAAGTCCTTACAACAAAATAGAATTTAAATAAACAGTTCTAATTTATGATATAAGATTTACAACTAATAGAGCAAAAGAAATTGAACAGTTTATCAAGATTAAAGCCTTAATTATAGGAAAGCCTTAACTTACCAATGAATAGTGGATCCATGTTGGATCATAATGTCATATCAAAAGTATCAGTGTACCTATAGAGATCTAGCAAGCAATCTAAATTGTATGGCCTATCTAATAACCTTAACTACCTAACGGTCAATTCGAACAAGGGACTCCTAGTCCTAGTCATTATCTTAAATCATTTTAATCCTAGTTTGTGAATGAGCATTTCCTGGTTGCAGGCTTGCAATAGTACGACTAACGTACTATCATGAGTTTGCAATATTTTTACGAAAACTGACCTGCATGGACCACCACAAAAACTTGTCACGACCCGCACCCACTTTTCGGATACGAGACGTGTCCAAGCAAGCCTACGCCGCAGAGTCGGCGGTAGAACGCTGTCAAGCCTGCAAGAATATAAATGCTCAAAATATCATATTTGCTGCTCATTCACATTTCTAATTTATTACAACAGTTACAACATTTATATTTAAAGGAAAATACAAAAACTACAATTTATGAAATATTACAACTGCTATCTATTTCTAGGTCGATCTCAGCATACCCAAGTCTTCCCAGTGCTAAGAGTGATCGTGGCTAACCTAAAAAATGTTGGTTTCTAGTCAGGAATGGAACAAGTATACAAACCGACGGCAATGCAAAACACAATAGAATTAACAAGACATGAAAATAGCATATGGAATATGAAAGCTAGTAAGAAAACTGATGACATAGCACGATAGAGAAGTAAACAAGGAAAAACTAATAAAAAGATATCTATCTAGGTGGAGTGAAATATCTGTTTCAACATGTGGACGGCTAGGGGGTAAATAAGGCACACTGCACGTGTCGTACGCAGTGGCTAGCTTTCAAGAATAGACATATTGGGATATTTCTGGGTAGTCCACATGTATACTAAGATATTTTCCCTCCCGACAACTCCGTGTGACGAGCGTGTCAACAAGCAACAAGATATATGTATAGACATGAAATGAAAAGACTACTATAAATCAGAAAGCAATCAGAAAGTGCACTTGCCTGAGGTCCTTAGCTGGAGAAACCAATAATACCATACCACTCAATGAGCCACAATCAGTCAACACATGTAGAAGTCTCCGGATGCTGAAATAAATAGTATCAACATTCTCAGAATAGTCAAATTAGCTAGGATTGCCTGTCCTTAAGTCCAATTCTGGACACAGGAGCAAAACGATAATTTCGGGCAAAAACGATGTCCGCCGTTGGACCCGCTTTGCACCGAAAAATGTGTCAGAGTCAATGGTCTCTAAAATTGTCAAACTATATGTCTACGGATCCACTTTTTCGATACGAACCCAACCGTATGTCCAGAGTTGGATTCCAGCGGACCGTGCACAAAATCGCCCGTTGAGTGGAATCGCAGGGCCCGTAAAACGGTGATTTTATCAACAGTCTCAGAATCGGACCAAACTTGGCATGCAGGACCAAAAAAATGATACGGTCCTGTTGGCGCAAGTTTTGTCTCGATCTGACGAGCGTGCACAAAGTAATTGGAGAATTTGCAAAATGCACGATACGGTGAATTTCGACGGATACGCATCAAATTCGTCGCGCACACGCGACCAATTTGAATTTCACCAAAGCCCACACGACCGCGAAGCTGTTACGCAGCTTTCGATGCCTTCGGTTCGCGACCACGTCGCCCGGAATGGCGGGACGCACGTCATGTGGAACAATTTTCTAGTTTTGAAAACAGATTTTTGGGAAACTTTGAAACGATTTTAACAGGGATATAATTGATGAAAAATAAAAGTAAAAGAGAGGTTTCAAACTCGTATAGGTTGTCTAAAATTGTCTTCAAATGGAATCTCAAAATCGTGCATGGATCGGGAGAAAACTGTCCGTGAACTAGAGTCCTTGGACTGGTTTTACTGTCATGTTTCGACAGTTTTTCGTCGAACTTGGGTTCAGTTTTTCGGGCAATATAGGTCATCTAAAATCGAACCAATTGATGGAAATTATAGTTGTATAGGTTGTCGACAAACCAGCAAAATCGGATCGCGAAACGATCCATCTCACGCGGAGATAATGAGGCGCGAAGTTCCCCCCTCCACCTGCTTTTATGCTGTGGTACTCCGCTTTGCGCACGCGCGCACGTGATCCTGGCCGCCGGTGGTGCCTCGCGGCGGTGCCTTGTGGCCGTCGGGGCCGCCCAGGTCGGAAGGAAAGGTGGCGTGGGGGTTGGCGTGGGTTTGGTTAGGGTTTCGACAAAACTCCTCTCTGTATCGATCAATACTTATATGCTGTGTTCGGCTTTCTATTGTTATCAACCGCGGGCTCGGGTTTAGAGATGGGCTCGGGCTCGAGCTGAGCCTGGCTGGAAGAGTTGCTCTTTGTTGGGGCTTGGTTCTGCGCTGCTGTGGATCCACTGTTCCCGCAAGGGAACAGTGTTGATCCGATTTCTTTTCCTTTATCTATTTTTTACTTCTTTTTCTATTTTATTTATTAGTATATATATATATATATATATATATATATATATATATATATATATATATATATATATATATATATATATATATATATATATGTATACATAAATACTCACACGTATATACATGTATATATATCTCTATATTTACACACAAATACTTATTTAGTCATATATTCCTACACGTATATAATATATAATTTTTATTTATATATATTCACAAACACACACATATATATATATCTTTATATATACGCACACGTTTATTTATATATATATATATATATACAAATACACACCTATATTTATATATATTTATATATACAAGCCCACATACATTCACATGTATTAAATACACATATATATATTTATACCCACAATAATAATATTAATATTATACAACCTCAATGAAATAATAATAATAAAAATAACAAAAATTCAATAAGCCAATGATTAATTATTTATAAAATCTAAAAATTGCCAATAGAATAATATTAAAATATTTTAAAATTTTTGGGAAGGGGAGCTACATATTCCCCACAATATCCCTTTCCATATCCTTCATATCCTCCACGGTACGGGCCACATGGTACCCCACAGATCATGCCCCAGGTGCCATACCTGCCCCATGCCTCAGACTGGTGGGGATACTACTGAGCAGATTCTCCAGAGCCTGGTACAGGCTCAGATGCAACAGAGCGAGGCCATCAGGAGGAGTTTAGAGACATCATTGGCCCGAGCACCACAAGCCTCTGTGGGTTCTATCGAAGGGTTTCGCAACATGAATCCTCCATACTTCAAGGGCACTAAAGACGTCATTGGGATCACCAATTTGCTGGTTAAGACATAGAATCTCCTGAAGGCTTCACAGTTATCCGCAGATCTATGGATGACGGCAGTTAAGTTACTGCTGGAAGGAAATGCTTATGATTGGTGGGCCGCAGAGGAGAGGCGGCTAGGAGTTGATCAGACGTGGGAGGAATTCAAAGAACTGTTCAATAAGAAGTTTTTCTCCGACACTGCCAAAGATACTTTATTTGACCAGTTTCTACACTTGGAGCAGGGAAATATGACAGTTGACGAGTACGATGCCGAGTTTAGCCGACTGAGTCGGTTCGCACCAGGGTTGGTTACGACAGAGCTGGAGAAAGCCAAAAGATTTCATAGAGGCTTGAGTATAGAGTTGCAGAGGTACACCAGCTCCGAATCGAGGGTCTCCCAAGCAGCTGTTCTGGTAGAGGCTAAAACTCAGGAGGCCATAAACAAGAAGGCGACCCGACATGTTACATCGACTGTGGGATCAGCTAAGACTACTACAGGAGGGCCAGTGAGACGTCCTCCCACACCTCAGCATCAGCAGAGGACAGGGCCATACCAGACACAGGAGAAGGTCACTTGCCATTACTGTGGTAAAGTTGGTCACGTTTTGCGAGATTGTAGATGACGGTTGGGGCATTGTTTGATTTACGGATCGAATCAGCACCAGGCTAAGGATTGCTCATTTCGGAGGGACACTCCACATAATCAGCAGCAGAGGCCAGCTATTACATGACCAGGAGCACCACGACCAGCCTTACCCACCCAGACAGCCTAATTCCACAAGGCTAGAGCACAGACGGGTAATCAGCAAATTGGGAAGGCTTTTGCTCTAGCTGCCGAGGAGGTAGAACCAGAGGTGGACATCATAGCAGGTATGGTTCTAGTTGCATCGTTTCCTGCCATTACATTATTTGACACTAGAGCCCCCCATTCATTCATAGCCACTAGCTTTGCCTCTAGACACAGTATACCCATGTCATCTCTATCTAAAACCTTAGAATCCTCACTGGGGAAGGAGTTGTACCTGTTAGTGGTATCTGTAGAGATTGCTCTGTAGTGTTATGTGGTAGAGAGATGAGTGCACGACTACTTGTATTCCCCATGTCTACCTTCGACGTCGTTTTCGGATGGACTGGTTGAGCCAGCATTTTACTCTTACCAACTACTATAGAGACAGTATCATACTTAGACCCCCGGCTGATTTAGAGTTCGAGTTCACCAAAGAAGAAGCATTGAGGAGTGAAAATGTTAAATATTAGAAAAGTTAGTGGTAACGGGATGAAAGTTCACTCCGAGGTTATGGAAGGGATTAAAACTTGTAATCATGATCAAATTAGACAACTTGGAGTAAATACAAAAGTTTGGTTGTTCCTTTGGAAAACTTGTTCAGAAACTTTTGTAGGAAACTCAAGTTTTAAAAAATTAAATGATAGACCACCATGAAACCCTAATAGGTTGGAAGGAATCCACACTAATTGCCATATCCCTCATGGCAATGTTAATAGCATATACATAAGTGTTGTTAGTCATCCATAAAATCATGTGGTTATATTTAAAACTTGACACACTCGGCATCCCCTCATATCTAGATTTTATTGTGACTTTCTAACCATTTGAAACTGGAGAAATGATTAGATTGTTTCTTGATCATACTCTATCTAAGTGGCTATCATATCTCTAAAAATTGTATTCCTAACTCACTTTACCTTGATTGCTTGACCTATTGAACCCTACACCACTAGTTCAATTTTTTAAGTTGGGTAGAATACCTCACTACCTAACAAATATTTTTTCGGGTGAACCATATAGATGAGTTCATTTATACTACTAATTTGAGGACCTTGGAATGATCGATTTCCTTCATCACTATCTCCGTTACTTACATATTTCTCCATCTTGTGCTGCTAATTTAGCCTTAGTTTTACAAGCTTATTCCTTTATTGAGCTTGTTCATGACATATTTTATTGGGCGCGTCCACTAACATATTGTCTAATCAGAACTGGTGCATGATGTTCTGATCAACCGAGTGCATTTTGGTTCGCTTACATCAATCGTTCTACACGGATGGAGACATAGCTAAAATTGTCCTTTAGAGTCTCCCTCACGACTACCTTGGCAATTCTCTTAGAATTATACAACCGCCCTTGAAGCACATATTGGCATTCAAAAAAAAAATAGATATATATATATATATATATATATATATATATATATATATATATATATATATATATATATTCCTTGAACTCTTGTGGGATTTCATCTTTTACCTATACGAGACGAGGCTTGTACTTGATAGATAGGCCAAACTATTTTCCTGTGACCATGAAGTTTGAGTATACACCGAGATAGCTAGCCACTATCCTATCAACGTGACTTTGTCCCTATCAATTTTATTGTATTACATTTGATCCCCCGACCTTAGTTTAATTTCGAGGACGAAATTTTCTTTAAGTTGGGTAGGATGTAAACTCCCGATATTTTCTAATTATTTTAGTACTTTAAAAATTATTTTTTTGCTATATTATTTAGCATTAAAGAGGTAGTTGGTATATATGTGTGCATTCATAGATATAAATATATATAATATGTTTGATTGTGTGCATGATATTTTAAATACTACTAAATATAGCCTATCCTTGTTACAAAATATTTTTGTTACTTAATTACGAATTATAGAATTTTCTTGTGAATATATACACACACACACACACACACACACATATATATATATATATATATATATATATATATATATATATATATATATATATATATATATATATATATATATATATAGTTGTTAAAAAAAATGAAACGGGAGTGGTGGCCGAACCCCCACAAACAGCAGCAGCTAGCTGCAGGGGGGAACCCGACCCCACACCCTAAGACCAAACAAACCTTGCAGTATAGCTGCATGGAATTTGAACCCAACCTAAACGTATCAAACCAGACCCCACATATTCCTATTACTACTCAAACCAACTTAGCAGCAGCTGTAGCTGCAAGGGATTAGCAAACCCAAAGCCAAACCCTTAGCAACCCGACCACACCTATTCCTAGTACCACACAACTTAACTCAGCAGCACAGCCTTAGAATATTAGCAAAACCCGAGCCTTCTCCCCATAGTCCTAATACTATTAGAACTAAGCGGCGACAGTATATATTACAACCGATCATCAACCAAACCCTAACCCTCCATATCTCCTCTCCATCCCGAAGCCCCCCTCAATCTCGAACCTAGACGGACTGCCCTGGCCGTTGGCGGCGCCGCACCACCGCGCAAACACCGCCGGAGAGCCCAGGCCGACCGCACACTAGTACGATCTCAGTTTTGCCAACAGCGAGGTACCCTTCTTCCAATCCTCATTTCTTCATGCACACTCGATGATTTCTCGAATTATAAACTCCTGTGTGTAGCCCATGTGAACCCCTCCAACTTCCTTCTAATAGAATCCTGGGAACCCCAAGGGATTGCTCGAGAAATCGAGGCAAAGTTGCCCTAAAAACTGTCGAAAACAGAGTTTAAATCTAGTTCGAAACCACAACTTAGAAGCCAGATTCTGATCTGTATATCGAGATTTTTTAGAAACTAATTGAACACATGTGAAGAAAACATAACCACGATTAAAATGCAACTTGTAGAGCGATATTTCGATTTCTGTGTGAGAATTAAATACGTGTTAAAGTTGTGAGAAAAACTATTTTCAAAATAGTAAATTTTAGAAAATTTTCACGATACGACGTGCGCCCCGATAAACCGGGCGATGTGGTCGCGCGCTATACGCATTGAAAGGCTTGTATGGACGTTGCTGACGTGTGGGAACTGACGGAACTCAGTTTCGTCGCGTGTGCGCGACGAAATCAACGCGTATCCATCGAGATACCCCCGTATCGGCATTTTGCAAACTTTTCCATAACTTCGTGTACAGTCGTCGAATCGAGACGAAACTTGCGCCAACAGGTCCGAATCAAAATTCTGGTCCTGTGTGCCAAGTTTGGTTCGATTCTGAGAAGGTCGAATCGGAACCCCTTTTTGGCGGGCCCGCGACCCACTCAAACGGGCAAATTTGTACACGGCTCATCGGAATCCAAAATTGGACATACTGTTGAGTTCCTCTCCTCAAACTGAATCCTTAGACATGTAGTTTGATGACTTTAGAGACCATAGACTTTGGCACGCGTTTCGGTGCAAAGCGGATCCAACGGCGGACATCGTTTTGACCCAAAATTATAATTTTGCCCCTGTTCCAGAATTGGACTTTTGGACAAGCATTTTCTAGGTATATATTCTTCACCGAGATCATTTTTGATGTTTTTTTTAGCATTTGGAGTCATCTGTGATTTGTGAGTTTTGGTGCTGACACTTGCTACTCTTGGATTGCCCTTCTCGCACCGCAGGCAAGTATACCTTGCCATAGATTCTGATTGTGCTCATTTATTTTTAGTATATTTTATTATTGCATATTTCTTTTTCTTATTTGTTATTTTGTTTCTATTAGGCGTCCAAGTCACACTTGGGTGCAATCGGCTACATTTAGTCGTTATATTTATTTATGTCCTTATTTGCATGTCGACCTAGTGTCAGTTGACTACCCTATGAGTATGTGGGATATTTTCATATCCCCTATGGCCTTGACACATGTGTATCACGTGATGAGTGAGTTATATAGGACACGGACCTGCGTACTCGACTAGCCATCGATACGTACGGGACGTGCGACTGTTAGGAGGTAACTGCTATTAGTGAGTCGAGTTAGAAGCCGTAGCAGTTGCCAACTGGACAGGCTGTGGATACATCTTGGATAGGAGCAGTTGGGGGGAGGGGACAGCTACTAGCGTAGGGGTTACATTTATTTTTACACACTTTGGGGCAGAGAGTGACTTGTATGAGTACTACTTTCTTCCCTGGCCGGTAGTGTCTCGGATGAGCACTACTTGACAACCACTCTTTATTACTTGCTTGCGTGAATCCGTTACAGCCCCTGCGTAGAATATTGTCCTCTAAAGTGCATCTCACATAGATGGTTAGGAGATCCTGTAGAGTCATAGTTGCATATTTTCTTTTCAAATTCAGTTACTTGGCATGTTTTCTGTATCTTGTTACGTCCCTCTGAGGACCTGGTGATCTCTCCAGGATTAGACGAGCAGGGCTATCCCAAGGAGTACGGTGCAGCATTGGATCCATCATACATCGGTGACGAGACATCTCCCGCTCATACTTAGTTTCATTCTTTATTATCTGAGACCATGTATTGGACATCTTTTTATCATCTTTCTTGCTGTTTGAGGAGGTTGGACTCCATTTAGTTGAGACTAGTTTTCCATAGCTGTTTGGGTGGGAATGTCTACCCGGCTATATTTTGATATCATCATTTATCTTATTTAGTGGACTTATTATATTCTCTGTGTTGAGCTGTGGATGAGATTTAGTTATATTATTGTGGCTTATTATGTATTATTATTACAGCTTATGTACCAATATGGAGATGACCATATATTGGTGTATTCTTCGTATAAGTACAGCTGGCATGTCTACGTACTTGGTCCTACGTATTTTGGGACTGGGGCATTATATCTTCTTCAAGGAGCTATGGTGATCTGTTTGGATCGTTGAGAAGCTTGTAAGGAGTCAATGTATTTCTTATTCCAACAATGGAGGCTTTTCAGAGTTGGACTTCGATCATCCCATAGTTTTCTTTCGCAAAGCCAGTTTTCTACATCAAAAAGCTTTCTGTAATTGGTTTTATGTGTGCATCTGGCATTTGGTTTTATGTGCTTTTCTTTGGTTCTCCCGCAGTCTATTTGGTTTGGGGGAACATTTTTTGAATTTTATTTCCAATATATGGTATCAAAGCATGGGTTTTATTTTGGCTGATACCAACACATGGTATTAGAGTTTTATTTTTTGGAGGGTGTCAGGGTTGACAGTCAAACCGATGAGAAGGGATGGACGCGAAGCCGATACACATGGCAAACCTAAATGGTACAAACTACCACTATTGGAGGAGCAAGATGAAAGACTTGCTATTTGTCGAAAAACTGCATATGCCAGTATTTGCTTCCGAGAGGCCGGTTGATAAACTCAAAGAGGACTGGAACTGCAAGCACATACAAGTGTGTGGGTACATCAGATAGTTCTATGACGAGAACGCGTACAATTATGTTGTTAGGGTAGAACACATGAGGATACTACGGGATAAGCTGGAATTTTTGTATGTGAAGAAGAACAAGGGAAACAAGATGTTCCTGATCTGACAAATGATGGGTCGGGTCTGCAGTACAAACATGGTACATCTATCATGGATCATTTGAGTGAATACTATGACATGGTTGACTGGCTAACTTTGATGGGAGTCAAGTTCGATGACAAATAACAGGGTCTATGGCTGTTATGTACATTGTCAGACTCGTGGGATACCGTACGATTGTCTATGATCATTTTTGCTCCAAAAGGCGTGGTCAATTTGGAGTTCCTAAGAGTAGAGATTGTATAAAAGAGATGTAAAGATGTTCTCAGGGTACTTCATCCACATCCTACTCAGAGACGTTTGTTTCAGAGAGTCACAGAAGGAATAAAAGAAAGGGTTTGAACGGTGGCAGAAACAAGAGCAGAGAAAAGTCCAAGTGTTAGTACGAGGATTGAGAGTGCTGCCATTGTGACAAGAAGGGCCACATCAAGCAAAACTATTTTGCCTGGAAGAGAGAGAAGAAGGTCGACAAGGGAAAGCAAAGTGAAAACACTACAGTAGTTGTCCCGACAGATAGAGGTAATGTGATCATTGTGGGTGATAAGGTAGTTATGAACCTCACATGCGATAATAGTTTTTGGTTGGTGGACTCAGGGGCTTCAGTGCACGTATCTCACAACATGACGCTATTTTTAACTTACACAACATGAGACTATGGAGTGTTGAAGATGGACAATGGAGATGTGTCAAAGGTTATTGCTACTAGAGATGTGCATTGAGAACGAAGATAGGTGCAGTTCTTATTCTCAAAAATGTTCGTCATATCCCTGACATCCGTTTTAACCTGGTGTCGGTTGGAAGATTGGATGACAAGGGTTCTCCAATCTCTTCAAGAATGATCAGTGGAAGCTTTATAAGGGTTCTATGGTGACTGCCAGAGTAAGCAAGAAGTCTGGTCTCTATGTTACTCACCATTCTCGGATACGTATTTTCCTAGATTGATCCTGAATATGGAATTTGGTATTTGTAGCATTTGCACCTGTATCCTTTAATTGCACCTGATCATGGCATGGAACCTTGTCTCGTTGTGGAGTAGTGTGTGGTACCTTGTCTTTGTCTAATTATAGGTGTGGTTCACTGCTTCGGTGATGGAACACTGGACTATGTCGTGATCCAAATTTGTTTAATAATTTCACAATGCAACATGACATGTGGATTGGGTTAAAGGTAGGGCTAGGGTTTAGTGGAGCCACCATTCTCTTCCCACTATAAATATTCTCTTCATTCTCTCTCTCTCCTCATTCACTCTCATTTAGTCCTTCCAACCAACCCATAAGCAAGTACATCTAGCACTAATGGAGAGACTACTTGCTATTTTGTTTTTTTATATATTATTAGCTTATATTAATTATGTATCTAAACTTTCTCTACATGTTTAGTTCTTGGAATTTTTAGATTTAATGGCTAGTTTAGTGTAGATCTAAGTTTTGAAGATACAGTTTTATGGATTTTTATGGAAATTATCTACTAGAACTTGTTATTTTTGATAATTAATTATTCCATGTTGTAGATAATTTGATTTCAAGCACTTTTGGATTTTATTTCACTTGATTTCGAGTTCGGGAGAGGAAGTTATGGCCATGGCAAGTTTTAAGAAACTCCATGGCCGAACATGCTATTTGGGACAACGACCCTCCATACGCGCAGGTGGCCATGCAGCAGAAATGCCAAGTGGCTTGTCGCATATAACCCTAACAATATGTGTGTTTTCCTATGCGCATGAGATGAAGGCACATAATTGATTACCATGCACAGTAATTGCCATCCGCAGTATTTGTCATACGCGGTACTTCCCATGCGCAGTTTTACCATGCGTAATTTTGCCATGCGCATTATTTGCCATGCACAGTTTTACCATGCACAGTTTTGCCATGCACAGTAATTATCATGCGTCGTGCGCCTGATTGCCCATGCATCTAGACATATTCATACGCCTATTAGTTCATGCACCCGGGTATGTCAATGCGCCAACTTCCTTCGAGACTTGAGACCCCATGCACCTATTTTGTTGGGTTTAGATTTAAATGTTTTTCTGTTATTTTTCTTTAATGACTTAATTACCCATCTGACCCTAGCATACTATGAGTAGCTTAGACTATGTGACTTGTGTGCCAAGAGATTTTTGTGTGACTACTTGACATAACCATATTCCTGACACAATTACCTGTATAAGTGCTGGTATAATCTGTGTGGGTACTGAGATACAATCTATGTACGCACTAAGATGCTATCCTATGTGTGCACTGAGGTGCTATTCTATGTGTTATATGGTCCTACATGTTATATGTCAACACATTCATGTTCCCAACACAGTCTTGGTCAGTAATATTGGCATGGTACAATAATTGCTTACTCAATGTATTACGGTAAGGTTGAATCCAAATATATGACTCTATGAGCTGATGTGGCTTCATACATAGGGTATACGATTAAGGTACGACATGTAGGAAGATGATCACGTGACCACGACAAATGATTCTAGACAAATATAGGGTTAACCTAGGCAACCCAAGTAGATAGAAGCATCTTGAGATCATGTGCTACCGATCATGTCGGACAAACATTCGGGAGTGCAAGGCTGGCTACCATGAATATTGTTTATTCATCCACACTAGTGGAGTGCAGTATCTGATATGTTATATGTCGAGCCAACATCTCCCTATAGGAAAGTTTGAGCTGCTATTGATCTGTTTAAGCACAGTGGCCTTATAAGGGAGTGATACAATCTACATGCTATGTGCTATGCATTATTATTGGTTCTGCTAGTCAGGCTCAGATACGATATAATTTGAGGATTCCTATATATATCCATTACTGGGATAACTCAGACAAATCATAGAAAGTCATAGGGATGATTGGCAGCTTGTAAACTAACTTGCTTGTGATATATTTCTTCTGTTAGTAGCCAAGAAACTTAGATTGTCATGGTACATAGTCCAACCCATGTCCTCGTTTGGTTGTTGGGTTGGGATATTGTGCTACGACAGGCTATAGACCAAAGTTGTGATGCAGAAGCCATCAGCCTGACCATGGTTATATGATGTATTCTATCTCGATGCGGTTCAGTACCCTTTGTCCTTGTTTAGTTGTAAGGGTGTCACATTACCTCATTGGTATGGTATAGCCTATAATCCTTGGCCAGGACTTATTTATTGCTTGGGTTTGTCTTATTCATATGTGCTCCCTTGTGGTACTTATATTCGGGGCAGACCCCGCTGGTTTGTTTGGCCAGATGTCATAACAGAGCATGAGGATCCACTTTTTTTTTGACGATAGTGCAAACTAGGAGCATGGTTGTCGGAGGACTCGAGTGGGTTTTTTCTCCTCCACTATGATATCTTAAATTTTATACTTGGCATTTACCACCGGCACCTGTTTAATATTTATTTTTCTTTACATAATTATAATTAATTAGACTGCAGCTGACTATAGTTATGTATTGTTGACTCTCTACGCTAGCTGGTATTTTGTAAGGCTAGTATTATGATCATTTTGATGAAGCATCGAAGATGCCTAACTGTTTATCTTATATGCGTATTAATTGTTATTTTTGTTTGATTGATTGAGACATAGATGTTCAGTGTAACCCTAGGAGACCTAATCGTATCATGCACCCCTAAGTCTAATAACAGACGTGATAGTCATATGACATCTTCATACCTTATACGAGATAGATGGCTATGTCTGTCTCCGTATTTCGATACTGGGACGTTACATACTACTATATAGAGGAGAGCGCACATGAGACACAAAAGGTAAAAGCAGTTAGTGATGTGTCTACCGACACTACAAGAAAAATGGCTATTCTTGACTATTTATTTCTTAACGATCGTGAAAAACCATCAAGGAATGGGATAGTCTTGACGATTTTAGCTATATGTCAAGAAAGTGCACATTTTATGTTGATTTGGCAAATTTTTACCATAATAGTTGATGGTTTTAGAGGATACGTTAAGAAACACCATTTTTTATTGACGGATTGGTGATAACCGTCAACTAATGTATGCGCAAAAAAATATGTGCAATTTTTTTTGCTGCCATTATGGTAATTTTTTCAAAAATTTTGTATTTGTTAACGGTTGTAGTTCTTTTTTATGGAGAGAAACAACAAAGTTTCTCTCGATCTTGAGAAAACTCTCAGAAACAAATATCCTCTCATTTCTCTCTTCCTTTCTCCAGTTCTCCTCCTCTTCCTCTGAGAGTCCTTTCCCTCTTTCGCCCCTATTTCTCCTCCTCTACTCGGAACCCTACTATCCCAGTGCCTTCTCTTGTCGTCCTCTCCCTCGCCAAGAAGGGGCAACCTCGGAAAGAAGACGAGGTATTGTAGGAAGAAGAAGAGGCACGACGATGTGCTTCGCTTCTTCGACGTCGTGGCCGCCATACCGTTTTGGACAAAGAGCAGGAGGATTTCGACGACGGCGACGACCTTGAGGACGAGGACGATGTCGACCTCGAGGTACTGCCACAATAAGCCCCTCTCTAATATTTAGGGTTTCGATTGATATCAAGGATCTCGATTTTGTGCATTTTGTTGGTTGATGATTTTTGTTAGGGTTTCTTTCTCTTTTGGGATTATGTCGATGATATAGGTGAAAAAAAGAAAAGAATTCTTTTTTGATTTCTGAAAATTTATAAAATTTGTTATTTTAGGGCTTTGAAGTTGGTTCAATTTCTTGATATTTTAAAACCCCTAATGCAAATTTTTTTACAACTTTGGGCGTTGAAGTCGAGCAAAAACTGTATTCTGAACCCTGTTCGAGCTCAATCTGACTAATCTTCCTAAAATGGGTATAGTATATGTTGCAGGAGATGGATTCGACAAAACATTTCAGACATAGCGATATGGATTTGACACCTATTTTGGTGAGTCCTAGTGTATTTCAGATTGTCTGTGACGTGTCCGATATGTTTGTCCAACACGACACAGACACGACATGTATTTTGGAGTGTCTGTACTTCTTGATGTATATATTAAGTGTCAATTTATTTGATTTAAAGGTAAATCCATCTTTGTGCTTGGAAGATTTTAGAGTAGGTTTATTATCAAGTGTTTAGGGGAAGGGACATTCCACTTTGTGTAGATGGTTGGAATGCGAAGATGGATTACTTGATTCCTTTTATTCAAGTTTGTTGGTATAGATGGAACTACTTCATGAACCTACTTCCAACAACATTCTTTGAATGGAAGTGGAACCTTGGGGTAATTTACTCCACCCGGATAGTATGAAAATTGGTTCCATGTGATCCTAAACTCAAGACTAAGCTACCACTCAAATTTTGCTCAATTATGAAATAGAATGTTGAATTATATGATCCTAAACTCACTATGAGGGAAAATTCTGTTGCTCAATTATATTAATATTTTTGTATGGTATGATGGACAAGAGCATTTGCTTGTGGGATTGAAAAGGGAAAGAAATAGAATGTTGGAAAGGACACAGAGCAACCAATACTTCAGATATTGCTATTACTAAAGATGGGAAAAGGATCATAAGCATGTCCAAAGAATTTGTGATTTTATTGTTTGACAGGGAAGCAAAGCTTGATAAGCTTATTGAAGAGGAACAAACAGTTACTTCGTTCTCACTATCGAGAGATGATAATCTTTTGCTGGTAAACCTATTGAATCAGGAAAATTCATTTGTTGAGTATAACTGATGAGCATGTACTTGTTATAAGGTTTAAAGGTCACAAGCGCAGCCGGTTTGTGATACGGTCTTGCTTCAGGGAATCGGAGCAAGCTTTTATTGCTAGTGGAAGTGGAGATTCACATGTACCTTGTGAAATTTGTTTTTTTACTTTTAATGAGCCAAAACATACTGTGAGTTAGGACTCCTCCTAGCTAACCCTTATCTGTTGACTGGAGCCCTATTTGGTAGCAATAATATATGTAGTTATTGTTGATAAAATGCATAATTGTAGAAATACCCGTGATATTAGCTTTTAATTGTAGAAATAGAAGAGTTATTGCACATTGAGCCTTATGAGCAATAAAATTGGAGGTTCTGTAGAATATTTAGACTATTTTTTCATCATGAACCTAATACGCCTAGTGTCACAGAATTTTTGAGTCATATAGATTCTGTAGATCATTAACTTATTTTTGCATGTGAATTATATAAACATGGACATAAAATATCCAATAAGTTCATACTTCTGTTTAGCTGTTGCAATCAAGGGCTCACTTGCATCTAGACTAATAGTTTTTATAGAGGAGAAATGCAAAGCAAGTTGTTTTTGTAGTGCCCCGTCCCTACATCGTGCCCCGTACTCTGTCCACGGGGTGCGCGAGAAAGGAACGATGTCGCTATAGATTCGGTCGGGACCGATAGGTCGGGATCAACCGAGTCGATCGAACGGGAACGGTTGAATTAAGATCCATTCCTCGTTATGGAATGTCTTCTTCGGAACCAAGTCCCATATTCAGCGGGTTGCGCATCGAGGATTGACTCTGCGGCTGAGTCGGGAGAGACCTCCCGTTACTCTGCTTTTTACGCCGCTTGCGTTGGTTTTGGCTTTGTTTTCTGAATGCGCTTTCGTGAATGTTTTCGATGGTTTTCATGGCTTGCATTTCGAACTCGTATTTTCTATCGAACTCCTTGAATAATGCAGTGTTCTAATCGGTTGCTTGTGCGATTTCAGGTAATCGCGTAGGCGACGTCTAGCGCGACCAACAAGTTCTCTCGCCGAAGTAAACTCAAGGTGAGTGGCTGACCCTTCTCTTCTCGACCCCCCCTTCTTAAGTAAACCGATAGTGTTGTTGCGGATGAAAGAATAAAAGCAAGGGCATAGACACGGTAAAATGATCAAGTTTCAAAGTGAAAGTAGGCTAGGCCTTAATAACTGGATAATGTCTTAACTCGGTCATTGGACAACTTGTCGACAAGGAGAAAGTTTCCTCGAACGACAACCCGGGGCCACGGGATCGACTCGGCCTAGGAGGAAACACGGTATAGCTGTGCTGGATGATAGCACGGGTTAAGCGGGGACTTGCAGCGGGGCTCGCTACTTGCGTTGCAAGGGCCCCGGCTAACAAAGCTATAAGTCCAGGATGGCTTGTGGTGTCAGTGACCAATCACACGTCATATTGCACTTGGCATGAAAAATGATAACAATTGACAGGAAAGAACATGGTAAGTCTCGTAAGGCGCGGCGCGGCCCACCGTGGGTAAGTTCCAACGTGAATTACATTATGCTTGTCATTTCTCGCTTGAAATTTATTAGGATGGTTAGAAACATTCATGAACTAAGTCATATAAACTCATTCAACCAAATGAGAGCTTGGAACTTAACTTGCCACGCACCAGTACAAAGTGTAATGTACTGATCCTCGCTCTCCACGCAGGTACCCCAAACCACGAAGGGCGTGCCACCTAAAAAAAATCTCAAGGCGGCGTGGACACTTTTGAAGCCTCGTCCGTGTAAAGGCTTGTTCTGGATTCCTTTTGAAGAAGACCCGCACTCAGTCCAAAAGAAGATGGCGGCTCGACTCGCCTCGATCGCAGGTAGAAATGTGTAATGGTTTTTGCTTGTATAAAAGGGTGTAATGTATGGAACGACTATCTCATCGGCGTTCATTTTGTAAGTCGAGTCTTATTGTAGCCCGTGCGACAATAAATGTAATGAAGTCAATGTAAATGATGTTTTATTATCAATGAAAAAGTTTACTTCTATTTCAAATGTGTCAATCAATTTCTCTGCGTACTCTAACTTGATGTTGTGTTTCGGATAACCTTATGACTATGCCTTGTGCGATCGCAACTTTGGTTCGTACGGCATCACACCCGGGGGATGACTATCGATTCTACGGAATCGGGGCGTGACATAATGGTATCAGAGCACGGCTTTACATCCTTTGACCTCGCATCGATGAGATAAGTTGTTCCATACAATGAGTCCGTAATATTTTGTGACTAATGCGTTTGCCTTCGTATCGTAGAAGTGGCGGAACCCACGGCTGAGCAAAAACAGAGCGCTTCAAGTGGCTCTAGTAGTTCGCATCGTCCGCGGGCCGGACCTTCTAACGATACCATCAAAAGGATGCTGTGCATGATGGAGGCGCAGCGAAACCAGTTCGAGAACCGGCATCAACAGGTAGAGGAACGACAGGCCCAGTTCGAAGCTCGCTTCGAAGCTCGCTTTGACGCACATGCCAAACTTCAACAAAAGCAGTTAGATACCCTGCAGCAGATCGTCCAGACAATGGCGGCCAACAAAAATTCTGCGACTGCGCCTACCGTCACAGCACCTGCTACCACCGGGCCAACGATCCAACCCATTGAAGTCGACACGGCGGAGCCCGAGCGTCAACCAGCGACACTGAAAAAGTACAACTTTGAAGTGTCAGAATTCAAGAAAGCGTGCCGCACTTCCTTCAGCGGCACCGAGGGTCCTTCCATAGCGATCGACTGGTTGGAAGAGTTGGAAGATCACTTCGAGCTTCTCGGCATTGAAGAGTCGAAGCAAGTCGCCTGCGTACAACTTCAACTACGGTTGAACGCGCACGACTGGTGGGCCGTGCGCAAGCGAGCGATCCGACCGGACAACACCACCGCGCCGATCTCTTGGGCCACGTTCCGTAAAGCTTTCGAAGTCCAGTACCTTCCGTCAGCCGTTCTTCAAGCGAAGGAGAATGAATTCATGCAGTTGAAGCAAGGGAGCAGGACAGTGGAACAGTACGCCACAGAATTTAACAAGTTGTCTAAGTTTGCTGGCCAGATTCTGCCTACTGAAGAGTGCCATGTGCGACGGTTCAAAGTGGGTCTGCGACACTCTATCGGTGTGCATGTCGGGGTCCCAGAGTACAAGACCATGGGCGATGCTCTGAACCACGCTCTCCGCCTTGAGAGCCTGCATCCTTCCGGTGCTGCCGACGTTGTGCGTCACTCCAATCACAAACGTCCTAGCTATACGGAAGGCAACAATTTTGCGTCAAAGCATCCAAACAACGACGGCTATAAAGGGCAGAACCCATCTCCTCCCTGCACCAAGTGCTACCACCACGGACACACTGAAAGGGACTGTGCGGTCTTCGAAGGGCGTTGTTTCTTTTGCGGAAAAAGGGGGCACCAAATGGCAGATTGCTGGGCTCGAAGACAAAATCGCAACGCACCACCACAACAACAAAACCGTCAAGAGAATCGAGGACAGGCGCCTCGACTTCCTCCGTCCACTCAACCCGTACCGCAAAATGGCCGAGACCGTCGCCCCAACACTCAGGGCCGCGTCTACGCCATGACTCGAGACGAAGCGCTGGCATCAGATACAATAGTGTCAGGTATACTAAAATTTAATAATGTGCCTGCTCGTGTGTTATTTGATTCAGGCGCTTCGTATAGTTTTATATCGACAGACTTTGCCGTCGAGCATAAATTTCCTGTAATATCATTAGATCTCGACCTTAGCGTAAGCACACCTTCGGGCACACCAATTCTTACAAACTTAGCTTGCGCTGGCAGAATTAACTGTATTGGCGGTCAAAAGATCGGTCTGGATGTGATAGTTCTAGACATGAAGGACTTTGACATCATTCTGGAAATGGATTGGCTTGGGCCGTACAACGCAACCATAGACTGCGCTGAAAAGAAGGTCACATTCTGCATGCCTGGAGTGCCTAAATTCTGCTACTCGTGTGGTGAGGAATCACCGACCTGCATGGTGATCTCCGCAATATCTGTTCGATGGATGCTGCATTCCGGGTGCGAGGGCTATCTAGCTTCCGTTCGAGACATGCGACAGGATGGTGCAAACGCGGAAGAGACCGACGTTGTGGCAGAATTCCCAGACGTGTTTCCAGACGAACTACCCGACATGTCGCCCGATCGAGAAATAGAGTTCACCATCGACACATTCCCCGACACTCGGCCGATCTCGAAAGCCCCATACAGAATGGCCCCTACAGAATTGAAGGAATTGAAGGCACAACTTCAGGAATTACTTGATAGAGGGTTTATCCGTCCGAGTGTCTCGCCGTGGGGTGCGTCCGTGCTATTCGTGAAGAAGAAGGATGGATCGATGCGGCTCTGCATCGACTATCGGGAATTGAACAAAGCCACCGTCCGAAACAAATACCCCCTGCCCCGCATCGACGACTTGTTCGACCAGCTCCAAGGTGCAACAGTGTTTTCGAAGATTGATCTGCGATCGAGTTATCACCAACTCAAAGTCAAGCCAGATGACGTGCCGAAGTCCGCCTTCTGCACTCGCTATGGCCACTACGAGTTCTTGGTAATGCCGTTCGGTCTGACAAACGCCCCTGCCGTCTTCATGGATCTAATGAATCGGGTGTTTCGTCTGTTCGTTGACAAGTTCGTAGTAGTCTTCATCGACGACATCTTCGTCTACTCGAAGGATCAAGCGCAACATGCAGAGCATCTGCGGATGGTACTCTAAACCCTTCGAGAAAATCAGTTGTATGCGAAGATGAGCAAGTGCGAGTTCTGGCTGAACAACGTCTCATTCCTTGGGCACATCATCTCCGCCGCAGGCATCGCAGTCGATCCGAAGAAAGTCGAGGCAGTTGCTGATTGGAAATGGCCCGCATCAGTTAGCAAAATTCGAAGCTTCCTAGGCTTGGCGGGATACTACCGACACTTCGTGAAGGACTTCGCGAAGATCGTATCGCCGTTGACTCGCCTCACCCAGAAAGGAGTCGCATTTAAGTGGTCAGACGACTGTGAAGCTTCCTTCCAGGAGCTCAAACAACGGCTCGTTTCGGCCCCGATACTTGCTCTTCCTGAAGGGACGGAGGGATTTCAAATCTTCAGCGATGCTTCTGGCCAGGGCTTGGGGTGTGTGCTCATACAGTGGGATAAGGTGATATCTTTTGCTTCCCGGCAGTTGAAGCCGCACGAGAAGAACTACCCCACGCACGACCTAGAACTAGCGGCGATTGTGTTCGCGTTGGAGCTGTGGCATCACTATCTCTATGGCGTGGCGTGCAGGATTTATACGGACCACAAAAGCCTCAAGTATCTCTTCACCCAGAAAGATCTGAATTTGCGGCAGAGGCGACGGCTCGAACTAATCAAAGACTGTAACTTATCGATCGACTACACGCCGGGTAAGGGAAATGTGGTAGCGGATGCGCTGAGCCGAAAGTACTTAGCTTCATTATGCATCAACGATCGACTGCTGCGTGACTTGGAAGGAATGGGCATCGAGCTCCGAGTTCGTTTCAGGGACGTAAAACTGGCGCAACTGCGGGTGGAACCGGGCCTACTGGAGAGGATCAAGTCTGCACAGAAGGACGACCCCTACCTGGAGAAGATGCAGAAGCTGATATCGACTGGGAAAGCGTCTGACTTTGCAGAGGACGAGTCGGGAGTGTTGCGCGTGAAGGGACGGTTATGCGTACCGGACGATGCAGAACTTAGAAATGAGATAATGTCGGAGGTGCATTATGCAAAATATTCCTTGCATCTTGTCAGCACCAAGATGTATAAGGACCTCCGCATTGTCTTTTGGAGGCACGACATGAAGAGGGACGTAGCGCTCTTTGTGTCAAAATGTATGGCCTGTCAGCAAGTCAAAGCCGAGCACCAGCGACCGGGCGGGAAGATGCAGAACCTCGCCATTCCATAGTGGAAGTGGGATCACATCACTATGGACTTCGTTGTTGGCTTGCCGAGGACGTCGCTGGGAAATGACGCCATCTGGGTCATCGTCGATCGACTAACCAAGTCAGCGCACTTTATCGCCATCAAAGTTACTTGGAGCGTCGACCGCCTTGCTCAGATATACCTTGATGAAATTGTTCGGCTGCACGGGGTCCCGGTTTCTATCGTCTCTGATCGGGATGGACGATTCGTAGCACGCTTCTGGAGTAGTCTACATTCAGCATTGGGGACTAAGTTGAAGTTCAGCTCAGCTTATCATCCTCAGACTGACGGCCAAACAGAGCGGGTGAACCAAATTCTCGAAGACATGTTACGACTCTGTGCGATCGACTTGAAGTGAAGTTGGGACGTCCATCTACCGCTGGCCGAGTTTGCATATAATAACAGCTATCAGTCCAGCATCCAAATGGCGCCGTATGAAGCTTTGTACGGCCGGAAGTGTAGATCGCCCATTTGCTGGGATAAAGTCGGAGAACGGCAGATACTTGGTCCGGAGCTGGTGGAGCAGACTGTACAGAAGGTCAAGTTGATACGAGAAAGATTGAAGATAGCACAAAGCCGGCAGAAAAGCTATACCGACACGCACCGACGCCCCCTCGAGTTCTCGGAAGGCGACCATGTATTCCTGAAGGTGATGCCTATGCGTGGAGTTTCCAGGTTCGGTACGAAGGGGAAATTGAGCCCAAGATTTGTTGGCCCGTTCGAAATATTGAAGCGAGTCGCCCCGGCAGCTTACCAAATCGCCTTGCCGTCTGCGTTGTCAGAGGTACATGACGTCTTCCACGTATCGTAATTGAGGAAGTACGTGCATGATCCGAGCCATGTTGTAGATTTGGGTAAGCTGGACCGAAAGGCGGACTTGTCATATGTCGAAGAGCCGATGCAAATCTTGGAGCGCAAGGATAAACTTCTCCGCAACCGTGCTATTCCCCTCGTCCGCATCCTCTAGAGAAACCATTCTGTCGAGGAGTCGATGTGGGAGCTTGAGTCAGAAATGAAGGAGAAGTTCCCTTCGTTGTTCTCGTAGAGGTAGGTTCTATTTTAAGTTTCGAGGACGAAACTTTTTCTTAGTTGGTTATGGTGTAGTGCCCCGTCCCTACATCGTGTCCCGTACTCTGTCCATGGGGTTCGCGAGAAAGGAACACTGTCGCTATCGATTCGGTCGGGACCGATAGGTCGGGATCGACCGAGTCGATCGAATGGGGGAACGGTTGAATTAAGATCCATTCCACGTTATGGAATGTCTTCTTCGGAACCAAGTCCCATATTCAGCGGGTTGCGCCTCGAGGATTGACTCTGCGGCTGAGTCGGGAGAGACCTCCCGTTGCTCTGATTTTCACGCCGCTTGCGTTGGTTTTGGCTTTGTTTTTTGAATGCGCTTTCGTGAATATTTTCGATGGTTTTTATGGCTTGCATTTCGAACTCGCATTTCCTATCGAACTCCTTGAATAATGCAGTGTTCTAATCGGTTGCTTGTGCGATTTCAGGTAATCGCATAGGCGACGTCTAGCGCGACCAACAAGTTCTCTCGCCGAAGTAAACTCAAGGTGAGTGGCTGACCCTTCTCTTCTCGACCCCCCTTCTTAAGTAAACCGATAGTATTGTTGCGGATGAAAGAATAAAAGCAAGGGCACGGACACGGTAAAATGATCAAGTTTCAAAGTGAAAGTAGGCTAGGCCTTAATAACTGGATAATGTCTTAACTCGATCATTGGACAACTTGTCGACAAGGAGAAAGTTTCCTCGAGCGACAACCCGGGGCCACGGGATCGACTCGGCCTAGGAGGAAATACGGTATAGCTGTGCTGGATGATAGCACGGGTTAGGCGGGGACTTGCAGCAGGGCTCGCTACTAGCGCTGCAAGGGCCCCGGCTAACAAAGCTATAAGTCCAGGATGGCTTGTGGTGTCAGTGACCAATCACACGTAATATTGCACTTGGCATAAAAAATGATAACAATTGACAGGAAAGAACATGGTAAGTCTCATAAGGCGCGGCGCGGCCCGCCGTGGGTAAGTTCCAACGTGAATTACATTATGCTTGTCATTTCTCGCTTGAAATTTATTAGGATGGTTAGAAATATTCATGAACTAAGTCATATAAACTCATTCAACCAAATGAGAGCTTGGAACTTAACTTGCCACGCACCAGTACAAAGTGTAATGTACTGATCCTCGCTCTCCATGCAGGTACCCCGAACCACGAAGGGCGTGCCACCTAAAAAAAAAAATCTCAAGGCGGCGTGGACACTTTTGAAGCCTCGTCCGTGTAAAGGCTTGTTCTGAATTCCTTTTGAAGAAGACCCGCACTCAGTCCAAAAAAAGATGGCGGCTCGACTCGCCTCGATCGCAGGTGGAAATATGTAATGGTTTTTGCTTGTATAAAAGGGTATAATGTATAGAACGACTATCTCATCGGCGTTCATTTTGTAAGTCGAGTCTTGTTGTAGCCCGTGCGGCAATGAATGTAATGAAGTCAATATAAATGATGTTTTATTATCAATGAAAAAGTTTACTTCTATTTCAAATGTGTCAATCAATTTCTCTGCGTACTCTAACTTGATGTTGTGTTTCGGATAACCTTATGACTATGCCTTGTGCGATCGCAACTTAGGTTCGCACGGCATCACGCCCGGGGGACGACTATCGATTCTACGGAATCGGGGCATGACATAATGGTATCAGAGCACGGCTTTACATCCTTTGACCTCGCATCGATGAGATAAGTTGTTCCATACAATGAGTCCGTAATATTTTGTGACTGATGCGTTTGCCTTCGTATCGTAGAAGTGGCGGAACCCACGGCCGAGCAAGAACAGAGCGCTTCAAGCGGCTCTAGTAGTTCGCATCGTCCGTGGGCCGGACCTTCTAACGATACCATCGAAAGGATGCTGCGCATGATGGAGGCACAGCGAAACCAGTCCGAGAACCGGCATCAACAGGTAGAGGAACGACAGGCCCAGTTCGAAGCTCGCTTCGAAGCTCGCTTTGATGCACATGCCAAACTTCAACAAAAGCAGTTAGATACCCTGCAGCAGATCGTCCAAACAATGGCGGCCAACGGAAATTCTGCGACTGCGCCTACCGTCACCGCACCTGCTACCACCGGGCCGACGATCCAACCCATTGAAGTCGACACGGCGGAGCCCGAGCGTCAACCAGCGACACTGAAAAAGTACAACTTTGAAGTGTCAGAATTTAAAAAAGCGTGCCGTACTTCCTTCAGCGGCACCGAGGGTCCTTCCATAGCGATCGACTGGTTGGAAGAGTTGGAAGATCACTTCGAGCTTCTCGGCATTGAAGAGTCGAAGCAAGTCACCTGCGCACAACTTCAACTACGGTTAAACGTGCACGACTGGTGGGCCGTGCACAAGCGAGCGATCCGACCGGACAACACCACCGCGCCGATCTCTTGGGCCACGTTCCGTAAAGCTTTCGAAGTCCAGTACCTTCCATCAGCCGTTCTTCAAGCGAAGGAGAATGAATTCATGCAGTTGAAGCAAGGGAGCAGGACAGTAGAACAGTACGCTGCAGAATTCAACAAGTTGTCTAAGTTTGCTGGCCAGTTTCTGCCTACTGAAGAGTGCCGTGTGCGACGGTTCGAAGTGGGTCTGCGACACGGAAGCTACGAAATGACTAAGTAAGTGACGTATTTGCTGCTTAATTAGAGAAGTACCAGTAAACTTACTACTGTCTAAGTGATCTTCCAACTCTAAGTGGTCAGTTTCTGACACAACTTGCTTGCCAGTTTCTGCCTACTAAAGAGTGCCGTGTACGACGGTTCGAAGTGGCCCTTGCGCACGGAAGCTACGAAATGACTAAGTAAGCGAAATAGGGTAAGTTGTGGTGCAATGCCGTAGAACCTGTCGTCACATTAAAAGATGTACTTCGTGCATCGAATTATGCAGTTGTGGCATAATTGCTATGGAACTGCCGTTATACGAATAACTTATGAATGGAACACGTTGAGTGTAAGAACGAAAAGTCTAAGCCGTTAGGCGTCGTGCATCAATACAGATGTGTTGGGGGCATAATACCGATGGAACTTGAGATAGAGATAACGGAATATGTTTATGGAACGTGAGATTGGTTAGAAGGATATGAATTGTTTACTATGACATGTATTACATGGTCAATGGACTCGGATGGCCCGTGTACGGGTGCGGCTTCCCTCGAATGGTTACGACCGGGGGCACCGGGACCGTTCGGCCTAGGAGGGAATTATGTATGGTATTTATGGTGCACATCATTAGGACGGGTTACGACCGACCAGTGTTGTGATAAGCTATAATATTAGTAAGTTTAGGATCCTTCAGATACTGGGCTAGCAATCCGTACTGGAGTGATCATAGGCTTACATATAAAGATGCCAAGTCCATTACGGTGCGAAACACCATGACCTTCATATAAATAGAACCGGTGGGCTGAGATTAGAGTTGGGTGCAAGCATAGGGCCTGTCACTATTATGCATATGTCTATGTCTGGTTGGTTGACTGCGTGAATTGTATTGTTGGTTATGCATATTTCTAACGATTGCAGGCTAAGAGAAATGAGACAAAAACATGCACAATCACTATGCTTATGTTCATATTATGTCTAACTGTATATGCTGCAGGGACACGGTATTAGACACATTTATAATAAGTTTCTATGCTTGATTATTGCCATGAAACTGATCCTAAAGCTAAATAGAACGATCACTAAATAAGTTGCATGTTTCACGAAATGTACTTAGGGTTGGTTTGGGTGCGAGTGGATCTTGATCAGTGCAGCAAGGACGAAAGCACTAATCTCCCACTAGTTTGCTTGCAGGTTCAGGTTATGTTTGGCTCGGGGCGGGGCTTAGCTTAGACGCGTCGAGACATGAGTCCTTAGCGTTTCAAGAGGAGCTATCGCGTTGGCGTTCAGACTTGCAATATGAAGATGTTCGGTCGAAGACTACTTGTTGGCTATAAAAAGGCATAATGTATGGAACAATATAATTCTTTGTGAACTAGAGAGATCTTGAGCGTTGTAGCTAATTGGCATGTTAAGTTGGGCTATTCAAAGCCTTTGAAATCTTCAGTTCATTATCAATAAAAGAGATTTTTATTGTATACTCTGTTTTCTTCCGCTGCTTATTTTATCAATTTACGATAAACTTATGTGAACCTGTTATCTTGTCTTGCACGAGCGCAACTCCAGGCTCGTGCAGCATCACACCCCAGCGAGGACGATGATTCGGGTGAAATCTAGTGAGGACGAACGATTTTTCGGGTCGGGGCGTGACAAGTTGGTATCAGAGCGGTTCCATCCCCTGGACCGTGAACGAATCTGACCCTCAGTTGCTTCGATATCGAAAATCAGTTGACTCTAAGTTGTTTTCGCAACCGTATGGCTCATGGATCTGCTTGATGCTACATTGGATGTTCCATACAATAAGTCTATATTAAGTGCGTACGTCTGCCACAAGTATGCCGTGACTATCACGCTATCTCCGAGTGCCATCGGAGAATGTTGGTTGTACGAAGTGCAACGAGTTATAAAATATTGGTTGCCCGAAGTGCAATAAGTTGCGAGTTGTTGGTTGCACGAAGTGTAACAAATAAGGGGATGTTGGTTGCATGAAGTGCAATGAGATGCGTATTATTGGTTGCACGAAGTGCGAATGGTTATGTATTGTTGGTTGTATGGAGTGCAACAAGTCGTGAATCATTCGTTGCATCGGTGCAACGAGTCGACATGGTATGATACATGTTGTATGGCTATGCGGATGGATAGCGATATGTTGAACGAGATTGAGTAATGACCTTAAGTATCGAGAATAAATCATTGCACGAGTTGCAACGAGTGAGATTGGAAAAATTGCGGATGCGATAATAACGAGTCGAGTTGGTCGCTAGTCGAATTTGAGTAGGCGAACGTTTATGTTGGCCGAGTGTCGCGTTGAGCTTTGAATAAGCGAATATTGTATTGTGATCGATATGTTCGCTAAGACACAGTTAGATTTGAATGAATGTCAAACTTGGACGAACGAATATCATGTTGGTCCAGTTGTTGTGCCAACTCGAGTAAGCGAACGCTAAATCTGGGATCAGAAAAGATCGCCATACGGGATAGTTGATTTGAAATAAACATCGGACCTATACGGAGTGTAAAGTCGAGTAGTGACTCAATTTCGAGTGGTATATACAATACCACTTGTGCGATCAGTACAACAAAGTATTGTATCGATAATGATAGGCTCGATTTCTGAGTGGTATATACAATACCACTTAGCGATAGCTATGTTAAGCCGTTTGGTGACTTGCAATAGAATGCATCGAGATGATTATGTCGATTACGATAGGTTTGTCCTCAACAGACATAGTAGTGTGGAGACTCAAGTGGGAATGACTCAATAAAAGTCGATGCAAGTATGCTTCGATGAATTGAGTTGAACGATTATACGCGAAGTCGTATCCATGGATGATACGTCGGACGAGGATTCGTTTAGTATAAGTTAAGAGCATAGCGTGGGAATGTTGTGTTAAGAAAATAGTTGACTAAGTCAGAATTAAGTTATGTCAATGCGAAAACTGTTCAGAACAAGTTGAGTAGGTATGAAGTAATTGTGCAAACGAACTTGAGTGAGTGCGAAGAGTCGGTAGAACAATTTGGAAGTACAAATTAAGAATATGGGAATGGATATATGAATTAAAAATCGTGTCTCGATGATGGTAGTTAGTTACAACTGAATGGATCTTGATGTGTGCGAGACTTGATTCGTATTCAAGTTCGGATGATAACAGTGATTGCAACGAATTGGAGCTTATGAGAGAGGAAGATGTTCAAGTTATGCATATCGACGATGGTATTGAGGCGTATCAAAGACGATATGCAATAACTCGGGGATACTCTGATCAAATGAACAAAAATTGTGTTGATCATTATTGTTGGATGAATGAGATGCAAGTTAAGTTGAAGGCAGTTTGGACGATAACGGTAGGAATGCTTCGAAGGATTTGAGAGTGGATGGATATTGCTTGGATGAAAAAGAAAGTGTTTTGATTTCTTCATGGATAACCACTACGTTGACGTTCTTGTCTTGTGCGAGCGCAACACCGACCTCGTACATGTGTCACGCCAATTAGGATGACTATTTTGCGTGAGCGCTGCTATGGTGATTCATGTCCAGCAGGGATGGTCGAACTTACAAGGCGTGGAAAGTTGGATTTAGACTTGTGGTTTGATATGAAGGTGAATTTGAGGATTGTTGTGATAAGCATAGTGTGTATCAGATATTGATCGTAGGTAGATAGACTTGTACTCGAGACGAACAAATATTGCTCAATTAGCAATATTGTTAGTACATGAGTGATTCAAGTAGTAAATGACGCATCATAGATAAATTATATATTAGTAAATTGTCGAATTGGATAAAGTTCCATAGGAATTATTGAAAATTGATTTGGCTCCGCGATAGGATATAACATGGTTCATAATAACTGCCCCTCGTTGATGATCTTCAATTATCGAGCGTAGTTTCGGGGCAGATGACCCTAGAAGACTTGTCCGCCAAATCAAGTGAATGTTGAAGTCCCATAGGATGACCCAATGAAGTTGCATAAGAAATTTCGTCGAGGATAAAGGATGATGTAGTGCATGTTGAGGATAAGTCTAAGTGATTGAGTATCGTATTTCGGAAGTTAGTGAGTAGCCTTCGACTAGATCGATATGGTCAGAAATTTATGATCGATGGAACAAGTATATAAATAGACTTGGTTGGTCAATGATCAAATAGATGTTGAGGGACGTACTTAGCATAGTGATACGGTAAGGCGACTGCAAGAATTCTGCGATATGCGAGAGCGACGAATAGTTAAGAGTTGTGTCGTAGATCGGTTTGAGTAACGGTTAGGCTATGTGTGTTTAAGCGCACGATTTAGGTTACAAAATGAACGAGTTGGGATTGATTCAAAAATTGAGTAAGGAATTCCTATTCGATCAAGAATCGGAGATGGGCGTATCGTAGGAGACCTTGGGTCGAAAAGATTATTACCTTTGAGCATCGTAGACTCAAGTTGACCTTTTGTGTCGGGAGAGATTAAGCATGATGTTTGGATAAGTTACCTAGCGAGGTGTAGTGCCCAGTCCCGCTCATTCAATCGGAGGAATCGAAATGCCGACGACATTCAGACTTAGCCCTACAACGACGACTCGAAGGCCCACTCGGTCGAGGCGACTCCTCGCTCAGGTAGGGTAGTTACTCGCATCATCTTAGCCTTCACATAATAAATTGCATGTTTTCAACTTGTACGAGTAGGCTTGATAATAAAAGAGATGAATCCACATAGCTAAGGAAATAATCCCGACGGGTCAAATTGAGTTAGAATATGGAAATGTCAAACGGTCGGCTTAGAGTCGGTGTACGGCGTGCATTGAAAATGACATTCGGTCTTTCATCCCGTGGCTTGGGAGAAGGAAAAGTTGGTCTTCACCACAAAGCTAAGAGTTAGCCTAAGTCATAGGCGTCGTCCGCATAAATGTGTCATAAAGCATGCACGGTCCCATCGTCCAAGGCTTGACGTAGTCCTTGCTCGTCAAGTTGTTTCAAGATTAAGTTAGGCTGAGTTATGTTAGGCTATCGAACTAAGCACTGTCCCACATTTTTTGCGGTTGTCAAAATTACTTGGTTTTACGACCTTAAGGCCCGTCGTATAGAGTGTCTTGGACAGTAATCTCATCCAGAACACCAATTGGCATAAGACATGATGTCACGGACTTGGTATTTCTAAGGTACGGGCTACGGTTGATTCATTAAGTTTGGAAAAAGGGGTGTCAAATATTTGTTCCCGAGTTGAATGGAATAATAGGGTAAGAAAGAAGAATGCTCGTGACTATGGGTCATCGAGGCGGTCTCAGATGTGAGAAGTATTGAACTAGGCCCTGAAAGAGATGGTAACCCTAGAGGTAGAATGACTGTGTGAGACGTCAGTTTGAGTCGAGTCTTGCATGGTCATGGACAACTTGTCGACAAGATGGAGTTTCCTCAAATGGCGACCCATACGGCCAAAGGGACCGGTTCTTGAGAGACATGTATAGCTTGTTGCTGGATGATCGTACGGGTTAGACGGGGACTGTCAGCGGGGGGCTCGCTACCTCATGCTGAAGGAGCGTCTGTCTAACAAAAGCTAAAGAGTCCAGGATAGCATTGGACGTTAGTGACCAGTTCATGCAGATGAGTCGGCATGGCGGCAACCCGCATGTGTGCCTTTGGATTGAGTCGAGTTGAATGTGTGTGTACAGTTAGAACACAATATTGGGCCGAAGATTTGGCTTCAACGTAGGCGACGTGCTTCGACACGAGATATGGCGTCGAGTCTTAAGTCGTCGACATATAAGTTGCATGAGTTGGATTTGAGTTATTTCGAGTTTAAGTCAGGAAACGCCGCAAGGTAAAGTCGGTTGGGTAAAAATAAGTTCACAAGTCTTGATTAGGTCGGTTGGTGATTAAAGTAGAAAGGGCTGCGAGGCGGCGATATGGTTAAGTCACACTGAGTTTGTGAGGCACGACCCCAATATGGATTGTAGCACGGTCACGTAGAAATTGGGTACTATCGCGTAGTTGCGTCTCTGATTATGAGCCGAAAGGCAAGCACGACTTGAAAGGTTAACGTTGTTGGTACAAGAAGGATCTAGAGGCAAAGTATAAGTTGATGTTGTTGTTGGATGGTCTAGAGACACAAAATAGGCCAAGGCGTCGGTCCTAAAATTGATCCTAAGGCAAGACTAGAAAGACAATCAAAAGGGCTATGTTGCATAAAGTAAGTTAACGTGTTGGTTTTGTATGGGTGGGCGAGGAGTTTATTCCACCAGTATAGTTAAGTACCGACACCCACACAGTGTTTATGTGCAGGCACAGGTAGAAGCTCGTGGCGTGAGGCTCGCTTGGATGCGTCGAGGCACGGAGTACCTTGGCAGTTCGAGGCGTGTGACCGTGTGGAGACTGAACTTATACGGGATATAATGTATGGACATCTCCTCTCCGAAGCATCCGCTAGTTCAAGACTTGTATTGAGAGATGAGAGAGAGCTGAGTGACTGAGTAATGTGAGAAGAGTGAGATTGAGTGATTGTAATCTTGGCCTTGCGCCCCATTGTAATTCTTGTTTTAATATCAATAAAATACATCTTTTGAATGACTTTTGTTTTGTTCTAAATTTTCGTTAGAATATTCAATGTCTCTGCTTGGAACTTTTGTGCGACGACCCCATCGTAGCTGCTGTAATCGACCGTTATGGAACTTGCCTTGCACGAGTGCAATCTAGGCTCGTACGGCATCACGCCTTAGTGAGGACGATCGCTCCTATAGGAGCGGGACATGACATAGTGGTATCAGAGCATGGCTTTACGTCCTTGGACTGTCGATTGAATTCTTTAACTCTGTTGCTTTCGCAAGTTGATATCGTTGGTGCGCTCTCTCTCAAATGTCCCACGAGATGTCCATACAATAAGTCTAAGTAAATTGCAACACGTAGGAGAACAATTTTTTTGACAAAAATAAAAGATGGTTCACGTAAAGCACGGTTGGCTAAGTCGGGCTGAGCATATACCCTAAAGTTGTGTCGACCTTAGAAGGGTCGAGTGCAAGATTCTATTCGTCTCGGATGACAATGAGTTGGAATTGATTGAGTAAGTGGGATGACTATCGATAGGGGTACTATCGAGCGACGATAACGTCGGAACAAAATAGATGAGCGTGCTTGAAATTTAAGGAATCGTTCGGACAAAAATTCGAGGAAATAGATTCTGAATCAAATAATAAGTTGAGGATTTGTTGAATGACTTCTTCCCTGAGTGGTGTATGCGATAACCTCAGGGATGTCGATCGATCGATTGAGGATACAGGGTGTCAATGAGTCTATCAGCAAGCGTCACGTGTATGCGAAGCCGTAGATTGAGTATCATTGAATAATTTTTAGTCTTGAGATTTGACGAGTTGATTCGAACAACCTAGAAATTGACACGCACGGAACGTGCACGGGATTGAGGATTGCACGAGTATGAAATGCAAAAATGATTGAGTAGATAAAATTGAATCGAAGAAAAGTTAAGATGTGCGAATGGATGACTCGATCGAGGAAATCAATAAGAATTATATACAAAAATTTAGCACGATCGGATGATAGCATGCATGGAAATGATTCGAATATTTAAGAATAACTTTAAGGAATTGAGATAGATGTTGCTAGATGATTTGAGTTAATAAAAAATGATGTGATTTGAAAAAAAATATAGCTTTATGACTTAAGATAGACGGATAAACAATACGCGAATTTGGGTTTGAGGAAATTGATGTTGTGAATGATTCGAGGGATAATGATCGAACTTGAATTTGAATGTTGAGGAGATTATCCAATCGGACGATAGCATCATTCGTACGACTCAAAATTCGTTGCAAAGGAAGATCGTCAGGTTACGCATATCATCGATGGTATTGATGCGTATCAAAGATCGATATGCGATAACTCGGGGGCACTCTAATTCGAGGAATGACGATCGTGCAAGTGTTATTGTTCCGACGGATGCTATACTTAGGATTTTGATTGAAATAAATGTGGATAAAAACAGAAGTGTCTTAATGGTTACGCGAATAACCACAGCGTCGACATTCTTGTCTTGCATGAGCACAACTCTAGCCTTGTATTTGTGTTGCGTCGAATTTGGGGCGATCGTTCCACGTGAGCGCTGACATGGTAATTCAAGTCGCAGGAATGATCAAACTCGAAAAATTAGGACGTGACAACTTTGATTGTCTCGACTTATTGGTTTGATGCGAAAAAAAATTCGATGATGTTTGACTTGCGATTAATGATTGAGTAAACTTGAGGATTGAATAGATCCAATCTACGTATCGAGAATAAATTAGTCTCGACAAAAAACAAGAGTTACGTCCCGATGAGGATGATTATCCTGCGGGAGCGTACATGGTGATTCATGTCTACCAGGGATAATCTGACTCGCGTGAGATCGGGACGCAACATATTGTTAAGCTAGACGACCTTATGATCGAATACGTGAATTGTGATGAACGACTTAGAAAATATAAAATGTGAATTATGGCTTAGCAATAAATTGTGTCATAGTGTACTTGTCTTGGAAGGATTGATAGACAGATTATGTCGAACATATTCAAAGAGATAGACTATGCAAAATGGCTTGATGAACGAGTGATATTGATATGTCGATGAATTGGTTAAAACATGAGTTATCGTAGGATGGCTTTGCTGAATGACTCAGACCCCATGCGACGAATATTAGGATGTGTGTAGGGAATCGATGCTCGATGTTTAGAAATCAGAGTGCTGCGAGCTTGGGTAGAAAAACCCGTACTATTAACTTGGTTTGACCTTAGGATGGGGTCAGTGTTGATATGGTTGTTTGGGAACTATGATTCCAATACTGACGGATGACTTTACCCTAAAGATATAGCCTAGCGGTTAGGCAGACATCCCGGTACGGAGCAATAGGAATTTTGGAGGCACCACTCATGAGGCTCGGTTGACATGCACGTATATCAGGGACGCCCGAATATGTGCACGATCCGACTCGAACAGTGATGGCGGATTCTCTATCACGAGGCTTGGCTGAAATGCATGTATTTTAGGGATGCCTAAAATATGTGCACAATCCAACTAAGTGATACGTTGAATTCAAGTGAGACTTAAGGAACGGAAAAGTATTGAGGATTTTGAGATCGTGAGTTTTGAAGAAAAGATTGTGGGTAGCACGAGCGTAGCTCGGATTTAAGAAATGCATAGAAAAATTTTGTGCGAGAGTCTTTGAACATTATAGTGATAAGTCGATGAGTAAGTACTCAGTTAGTTTCGAGGATAAAACTTTTTCTGAGTGGTGTATGATGTAGTGCCCCGTCTCGCTCAGTCAATCAGAGGAATCGAAACGCCGACGACATTCGAACTTAGCCTTGCAACGGTGACTCGAAGGCTCGCTCGGTCGAGGCGAATCCTCGCTCAGGTGGGATAGTTTCAGTGAACTCACATCATCTTAGCCTTCACATAATAAATTGCATATTTTCAACTTGTACGAGTAGGCTTGATAATAAAAGAGGTGAATCCACATAGCTAAAAAAATAATTCCGACGGGTTAAATTGAGTTAGAATATGGAAATGTCCAACGGTCGGCTTAGAATCGGTGCACGGCGTGCATTGAAAATGACACTTGATCCTTCGTCCTGAGGCTTGGGAGAAGGAAAAGTTGGTCTTCACCACAAAGCTAAGAGTTAAGTCATAGGCATCGCCCGCATAAACACGTCATAAAGCATGTACGGTCCCATCGTCCAAGGCTTGACGCAGTCCTTGCTCGTCAAGTTATTTCAAGATTAAGTTGGCTGAGTTATATTAGGCTATCGAAGTCTTTTCTAAGCACTGTCCCACATTTTCTGTGGTTGTCGAAATTACTTGGTTTTACGACCTTAAGGCCCATCGTATAGAGTATCTTCGACAATAGTCTCATCCAGAATACCAATTGGCATAAGGCACGATGTTACGGACTTGGTATTTCTAAGGCCCGGGCTACGGTTGATTCATTGAGTTTGGAAAAAGGGGCGTCAAATAGTTGTTCCTGAGTTAAATAAAATGATAGGGCAAGAAAGAATAATGCTCGTGACTGTGGGTCATCGAGGCGGTTTCAGATGTGAGAAGTATTGAACTAGGCCCTGAAAAAGATGGTAACCCTAGAGGTAGAATGATTGTATGAGACGTCAGTTTGAGTCGAGTCTTGCATGGTCATGGATAACTTATGGAGTTTCCTCGAATGGTGACCCAGGCGGCTAAAGGGACCGGTTCTTGAGAAACATATATAACTTGTTGCTGGATGACCACACGGGTTAGACGGGGACTATTAGCGGGGGATCGCTACCTCGCGCTGAAGGAGCGTCCGTCTAATAAAAGCGAAAGAGTCCAGGATAGCGCTGGGCGTTAGTGACCAGTTCATATAGATGAGTCGGCATGACGGCAAACCGTATGTGTGCCTTTGGATTGAGTCGAGTTGAATGTGTGTGTACAGTTAGAACACAATATTGGGCCTAAGATTTGGCTTCAACATGGGCGACGTACTTTGGCACGAGATGTGGCGTCGAGTCTTAAGTTATCGACATATAATTTGTATGAGTTGGATTTGAGTTATTTCGAGTTTAAGTCAGAAAATGTCGCAAGGCAAAGTCGGTTGGGTGACAATAAGTTCACAATTCTTGATTGGGTCAGTTGGTGATTAAAGTAGAAAGGGCTGCGAGGCAGCGATATGGTTAAGTCATACTGAGTTTGCGAGGCACGATCCCAATATGGATTGTAGCACTGTTACGTGAAAATTTGGTACTATCGCGTAGTTGTGTCTCTGAATATGGGCCGAAAGGCAAGCATGACTTGATAGGTTAACGTTGTTGGTACGAGAAGGGGCTAGAGGCAAAATATAAGTTGACATTGTTTTTACGAGCACGGGATGGTCTAGAGACACAAAATAGGCCAAGGCGTCGGTCCTAAAACTGATCCTAAGATAAGAGTAGAAAGACAATCAAAAGGGCTATGTTGCACAAAGTAAATTTATGTGTTGGTTTTGTATGGGTAGGCGAGGAGCTAATTCGAGCAGTACAGTTGAGTACTGACACCCACACAGTGTTTATGTGTAGGCATAGGTAGAAGATCGTGGCGTGGAGCTCGCTTGGATGTGTCGAGGCACGGAGTACCTTGGCGGTTCGAGGCGTACGGCCGCGTAGAGACTGGACTTATACGGGATATAATATATGGACATTGCCTCTCTGAAGCATCCGCTTGTTCAAGACTTGTATTGAGAGATGAGAGAGAGCTGAGTGACTGAGTAATATGAGAAGGGTGATCTTGAGTGATTATAGTCTTGGCCTTGCGCCCCATTGTAATCCTTGTTTCAATATCAATAAAATGCATCTTTTGAATGACTTGTGTTTTATTCTAAATTTCTGCTGGCATATTTAATGTCTTTGCTTGGGACTTCTGTGCGACGACCTCGTCGCAGATGCTGTAATCGGCCATTATGGAACCCTCCTTGCACGAGCACAATCTAGGCTCGTACGGCATCATGCCTTAGCGAGGACGATCGCTTCTACAGGAGCGGGGCGTGACACGGAGGTAGCCCCAGACACAATGTATGGATAAAATGAGAGAATGTGAATCCTGTATGATAGTTGTGTGCGACGCACAGTATGAATGGTAGGTAAAGGAATTTGAGACATGTTGGACTTAGTCCATGTCGTTGAGGCCAAATGTTACAAACGATTGGATGAAAGACTTGGGTTGTACGAGAGATAGAAAACGATTTGACGAGTAGACATTGTAAAAAATTGTTGCGATCGAATGTGCAACGACTTAATGCAATGTATGCGTTAGATGGTCGACGAGAAACTTATGGGATTGAAGTAACAGTTTTGAGTTAAGTTATATGCAGAGATGTTTGGTAGATGATCGCATGTTATGGAATACTGCATACGAGAAGTATTTTGGGAATAGATGCTAAGATTTGACTATGTCGAGTACGAAATGATTGGTGCTTGAGGATTTAAGTTAAGCTTGTTAACTTTGTCCCGATATCCTATAACTGAGCTTGGATGAAATACATATATTGGTGGGATGCCTAAAATATGTGTATGATCCAAACTAAGTTGTATGTTTCAAACGATAGTAGCACGAGATCGTGAAATGATCTAGACAAACACTTGGATTGAGTTTTGGTTTCGGTTCGAAGATGAACCTTTTTTATGTAGTATATTATGTAATGCTCCGCTCTGTACGGTGCATTATGATGAGTCGTTGACTCGAAGAGTTGCGTTGACCCGATGAAGTATCGATGCAAATTGATGCAAAAGTTACGATAGCCCAAAAAAAGCTTGAGTCAATTCGAATCTATAAGTCGAAGCGATGCAAAGCATGAGTCCGGTTGGAACAAAGTATTGACTGCGATTGATCTGGTGTGCAGGCTACGCTTTTACGTTGAATCATAAGGGGTCGACATTTTTGTCTTGTTCACTAAGGTGTCCACAAAACAAAATCGTCTCCTTGCAACAAATTGTGGCATGGGCACAGTAGGCCGAATCAATCGAGTAGCTCAACAGAATGGCTAAGTTAGGAGAGTTAGCCGTGCAACTAAGTTACGGAATCGAGCCGCATCAGCTCGGCGAGACAACAAGGCGTATCGGCTTAAGGTGGGCTAGTTCTTGACTCTCTCTCCCTACTCTTTCACGTCTAATAAAATTTATCATTGTATGCGTAAGTTGTTATCAAGTTAGCGAGCGTGGCTCGAACGGTTAAAGGTCTAAGTGTGTGTCGAACATTAAGATAGAATATGGAACATTGAACAATTGAAGCGACGTACATCAAACGTACGGGTCACGGTAGGAAGGTGGTATTAGAACATTGAAAGGTGATATCGAGATGGGCATCACGTGCACGACTTCGAGAACATTGAACACTAGGCCTAGAACACTGATTATGGCATTACGCGTGCCCTTGCGCACGGAAGCTACGAAATGAATAAGTAAAAGAAATAGGGCAAGTTGTGGTGCAATGTCGCGAAACCTATCGTAACATTGAAATATATACTTCGTGGATCGAAGTATGCAGTTGTGGCACAATTTCTACGGAACTGCCGTTATGCGAATAACTTATGAATGGAATGCGTTGAGTGTAAGAACGAGAAGTCTAAGCCGTTGGGCTTCATGCATCAATACGGATGTGTTGTGGCATAATGCCGATGGAACTTGAGATAGAGATGACGGAATATATTTATAGAACGTGAGATTGGTTGGAAGGATATGAATTATTTGCTATGGCACGTATTGCATGGTCAATGGACTCGGATGGCCCGTGCACGGGTGCGGCTTCCCTTGAACTGTTATGACCGGAGCACCGGGACCGTTCGACCTAGGAGAAAATTATGTATGGTATTTATGGTGCACATCTATAACTCCACTTCCCGAAAATTTTGAAATATTTTTTTATTATTTATTTGATTTAAATGGTGATTTTTGAATGTTATAAATAATTAATTAGTTAATTATTACGGTAGATGTCTTTAGTCACGATTAAATTTGGAGTACAAGATGACCAAGAATTTAGGCACGGATAGTGTAGTTGGGTGCCTTGACTAGTGTTTTAGCTATGGAAGGGAGGCCAAACCATAAGTGTATCCTAACTAGGAAAACCAGGCCAAGTTGCGACTTAACCTCTAAAGACATTTTAATTATTTATTAATTATATTATTGACTTGTAGGAGACCCGGTTGTACCGATTTAGCCCGAACTGGACCCAAACCAAATTCGAACCCATGTGGACATGTAGTGCATCCAAAGACGTGCATGTAGGTGTATTTTGTTACATATATATATTTCCATATTTGACTTTAATGGCTAATAAATAAGTTTTCTATATACTGTTATATCTAAAATATAAATGTTATTATTTAAATAATTATTTATTTTGGAAATACTATGAACAGAGTTTCTTAAAATGTTCTTCTTAGATTTGATGATTTTAGGTTGCATATATATACACTTGTGCATATATATATAAGTATATTTATGATATACAAAATTAGGCTTTATATAAATACATATATGCATCACGATCAAATTGTATTTTTATATATAGATTAGTATATAAATTAAGAAATCACCAATATTGTAATTATGGATTATGCTTGTAATAAGTTTATTGCTTATTTTATGATTTATAATGTGCAAGTGTATATCATTATATATATATATATATATATATATATATAAGAAAATAAAAAATATATAGATATAACATATATAGAATAAAGAGAAAAAGGAATGAAAAAGGATATGAGACAAATTAAACTGATAAGGCCCAAGTAAAGCCAATGCTAAGTAAAGCTCCAGCCTAGCCCAATCCAAGACCCCCGACCCTTTGGCCGAACTGTCACGCCCCAGAACCAGAATACTGGAGAGCGGAGGACAGACACAGCCAGCCACGTACATTGAAGTATAATCTACCTCGATATACGGTCACGGCTGTCTAGCTGCATGAGGGTTTATCTACAAGCCAGCAGTCTTTTATGGTCATGAACAAGCCTAGTGTCTCAATCTCAAGTAAGTGAGTAAATGTTACAAGATGTTAGATCATCAGACATACAAAGTAAGGCGTCCCAAACATTACATATTCAGATGATCATGAAGCTAGTCATACAAAATGTGAAGACTAGCAAGAGTTTCAGTCATACATGATCAACCCTAGGATTTGTCAATCATGTTACAGCCCGTAGGCAGAAAGTAAGTAAAGTTGCAAACGAGCTAACACTTGTTCGGCGGCTAAACGCCTTAAAATAATATTTTTACAAGAGAGTGGGAGAACAAAATAAGAACCCACTCGTTGCCAGTGTTGCGCCTAGTGGTCACCATCTGGCAGAAAAGCTGGAGGATCCTCGAGTCCTACTCCAAAATCTGGCCATACAAAACCAGCTAGGTCAGACCCCAGAAAGAACAAGTGCTACAAGGGAGGCTTCACTTAGGAACTAAAACTAGCAAGTTAGAAAACAAGGCATAATAATAGCAAGAAAATCGAAAATAGGATAGTAGGGTGATAAACGATAAGATAACTAAGAAACTATTCTGGTAGCCAAGTTACAACCCGTAAACCAAACAAGGACTGGAGTTGTAACCCTTCGCCTGAATAAAACTTAGTCTCTAACCAATTATCGACAAGAGTACAACATGGACAAGCATGTGCTTAAATAATCATAGACTGGCATTACTTAGACAAGACTAGACTGGACTACATCCATCAATCACGGCAAAACAAAGAGTACGGCTTGATACTTTAACTAGCTAGGGTTATCACAAGCCTAGTTACTAGCAAGATGCAAAGAGATGTTTCCGCAATCTCAAGCCCTGCAGCTATCCAGGTTATCCAGGCAAGGTTTATTTAAGAGTTATTAAGAATTATTAGGTGGCTTGGTGTGCAACACATGACAGTGTGCATAAAACTTGTTTCATGAAGTGCCCCACATGACAGTGGGCTGGAAATGTGCCCTACTCGACGGTAGGCTACAAGTCCCTTAGGTGTGGCTGGGATAACGAGATCGCCTGTAACTGGAAACATCTCCCTATATGAACTACTTGATCAATCTAGTCATTAACTTAGTCAGATTCAGTATAAATCCCTGACCGTGGAAAATCAGGAATTCATGTCCTAGGCATGATGCAAGACGAGACATGTAGCTTATACAGGCACAATCAAGAAAGTCACCCACGGTGTCAAGATAAGAGTTACTTAGCAAGGCATATCGAGATTATCATGTTAGGTTACTTTGTCAAGTCAAGTCAAGAGTGCATCACAACGGACCACCATCAAGAATTATCATGTCCAGTTACTTGTCAAGAGTGCACCACGACGGGTCACTATCAAGAATTATAATGTCCACTTGATACTTGTCAAGAGTGCGCCTTAACAGGCCACTATCGTATTCTATCTTTACATTATCATGAATGAGAGAAACTTGTATAAAATAACTAGTAACATATTCTTGAAGCCAATGAAAAGATCTACAACTTTTATGTTTTGAGTTTTTCAAGATTCTAGCTACAAAACAACTTAAACAGGAAAAAATAGTGAAATAGAGCAATTCTGGCGCATGGGATTCCTGTACAATCTGCGCATGGGAATTCCTGCACAATCCGCGCATGGGAATTCCTGTACATCCGCGCATGAGAATTCCTGCACAATCCGTGCATGGGAATTCCTGCACATCCGTGCATGAGAATTTTTATACAATCCGCGCATAAAAATTCCTGTACATCCGCGTATGGGAATTCCTGCACATCCGCGTATGGGAAGTCCTGTACTATCCGTGCATGGAAATTTCTGCACAATTCGCGCATGGGAATTCCTGCACATCCGTGCATGGAAATTCCTGCACATCCGCGCATGGGAAACTCACGTTGCGTCTTCAGTACATGCGCATAGAAAGTCTACGTGCATGACACGCTCGGAGTTAAATAATGCGTTGCCCGGACTTCACGGTACATGGCCTCTCGGCGCATGGCCTCCCGGGCGCATGGGGGTCATCGTCCCCAACAACAAGTTCAGCCATAAAAGTTCCAAAAACTTGCCATGGCCATAACTTCCTCATCCGAAGTCGAAATCAAGCGGTTCAAAAGCCAAAATTGGGTAGAATTGAATTTCCTACAACATAAAACCATTAGATTTCAAAAATAACCAAGTTTTAGAAATCAAACCAAGAAAAACTAAAAAGTTACAAACTTGGATCTACAAGAATTCATCCATCAAATCCAAAAATATTAAGTTCTAAAGAGGCTTAGAATCAAGTAAGGAAGAGAATAGAACAATAAAACTTGAGATCCATCATGAAGTAAGTTGCACTTGCCTAGGACTTGGTAGGTGGGAGGAGTAAATGGAGAAGATGAAGAAGTAAATGCAAATAATGGAGGAGAGAGAAGAAGTTGACTTATATATCAACCCCTCTCATCTCAACCCAAAATAAACCAAACCAAGACAAGCCAAGCCAAGTCAAGTCATGTTGAACCAAGTTGAACCAATCAAGTCAAGATTAAACCAAGGCTAAGCTAAGCAAGATAAGTCAAAATACGGGCCACCTGACAATGGTCAAAAATTCGTATACATATCCTGAAAAATACGTATAACGAAAAACGGGAGTGACAACTCTACCCACCTTAAAAGAATTCCGTCCTCGAAATTTAATCAAGAGGCTAGAGATGTCGGAACAAGCTATACTAATCACAAGCAATATATGACTAAGCAATCAATCATACAATCATTCATGCAAGCAAGGAATTAAAGCCTAAGGTATAAGAAAGACTTTATACCTTATGAGTCAAACATGTGTGGATATTGCGATCGGATATCATCCTCACGCTTCTACGTTGACTCACCCGAAGAGTGATGACCCCAAGCAACGCAGACTAGCTTAATAGTCTTGTTCTTGAGTGCCTTCTCTCTTCGATCCAATATGGATACGAGCCTTTCCTCATACGAAAGGTTGGTACCAACAACCAATTCCGAATGATCAAGGATATGCCTCGGATCCGGGATATACCGTCACAATTGGGATACATGGAATACGTCATATACCTCACGCAATGACGGTGGAAAAGCGAGACGATAGGACACATCGCCTACTCGCTCGAGAATATCAAACGGCCCTATATACCTAGGACTAAGCTTTTCCCGTACGCCGAATTGAATGACGCCACGGGTAGGCAAGATCCTAAGGAATACGTGGTCGCCGATAGAGAACTCAAGAGGACGCCGATGAGAATCGGCCCAATGACGCTGGTGATCTTGTGCAACTCGAAGATGATCTCTGACTTGTCTAACCACCTCGATAGTCTGTAAAATTATTTCTGGACCAAGCATCTGCCTCTCGCCTACATCATCCCAGGCTAAAGAAGATCTGTATTTCCTGTCATACAATGCCTCGAAAGGTGCCATCTGAATACTAGCCTGGAAACTGTTGTTGTACGAAAACTCCACTAGGTGCAAGTGATCTTCCCACGAACCATCAAAGTTAAGTGTACATGATCTTAACATATCTTCAAGAGTCTGAATCGTGCGTTCTGACTGACCATCTGTCTGCGGATGATATGCTGAACTGAACTTGAGACGAGATCCCAAACTCTCTTGAAGACTCCGCCAAAAGAGAGAGGTGAATCTCAAATCTCTATATGATATGATACTAAATGGCACTCCATGCAATCTGACTATCTGCCTGAGGTATATCTCTGCAAGCTGATCCGTTGACTGGCCAATTCTGAAGGGAATAAAATGAGCTACATTCGTGAGCCGGTCAACTATAACCAGATAACATTTCTTCCAGCTGAAGATTTAGGTAATCCAGTTACAAAATCCATGGTAATATGCTCCCATTTCTATTTTGGGATCGGTAAAGGTTGAAGAAGTCCAGCCGGTCTCTGATGTTCAGCTTTAACTTGTTGACAAACTAAACAACAAGAGACAAACCGGACTATCTTCCTCTTCATACCATTCCACCAAAAAAGCTGACGGATATCACGATACATCTTCGTGCCACCGGGATGAATCGAATACTATGAACTGTGAGCCTCTGTCATAATCTCCTGTCTGATATCACCACTAGGTACACAAAGATGCCTTCTATGTCGGAGACTACCGTCTTCGGGTATGTATAACTCTGTTCTCCTTCCTGCTTCACATTTTGCCCTAAGAAGCTGATGCTTAGAATCTGTTGACTGACCTATCTTAATCCTCTCAACTATGCTGGACTGAACTTGCATGCTGGCCATTAATACCACATTGGTAGGAAGAACAACTTCAATATCCATCTTCTGAAGATCTGCTAACAACTCTGGCTGTGCTGTTAGAAAATAAACTCCGGCTCTTCTGCTCAACGCATCTGCAACTACGTTGGCCTTTCCAGGCTGATACTGCAAGTTGATGTCATAATCCACAAGTAGCTCTAGCCACCTTCTCTGACGCTTGTTAAGATCATTCTGAGTGAACACATACTTAAGACTCTTATGGTCGGTAAAAATCTCCACCCGATCTCCATATAAGTAATGCCTCCAAAGCTTAAGTATGAAGACCACCGCTGCTAACTCCAAGTCGTGGTGGGTTGGATAATTCCTCTCATGATCACGAAGTTGACATGATACATAAGCTACTACCTTCCTATCCTGTATCAAGACAAATCCTAATCCCTTGCCGGATGCGTCGTAATAAACTAAAAATCCTCCAGTCCTATCTGGAAGCGTGAGAATGGGTGTCGTCATCAATCCTTGCTTCAACTTCTCAAATGAACTCTGACACTTTGCTATCCAAGCAAACTGTACATCCTTATGGGTCAACTGCGTCAATGGTGCTGAAATCCGAGCAAAGTCTGATACGAACCGCCGGTAATAGCCGGCCAATCCAAGGAAACTGCGAACCTCTGCTACGGTACTTAGAACTGGCCATGTCTCTACGGCAACTATCTTCTGGGGGTCCACTTCCACTCCACCTCTGGTGATGATGTGACCTAAGTACGAAATACGATCAAGCCAAAATTCGTACTTACTGAACTTCGCGTACAACTGGTGCTCTTTGAGAATTTGAAGAGCCACACGGAGGTGCTGCTCATGCTCTGCCTCATTCTTGCTATAGACCAAGATATCGTCTATAAACACTATCACGAACTGGTCCAAATAGGGCATGAAGATACGATTCATGAGGTCCATAAATACGGCTGGTGCATTGGTCTCTCCAAATGGCATAACAAGGAACTCCCAATGCCCATATCTAGATCTGAAGGCTGTCTTCGGGATGTCTTGCTCTCTGACTCTGATCTGATGGTACCCCGACCGCAAGTTAATCTTCGGGAATACTGCTGCCCCACTGAGTTGATCAAATAAATCATCTATCCTTGGTAGAGGGTATCTGTTCTTTATTGTTACAGAGTTCAAGGTACGATAATCTACACATAATCTTGACGTACCATCCTTCTTTTTTACAAGAAGCATCGGGGCTTCCCAAGGTGATCCACTAGCACGGATGAAACCCTTGGTTCTGAGTTCTTCAATCATCTTATACAGGATCTCCAACTCTGATAGTGCCATCTGGTAGACTCTCTCTGACACTGGTGCTGTTCCGGGAATCAAATCGATAGTGAACTCTATATCTCTCTCTGGCGGTATGCGTGGAAGCTCTTCGAGAAATACATCAAAAAACTCTTCAACGACTCTGGAAAACTGAACTGCTCCTGCTACTGTCGTCCTCAATACTGGTGGAGAAGTTTCTACTTCGCCTCTGGAAAACGAAAATCCTTCTTCGCCGGGAATACCAAAAATAATCCTGCCAATATGGCGGTCTATTCTTGCGTATTGATCCTTCAACCAATCCATTCCTAGGACCACATCATAATCGGCCATCGAAAATTCCATAAATCTAGCGGGAAACTCTCTACCGTTAACTATGATTTGATACGAGAAAAAGACTCTATCTACTCCCACAAGACCATTACCAGTAAGTATATTGAGCCTCACTGACAATGACTCGGGCTTCAGTCCTATCCGTGTAGTGAATCGTGCAGACATAAATGAATACGATGCACCCGAATCAAATAATACTGATCCTAGAAAAGAGTTGACGAGAATGGTACCTGCCACCACCTCACCTGATGCCAACTCCTCCTCTACAGTCAAAGCCATCGCTTGACCTTGCCTTCTGGGTACTGGTCCCCTCTGCTGGAAGCCTCTTTGGCGGTTCTGGTTCTGAGCTTGGACCTGGGCATACTATTGCGGCCTTTGTTGGAAAGCTTAGGCCTGAGGCGGCAAGGGCCTCGGGAACTGGTGCTGCTGCTAAACTGGAGCTGGTCCCCTAACCGATGGACTGGTTTGATGATGAACTGGCCCTGTACGGACAGGACCCTGTCATGTGATCCGATGCCCCACAAGCCAAGCACAATCCCTGTGCTCTGCGACACTCTAAAACAACGTATCCTGGCTTCCCATAATAAGTGCAGCCCATTGCGGAAGACTGCTTCTGCTTCTGAGGTTACGTTGGTGTCGAGTGCTGAACCGACGAAACTGTAGTAGCCCTCCTAGGGGCTCCAATGGTCAAAGCTCTAGCTGCCGGGGCTGGTGTTGATGAATGGGACATTTGTCCATTGGACCTCTTCCGACCTCCGGTTCGGTCCACTATCCTCTGAGAAGTATACTCATGCCTCTTCGCTGCTCGCAAGACGGCATCAAATATCTGTGCTCGAACTGCTCCACTGCTAGAATGATCTCTAGGTGGAGTCCCTGCTGGAACCGCTGGGCTCGGTCCAATTCGGTCGCTACCAAGGTAGAAGCAAACCGACTAAGCCTAGAAAACTCGGCCACATATCCATCGACCGTCCTTCCCATCTGCTCCACCGAAGGGGTCAGCGAACCCGGGGTTATTATTATTTTATATTATTGTCTCTTGTGAATTTTTTAGAGTCAATAATATGAATGAGACTCTGCCGAAATTTTTGAAAATTCTAAGAGTTAGCCAAATTTTTGACAATTAGAAAATTTGGGTTATTCTAAAAAACCTAGAAATTTTATAGAAAAATCCTATTATAAATAAAATGTAACTAGAAGGCGATTTAGAAAGAGTCTAGGACACATAGGATACGGACACGTGTCACGCAAGCGCAACCTAACTCAATTTTCATAATTCTGCTCTATGTCATATTGGAAGGATTTTACTCCTAATTTGATATTCATGCATTCATGACATTATCCTAGAAATATTGGATATATGAACCTTGAGATTTTTCTTATACTTCAATCCTGTGAAATATACAAGATACACTTTTGTATCTTAAGAATTCTTTTGCATATCAAAATAATGATGGCATACATAGCAGAATTAAATAAAGATAATAAAATACATTGATTGTGGATGTTAGTTAGAAAGCATTGGGCGGGGAAGAACAATATGAATACCACCTATGAACTTCTGCAGTATAAAAACAAAAATGGTGATCAGTATTTAAGCTCGTTCATAGGGCCTTACGAATTGAGTATGTGAGGCTTAGCTCACTTTAGCCCATGAGAGGCATGGCTGGATTTTAATAACCGTGCCATCCAGTCATAGATTTTCTATTTTAGTCCATGAGAGTCAGGGCCGGATTAAACCCGTGCCATCAGAACTGTACACCTATTTCGACAGCAACATTGAATAGATAAAATTTTCTAAGTCCAAGAGAGACTTAGCCTATTTAAGCCCAAAAGAGGCAGGGCCGAATTCTAAGCACCGTGCCACCAAGTCACAGCCTGATCCTTGGTATATGGGATTATTACCGGAAAACTAGTTGTTGTGGTTATTCAAAAGTTGTTCTCCAAATTGTATCTGCATCATATAGGAAAATTGATTGTGATTGGGGTAGTGAATTTAGGTTGTTATGATTGTGATTGTAGTCGTTATTTATAGAATTATTAAGATCTAGTCGTAGGAAGAATATTGTGGATTTCACTAGAATAGAATCTAGTCAGAGTCACATCCTGATCCCTGTTATATGGGATTATTGCCGAAAAACTAGTTGTTGTGGTTATTCAAAAGTTGTTCTCCAAATTGCATCTGCATCGTCGTAGGAAGAATATTAAAGATTTCACTAGAATAGAATCTAGTCAGAGTCATATTTTATGTTAATACTATAATTTCTCTGAATCAATTTATCAATTCTTTTACTTTGGAATTTCGAGAATCCGATCATCGCAGAGATTCTCAATTTATTTATTTTATTTTCTCGTCCTTGACTGAGGGCATGCATATCGTTCTGATGACCTAGTATTGTTCACTAGTTTTGTAGCAATATTTCAAAGGAAGCTGCCTTCAAATTTTTGAAGTACATATAGAGAGATGCTACCATTGAAGACGAGTGTGTTGGAACCAGATTTCTTCTCATCATCTATTTAAGGTATAAACGTATTATATGTATTTTGGGTTAAAGGTTATAATTGGGAAGAATAATAAACTTCTCTATTTATAGTTTAGAATTTCCTGTAATTTAAATTGTTAATTAATATATTATGTACCATGTGACCTATGGTAATCCTATCCTAGGACTGTACGGACGATAATTACGAATATGGGTACTGGAGTATTCGTATGTTGCGTAGCCTGGGGATGCTATTACATACTCGGCTCGCCATATACTGGGAGCAGGGCGTGACAGATGTGGTGTTCATCGAGGATCAGACCATGACCAACACTCAGGATTCCGATATGTAGTACCCCGCTCCTCGTGGTCCACTATGTAATACCCACGGCTTGCTAACTCAATCTTGAACTGAGTATTTGGGAAAACATTTGCCGGTATCGGTTGACTACAGATGAAATGCAATGAACCTTTCCAACTAATGGATCGGCTTATAATAAAATGAATCTAAGAGTCTTCGTTGGATATTTTCTTTCGCTGCTTGATTTTGATGAATGCATTTTCGTGTTGGTTTTCGATGATTAGTTTTTATTGTTTACTTTTATCACATTTCACATTCATTCTGAATCTTGAGGGAAACAGATCAAAGTATGCTACTCAAATCTTGGTGCCAATATAGGACGCATAGGCGGTGCGTGATTATTGCGTGAATCCCTCCTTCTTTTAAATAAGATTCAATCTTGGTGAGTTGATTTGACTGGGTTAACATTTATCTCCATGCCCTAATAAAAATGATCTTTATTCCACTCTTTTCTTGCGTCCCTCTGATCAATGATACCGTGAACAACAAAAGATAAAAATAAGAAATGAATCGTATGCTCAATCTTATGACTGTTGCCTTAATTATTTTAATATGAATGGTTGTATGTTTCCTTACGATAATGCTTATCTGTTAGACGTGTATAGAAGAACTTATACATGTTGAATCGAAAGAGAATGAATGCTAATGAATGACCGAATGAAAACTGAATGCTAATGAATGACCGAACGAGAACTGAATGTTAATGAATGACCGAATGAATAAGGCACAGAATAGACGTGTCATTACCTATCGTACTGCTAAGGTTCTTATCTGAGAGATACTTCATGCATTGGTCTTGGACAACTTTTGCATACCTAGGGCGCTAGCAATCGTTCGGCCCAGGAGAGATTGTAATAGCACCCTGAGGTGAATGTTAGACCTCGCGAAAAAGGGTGTTGTGTCTATTAGCGGCGAGCTAAACCATGAGTCTCAATGGCTAATCATGAGAAATGATCCGTGGACCACTATATAGTTAGGTGCATGCATATGAAAATATTCTTATTGCAAAACCTAACACCGAACAAAGAGACGGGTGTTGTGCTTTATATATACATTTGCAAATTATGCTAAATCCTTGTCTTATGCAGGGATGGACCGACGACCATGGGTATGAATAACTATATAAGTGATGATCTTTTGTTTATTTTTCTTATCATGAATTGCTTAAAAAGAACCTAGACAAGTAAAAAGATCACTAATTAATGACTGTTAGCTTCACATGTTGATTTAGTGCAAATTTATGTGCGTTTGGCCAAATGCCGCTCGCCAATATATGTTTTGTTCTGACCAACGTTGTGGACATCATTTCAGATAGCAAGGAGACAGGGGAGATTTTAGTGAGTTGCTAAAGCTCATCCAGTCCAGTAGAGCTTGTTGCTCGCCTCGAAGCTATTTTCATTTCAAGTCAAATTACAAGCTTTCTTTTAAAGGTGTCTTTACTTTTGAGTATGTAATAAAGTAATATGACGTATAGGCATTGTGGCTATTTTCAAAGTGAGTTTTCAAAAAGAAATATATAAGCCAAGCTATGATATTTTGACTCGCAAAGCATTGTACTTGTATGCCTATCAAGTGATCAATAAAAAGAAGTGTTGCTATTTCAAATCTCTGTGTCAATATTTGGTTTTCTGCAATTAAATGTGCTCTGTGTGTGTGTGTTTTGCTTTGTCTAGTTGTATTGTGCAGGTACTGGCCTTGTGCAAGCACAACTTAAGCTTGCACGGCATCACGTCTTAGCGAGGAAGAACGATCCCGCAGGGATCAAAGTGAGGACGAACGGCCCTAGCGGGGTCATGATGTGACACAATATGCCTTCTGAGGCTGAAGAATTGTCTGAGTTTGAGTCATTTTGCTTCGAGTCATTTCTATATAATACTATAGAGGATCCAGTTATGGGGGACCCACCACATGAAGATGCTCCCAACCTAGATCATCAGTCTGTTGATGGTGGTCAGGATGACCCTTAGGAGGATGAGCATGCCAAGTAGGCATATTCTAAAGCGAATGAGGTTGTCGGTACACAGCCAGCACCAGAGGTTCCATCAAGGAGGAGCATAAGAATTTGTCGACCATCTACGAGATACTCACCTTATGAGTATATGCTACCAACTGACGGGAAAGAGGCCAAAAGTTTCACAAATAAGATAGAAGACGAACACAAGCATGAGCGGATACATGCCATGCAGGAGAATATGAGTTTCTTACAGACCAACTCCACCTATATGAGCTGGTGCGATTGCCAAAGGGCAAAAAATCTTTGAAGAATCGATGGATGTTCGGAGTGAAGCAGCCATATGATGCTACTCGCTCTCGATACAAATTAAGGCTGGTAGTTAAAGGCTACAGTCAGCAGAAGGGCATGGAGATGAGATCTTCTCGTTAGTCGTTAAGTTGTCATCTATTCTAGTGGTGCTAGCATTGGCAGCCAGTTTTGACTTGGAGGTTGAACAGGTGGACGTAAAGACGACATTCCTGCATGGTGATTTATAGAAGTTGCACATGGAGCAACCAGAGAGATTTTGTGAGAAGGGCAAGTCACACTAAGTTTGCATGTTGAGGAAGAGTCTGTATGGTGAAGCAAGCTCCGAGGCTATGGTACAGAAAGTTTGAGTCATTTATAGAAGAGTATGGTTATGCACAGACGACTATGGATCACAGTGTGTTCATAAAGTACTTTGTAAGGATGATTTTATCAATTTACCGCTCTATGTAGATATGCTATTGGTGGGTCGGAATGCCATTGGGATAGCAGAGTTGAAGCACCAACTGGATGCGGCCTTCTTTATAAAGGATTTGGTGAACAAGGCTATTATTGGGATGGAGATCAACCAAGATAGAAAGAGGGTCCAAGATGCTTTATTTGATCCAAAAGAAGTACATTCACTAGGTACTTTAGCGTTTCAGGATGGACGAATCGAAAAGAGTTAGCAACCCCCTTGTGGTTCACTTTAAGTTTACTGTGGAGTAGTGTCCATCTACCTAGGATGATAAGGAAGATATGGATCGGGTTTTATATGCTTCACCTATGGGGAGTCTTATGTATGCTATGGTGGGTAAAATGTCAGACATCGCTCACGCAGTTGGCATGGCTAGCGTGTATCTTTCCAATCTCGAAAAGGTAAATTAGAGTACGGTCAAGTGGATTCTACGATACCATTAGGGTACTGCTGATTGGAGGCTTCCATTTGATGGTGACGAGCCAAAGCTGGTCAAATATACTAATGCTTGATATGGCCGAAGATATAGACATGAGGCGATCGACTTCGGGCTATATGATGATGCTTGCTGGTGGAGTAGTATAGTAGCAGTCATAGTACGTAAATGTGTTGCCTTGTCTACGATAGAGGCATATTATATTGTAGCAGCGAAGGTTTGAAAGGAGTTGATGTGGATGAAAAAATTGTTACAAAAAGTTAGGATAAAGTAAGAGCAGTACATTTTAATTTGCGATAGCCAGATTACAATCCACCTTGGAAAGATTTCAACATTTCATAGTCGGTCCAAACATATTAAGACTAGGTATCATTGGATATGAGATACGCTTGAGAAGAAGGACGCCATGCTTGAGAAGGTTCACACAAAAGGCAATAGAGCAGATATGCTCATGAAGGTTCTGCCAAGGAAAAGTTTTGAGTACTATAGGCGGATCATCGGTATAATGAGCTCCTCCACCTAGTTGGGAATGGAAAGATTTGTTGGAGCGAGTGGGGTTCTCAACCTATGTGAAAAATACGTCGGAGTCAGATTGGGTATTCATATATATAGTGGAAATATCCCAATGAAGTTGGATCGGATATTTCTATATATAGTAGGAATATCTCAATAGAGTTAGATTAGGTATTCATGTATATAATAAGAATACATTATTGGTTTAAATTGAATATTCCTATATATACTGGAATATCTTAATGGTTCATATCAGTTGTAGTTTTGAGGCTATATATATTAGGTGTTTCCTTACCATAAAATATGTCTAAAAAATTATTACAAAAGGAGGCAAAAGTGCTTTACAACTATTGGAGAGAAAAAAAAAGAAATTGACAGATACATCGAAGAGGAGATATTTTCTAGAAATTCTTTCTCGTCATCTTCGTTCTTTGTGTGCTTGGAAATCATGTTTTTTCTTCTTTAAGGATTTGTGATCCATTTGGATCTGTGAAAAGCTTGTAAGGAATCAATGTATTTCTTATTCCAATAGTGGAGGCTTTTCAGGATTGGACTCTGATTGTCCTGTGGTTTTTCCTGTAATAGTTTTTCACGTTAAATTTTTTTTGTGTCTGTGTTTGGCTTTCTGTGCGATTTTGGCATTTGATTTTATGTGATTTTTTTGGTTCTCTCGCAGTTTCTTTTGTTTGGGGAACAGTTTCTACATTTTGTTTCCAACACCATTAACATAAAAAATATCGCTGTTGACAATATTAGCATAGTTGATTCATAGGAAATTGTTGTTGGTGTCATTCAATAAACTCCATCAACTAATTAAACACTCATACTCTTGCTATTGTGTCAAATACACTAGTAACTTGTGAGACCAGTTGCAATCATCACATGATTTCTCCGCAAAGAACAATTATCTATCATATTTACCGATGTCCCACTTGGTGAACCTAAGGCCAAGAACATATTTTAGAGTAGATCTTAAGTCATTAATATCTTACCCAAGTCATCTCATGATAGCACGAAATACATCACTCCTATTCTTGGATCTCTATCACATATGAAATATATTTAAATATCATAAATAATATACCATTAAATTAATAGTTAAAATGTGTGTTACATCTAATGATATTTGTATAGCTAAATATATTTCAAATTGGCTGCTATAACATATCACTATCAAGCTCTTAACTCTTAAACCCTAAATTCGAAAACACACCCAACTTATCTCTATCAAATTATCGACAAGTTATATATATATTTTATTTTATTTTATTTTTGTGACTTAGATAGTTTAGCTACACACACACACACATATATATATAATATATATATATATATATATATATATATATATATATATATATATATATATATATATATATATATATATATATATATATATATATATATATATATATATATATATATATATATATCGGAACACCCCTATATTATTCATAAAGGCACAAAATGCCGAAGCCTTTACATGTATACCCAATAGGCACAAAATGCCGAAGCCTATACAAGTATACAATCAAAACCAAGAAAAAACAAAAAAGTGGGGTGGGACCTCCTGATATGGTCAGGGGAGCAGAACCTGCCAAAAGTCTGTCTGGCCGTGGGAGCAATGGTTTCGGATCATGCGGCTCTGCCGGAGGATCTTCCAAATGAGCTGATCGGCGAAGTACTGTTGGCCTTCATATCTAGCTTTGTTGCAGTTTTTTCCAAATAACCCATGTGGCGGGTAGCCATGAGAAGCGTTGGCCCAGGATGCCATAAGATCGTTAAAGCTCCCTCCACCCTGAGCCTGTCTGCAACGTTAGGACAGAACGTTCCAAACTCAGGCGGCTAACACCCCGTGGCAGAAAATATGATCAACCATTTCGGACTGTCGCTCCGAACTGCAAGTGCACGCGAACGCTAAACTGATTTCGATGGTACTAAGAATGTCGTCAGTGGGCAGTTTCTTGCGGAGAGCTCTACAAAGCAGGAAAGACCATTTTTTGGGAATGTAGGACTGCCAGAAGGGGCCAATAATGAGGTTAGGAGCGCCGTAGCTGCGGACCGCTCTTCTGGCGAAAGATATTAAAAAGGAGCCATTTTCCACAGTCGACCATCTCACTACGTCCGACTCGTCGCCTAGCCTCAGCCCAAAACCGCGGATGCAATCTGCAGCCTCGACTACGACCCAATCACGGATCCTGCTATAGTTCTAATCATTACCAGTAGAATCCCACATGTCGCTAATCTTACTATTTTTTGGGGCCACCAGGAGGCTGGGGAGCAAGTCGTCGTCGACCCAACGTTCACGGAAGATCAAGGATTCACCTGAACCCAGCTGGAGGCGGATCATGGGTTCATCCAGGGTGCGCCCGTGAAGGATGCGATGCCATGCTGCGAAGGATCTGCTGTTAGAGATGGCTAGCTTCGGATGAATATGTTTGTAGTACCTTGCCTTCATAAATCTAGCCCATAAGTTCTGGTTGGTATGGAGGTTCCACCACAGCTTCATCGAGAAGGCGTCCACTATGTGCGACAACTTCAAAAATCCTAGATCCCCCTCGTTAGTGGGGGTGGCCATGGTATCCCAGCTAGCCCAATGATGCTTGTCTAGACCGTCGCTGTGGCCCCAGAAGAAATTGTTGAAGATGCTTTCAATCGAAGTGAGAACCTTTTTAGGAGGGGAGCACACGGCAAGGGTGTAGATGGGGATGGACAAAAGCACATGTTTAATCAGAATCATCTTTCCTCCAGGGGATAAGGTAGCGTTATGCCATCGTTCTAATTTTTTTCCTGATTCTGTTCACTAACTCGTCGAAAATTCTTGTGTTAGATCTGCCGTACACAAATATATATATATTATATATATATATATATATATATATATATATATATATATATATATATATATATATATATGTAAATTAAAAGAGGAATATATAAACTAGGATGGATCCAAAAAACCCAAATCCGACGGTAATGGTGGCATGACTACCCCCATTACTGAAAATGGTATACATAGAGCTAATAACAACAAAAATGAAGCAACAAAAAGAAACATGAGAAGTGACAACATCGACCTAAGATAGCTGGGCAAGTCGTTGGAGTAGCCTCTCAGCGAGACACCTAGGATGGATCTTAGACTTCCTTCTAGCCTCGAGAACCTTGCCAACCTGTCGATATGTTTCTAGAATAAGTTGTTCAGCCCTAAGTAAGGATCCCTCGTACCAAAATTTGTTCATATTCTTCCATAATATCCAAATAACAGCTTCGAAAACCATGATTTGAAGGGAGATATTATCTCCAACTTCCTACACCCAAAAGTTTTGAATATACCTTTCGAGCCTGCTTCGATGCAACAAAAAGCTCTCATGTGCTCCCTTAGTTAGGAAGCAAGCCTTTCATCCTCAAATAAATGGTTGATTGTTTCCTTCCTAGGAGGGAGACAACAGTGGCAGCTGGAGGGAAGGAGGAATCCCTAACGATGCAGGATGTCATCCGTCGAAAGCTTGAGTTTAAAAAGCCTACAATAGAGGATCGACCATTTAAGAGTGCACAAAGAAGACCAGAGCTTACCAAGAGCGGGATTCATAGGCCTAAGTAGACGGGTAACTTCCCATACCGATGACGTCGAGAAGCACCCCCCTTCCGGGGATCCATGAGAACCCATCAGGGCCGCCAGAGATTGAAATGTTTGCCACTCGTACCTTCTCAACAACGAGCGGCCCAAACATGCATAGAATGAAGGGGTAATTCCATTCTCCAGTGTCCAGCCATAGGTCTTTGAGAAACAGCTGGTACTGTATAAGGAGAGTGCAAAAGGTTCCCCCGACCAGTCCAATTATCATCTCTCGCATTACAATCCCCTCTACCAATGGAAGCCATGATGAAGGACTCGCCTAGATCTCATCCTTGTAGCAGACGTCTCTATATCAGCATAGCATTGCAATTGGCGATGGCATGGAATGGACGGATCTTAGGGAAGTATTTGGCCTTGAAGAACCTGGTCCAAAGCGAAGACCTTGTTCGAAGCTTCCACCAAAGCTTCACGAAGAAGGCGTTCACCATTTCCGGAAACCCAAACCTCCTTTCAATATCGGGCATGTAATGGTTTTCCAGCTCGACCACCGTCTCTTTTGACCATAGAAAACCCGTTAAAAAGTCTTTCGATGATGTCAAAGGCCTTCTTGGGCGGACAACAGGCCGAAAGGGTGTAGATGGGGACAGAGCAAAGCACATGTCGAAGAAGGATTAGTTTGTCACCTGGCGACAAAGTCTTGTTGTGCCAACCGTTGATTTTGTCTTTGATTTTGGTAATGATAAGCTCGAAGAGAGCTTCCTTGCGTCTACCACAGGTTAAAGGACAGTCCATGTATGTGATGTAGGGAGGGTGCACAACATCAAAACTGATCGCCTCGACAAGTTGAGTCTTGGATACGGAGAAGGAGGCATGGACATAAATATTGCTCTACCTCTTGTTGACCCTTTGGCCCGATGAGCTTTCATACCTCTCCAGTACATTCACAACAAGGCGTATCTTCCTTTTATCCCCTTTCGGAAAGATAATGATGTCTTCCGCATAGGCCAACTGGGTCACCAGTGGGCAACCACTCGTGATGAAGAATCGACCGAAGCTAGGTATCTGATCGAAATTAATCAAGTTACAGCTGAGAACTTCCGCAGACAGAATAAATAGATATGGCGATAAGGGATCACCTTAGCATATACCACTGGAAGGCTTGAAAAGAGCAGAAGGGACCCATTAATTATGGTTGAGAGCCAAGTCCCGCTGACCGATTGCCATATGATGTCAACCCATTTTTTTGAGAACCCAAACTTGTAGAGAACCCAAATCAAAAATTGTCAATCAAGTCTGCCGTAGGCTTTTGCCATGTTGAGCTGCAAAGCCACATTTCCTTCCCAGTTTTTAGTGCCCAAGTTGCTGATGAGTTCTTGTGCCAAGATAATGTTGTCCACTTTGCCTTTGATGAAACCACTCAGTTCTGTGGATATAAGGTGTGGCATGATGAGTATCATCCCAGAGATAATAATCTTGGCAATCATCTTGTTGACAAAGTTGCAAAGACTGATGGGATGAAAATCGGACATCCTATCTGGGTTTTCAGATTTGGTGATGAGGATTAAGAATGTACTAGCAATAACTTTGGGATAGGAAGATCCCTCAAGGCTATCGAAGTTCTAGCAAGTCCTTCTTGATGATGTCCCAGCAGGTTTTGAAGAAGATAACAGTGAAACCATCAGAGCCCGAAGTGCTATCCTTCTTGATGCCCCATACGGCATCTTTAACTTCATGTTCCGCGATCGGACAAAGCAAGTTCTGGTTGTCCTTCTCCGATATTAGCTGTAGAATGATTTGGAGGAAGGCATCGTCTTTAAATACACTCTCTTGGGTGAAGAGGTCCACAAAGTACTTGATAGCTTCTTGAGCTATTGCCTCGGATGATTGCCTAACCACCCCGCTGCCATCCCTGACATGATGGATGAAAAGTTTTTTTTGTTTGCTTCTGACACATCCATGAAAGTACTATGAGTTCCTATCTTCCTTACTATCCCATTTGAGACTTGCTTTTTGACGCCAAAACTCGACCACACTCGACGAGCGGCACTTTATGTTGGCCTGGACATTGTTCAGGGCCTCATGAGCTAGAGGATCCGGAGATCTGTTGTAGGTAATCTCTGCTTTGGCTACACAATCTTCTGTAGACCTGAGTTCATAAAAAATGTCTCCGAACGCGAGTCTATTCCAACCCACCAAAACATTCCTCGTAGTCATGATAGTAAGATCCAAATTGGTCATGGGTTTCCTATGAAAGATCGAATTCCAAGCGCTGTGTACCACACCAAGAAAGTCTTTGTGAGAAACCCAAAAGTTTTGAAATTTGAAAGATTTATTGATTTTGAAGGATTGAGTATGAACGACAAGGAGGAGGGGTCAGTGGTCCGATTTTGTCTTGTTGAGATGAGTCACCGAGGAACTAAAGACAATATTGCCCCAGTTGTTGTTGGCGAGGATTCTGTCGAGGCGAGAATGTTTGCTCTCCGGGCCATCTCTACATTCTGCCAGGTAAAGTCGGATCCAGACTAGGTAATAAAGGAGAGGTACGATTTGTCACGCCCCGATCCTGAAGGATCGAAAACTAGCCACTGGGCGTTATCTCGTACAAGTCTAAATTGTACTTGTACAAGACAAAACTATTACAGTTCCTGGTATTTCTCAGAAAACAACGACATCGCAGCAAAACCAAGCAGATATATTAAAGTCACAACAAGATATGAAGAAATGTATCTCTTTATTAATTTTCTTAAATGATTGTAAGACTTACAGCTGAATACATAGTTTATAACAGATTACAATACTCTTGAATAGACAACTGAATATATACTTGCCATTTAGGCTTTACAATCGAATATGTCGACTTTGCTTATAATCTCATTGGTACAACTGAGTTACACTGTTCCATACATTATTTCATGTATAACAGAAGACATCGTTTTGTAAGAAGTGCTTCTACGCACCCATCCGAATCATCGATACCAAGCACTAATCAAACGATTTCCCCATATGTAAGCACCTGTAATATCGTCCAAAACGTGGGTCAGTACATCATCAATGTACTGGAGAGCGGTGCTGGCCCAACTCATCTAAGAAGACAACACTAAGTAATCATGTTATAGAACATTTTTAAAAGTGGTCTTCCTGTTGCTTTAGGGTCAATTTCATGTTTATAGCCGACAATAAGTAAAGCATGCAATTCTCATAGCCAACATAATGTAATACAATATGATATTACCCCTTGTTGATTTTTACCCACAGTCATATAGCCTTCTGTGTACAATTATAATACTTACCTTGCCTGCATAAGACATCGTTAGGAACAATATCATAATTCAATATAATTGTTACCGTTCAGGTGATTCTTACCGACAGCCGACATCCTTCCCTCTAATTGAGTAATAACTTACTCTTCCTGCATAAGACATCATTAGCACTTGACCTATCTATATGAAGGTTACTCGTAACACGCTATCTTGGACCATCTTACAGGTATAACGACGCCTCTTGTAATGCGGATAGCTAGCCCCACTGAAGGTCCCGTATACCGTGCTACTAATTCTGCACCATGTTACTACTTCAGCACGAGGTTCCCCTAGGAAGAATCGGTTTCCAAGGCCTTGCAATACCGTTCAAGGAACCACCTTGTCGACAAGTTTTCCATGACCATGCAAATATATACAACTTATCTATGAAGAATACATATAATGCATGATAAGAAAAACTAAATAAATAAGCCATCTTTCTCAATAAACTATCATTCTCATTTGTATTGCCATCTTTCTCATTCCAGGATCTTGGTGTAATCAACATTCTACATCGGCAACGGGATAATAGAATGTTATTAACCAATCCCTTTTCCACATCTTTGATACGATACATCTTTTCAACCAAAACTCAATGTACTCACCGCCCAATTCTTGGGACTTAGCATCTGTTTAGCATATGTTCATTCGGACGTAATTCAAGCATACTCACTGCCCAGTTCTTGGGTCTTATTATTTGCGTTACTATCTATTCATCGAGCTAAGGCTCGATGTACTCACCGCACAATTCTTTGGGACTTTTCCTTCACCTATCAAGTATTTTATTGCAAAGCACGCAAGCATACAATTCATGGAAATGATATGCAATAGTTCTCGGGGTATGTGATTAATTATCTTTCATTATCTTTCCAACTTTCATGCATGGTGTTATTCAGCAACTCAACGAGCAACATAGCATACAATCATTTTATTAAGCGTGAAGCTAAAGGATCTTCGAAAGGGTTCAACACTACTCACTTTTATAAGACGATTTTTGCCACGATCGGATAGCCTTCTGAGTGATCCTTCACATATTCCCAAGTCCAACAAGGCTTCATCGAACCAACCATCTGTCATAAGGTATCCTGCGGGTCAGGCACTACAATATATACCACTCCACAACGTGCTAAGGTCATCTATTTCCTCATGTCCATTCTCTACTTTTTGGTCGTTGATGCAAATCTCTGCATCTTCTAAATCATTCACAACATTCGATAAGCATCTAACATCACCATCAGTTTATCGATGTCCAACATGCAATTTTATTTACTCAATTCCAACATCAATCTATATTCGGTCCATATTATTCTTCTAAATCTTTTGATAGCAACATCCTACCATCGTCACTGAGCCTACAATCATTTTATCCAACTGATTCAAGTCATCGCTTGAATCTATAATTCGTACCATTGTCAACCAAGACATTCATTTTATATTCTCAATTTTTATTACCCAACATAATGCTAACCGTCATAGTCTAGCGATGGTTCATCTGAACACATCAAAATCTCACAATGAGCTATCCGAACTTAATTATCAAGAGACATGCCTAGCCATCATGTATCAATCGTAATTTCAGCTGCGACTCGAAACTACCCAATACCTTACAGGTTAAGAAATCACTATATTATGAACAGGATCAAGGGTAATATTATTGCTACGAGGGTTAAGCAATATACCACTCAGAGCTCAAGCCAATCCTGACAAAATATTCCTCTTCGTATCAAACCAACGTCCATAATAGATTATCCATCCTGCAGTGGTTCTGTTGACCACAAGTACCAACTAATTCTCACGCATCCATATCTGAATATAACCAAGCCAACACACATAAGCCAACTCGAAGATTTCTATCGATTCCCATTCACTGGAGTCATGAACAATTTATGTTCCAACATACCATGCCATCACCCACTGCTGATTGACACATAACAATCGACTTCTATGAATCCCTTACCGAATACATCAAGCACATATTACCAACTTATTATCGCATTGCATCATTGTTAATCGTTTTGGTATTATTAAGAACTCATTAAAGCACACATATCACAGCCCATATATTTAAACTTATTGTATGGAACACCCAGTAAGCGGCCAGAATAATCAACAAATTTTCGGTCAAGGGAGCAACTTAGAATAATTCGGAAGCAACACTGAATAATCGCAAAACCACTTTGAGTCATCGTAGAGGCAACTTTGATTTTATCGTGAAAGCAACTTTGAGTAATCACGGAAGCAATGTTTGAGTCATCGCGGAAGCAACTTTGAATCATCATAAGAGTAACTTTGATTGAAATAAATCGAATAAGAATCCAAGAACGTAAAGCCGTACTTTGATACCATTATGTCACGCCCCGATCCCGGAGGATCAAAAACTAGCCACTGGGCATGATGTTAATATAAGTCTAGATTACACTTGTACAAGGTAAAACCATTATAGTTCTTGGTATTTTTAGAAAACAATGCAACAAAATCAAGCAGATATATTAAAGTCACAACAAGATATGAACTCTTTATTGATTTTCTCAAATGATTATAAAACTTGCAGTTGAATACAAAGTTTACAACAGATTACAAGACTCTTGAATAGCCAACTGAATATATACGTGCCATTTAGGCTTTACAACCGAACATGTCAACTTTGCTTACAATCTTACTAGTACAACTGAGTTACACTGTTCCATACATTATGTCCCATGTAGTAGAAGACATCATCTTATAAGAAAAGCTTTTACGCACCCATCCGAATCATTGATGCCAACCACTGATCAAATGATTTGCCCATATGCATGCACCTGTAATATTGTCCATAATGTGGGTCAGTACATCATCAATGTACTGGCGAGCGGTGTTGGCCCAACTCACCTAAGAAGACAATACTAAGTAATCATATTACAGAACATTATTAAAGTGGTCTTTCTCGTTGCCTTAGGATCAATTTCATATTTATAGCCGACAAGAAGTAAAGCATGCAATTCTCATAGCCAACATAATATAAAACAATATGATAGCACCTTTTGGTGATTATTACCCACGGTCGTATAGCCATCCATGTACATTTATAATACTTACCTTGCCTGCATAGGACATTGTTAGGAACAATATCATAATTCAATATAATTACACCGTTCAGGTGATTCTTACCAACAGTTGACATCCTTTCCTCTAATTGAGTAATAACTTACTCTTCCTGCATAAGACATCATTAGCACTAGACCTATCTATATGAAGGCCACTGGAGACACGCCATCTTGGACCATCTTACAGGTATAACGACGTCCCTTGCAGTGAGGGTAGCTAGCCCCACTGAAGGTCCTGTATAGTGTGCTACTACTTCAGTACTGTGCTACTACTTCAGCACAAGGTTCCTCTAGGACGAATCGATTTCCAAGGCCTTGGAATACCGTTCGAGGAATCACCTTGTGGACAAGTTGTCCATGACCATGCAAATATATGCAACTTATCTTTGAAGAATACATATAATGCATGATAAGAAAAACTAAGTAAATAAGCCATCTTTCTCAATAAACCATCATTCTTATTTGTAATGCCATCTTTCTCATTCTAGGATTGTGGTGTAATCAACATTCTACATCGACGATGGGATAATAGAATGTTGTTACCCAATCCCTTTCCTACATCTTCGATACCATACATCATTCCAACCAAAGCTCAATGTACTCATTGCCCAATTCTTGGACATCTTATGAAGGGATCCATATAGTACCAATCCGTGTTAAACATCGTGACAGCATCAAGTAAAGTAATCTACAGCATAAATGTAAATCCTATCAAGTATGAAACGGTCAGAGAATGTACTCGCCTGATATCATGAATGTCTGGAAGAAAATACTGCATGAGGAGTGGTGTCTGGCTTCTAATCAGAACAGTACAAGTCACAACATATCCAAACTAGTAAAATAAGCTACTATGATGCATTCTACATTATGTTGGGTCAATTCTAGACCAAAGTCAACCCTGGTCAACTTTAGTCAACTAACTAGTCAATACTAGGTCAACTAGGTCAACCTAGACCCAATCAAGTCTCACTAGGCCTAACCTTGTCTACCCTAGCAAGTATACACCAAACCAAGGCTATACAAGCCAAACACAAGCCACACATCAAGGGTACATCACATTCATGCATATATTCAATATTATATATAAAGAGAAAGGAGGCTAGAATGTAAAGCTATGTGTGTGTGTGAACATGGAGGTGTACATGAAAAGAGAAAATCAAACACTAGTTATGAGTTTACATTACACATGGCACAAAACTAACCCATCTACATTACACATGTATTTATACTTAACATGCATGGCTACAAGTATACATCTATATACATCATAGTAGAGAATATTTAAGTTGCAACTAACATGCATCTATACTCTACATATCTATATACATTATAGCAATCATTTAGAGAAGGGTTACATGGTTGGGTGGTTGACATAGAGTGGGGTGTCCTTGTGCAGAGGGTGAAGTTCATTCTCAGTTTAGTTCCACATATGCATATAAAGTAAAGTGAGCTATCATATAAACTGGTGTAAAATACAATGTGTATTGGTGAGTGCAAGGTGTGTGAACATGTGTGGCATAGAACATAAATCTCAGGTTTAGGTTTTGTGTGTGCTAATGTGTATAGCATATGTGCTCAGGAGTGGGAAGATCAGTGATGCACAGGTATTGAACATGTGAAGGGTGTACATGTGTGTTCAGGTTCCAATTTCAAGACAGTGTGTACATGGAAAATCAGTGTGTAACAGTTAGTTTTTTCCCAGATTTCAGTGAGTGCAACAGTGTCCTGTGTGTGTAAACATCAATCTCAGTCCAAGAGTGCGATAGTAGCAATTGAATCCAAAGCCCAAACTAAATCAAAATGACAGGAATAGATGGGTACACCAATCCCCATTGCAATTTCAGAGTTTAACAAAACAGTGTGTAATATCATAGGCTATCAGTTAGATGAAATCCCAACCCAAATACGAATATGAAACCTAAATTCTTATACCATGAACAACCCTAACATGATATCTAATTCCCCAGTTCATATAGGTAATACCTATATTGTATTATAATTATCAAACAAACTGCAAACTGGATTCATATCGGAAAACAGTGAAGAAAAGGGTATCATGAACACAGTTGGTAATTAGGGGAATTCGAACACAAAACTCTATCAATACACCACAAAATGAATCCTTGACAACCCTAACATGATTCTCATATGTAACAGCAACTAAAACACATTTAATTACATGATATTAACATCTAATTATGGATCAAAATGGTAAAATAGGGTGTTAACTCTATGATACCCGACAGTATCAGAAAAATAGGGATACATGGATTAGATTGCTAAAAACTTGATAAAATCACAAACAATAGGTTGGTAGTTAATGACAAACATATGTACGTGTTATACATGCAGTATCGTATCCAAAAATAGGATACGAATGTGTCCAAGAATTCACAGGAACCAACCCAACACACTGGGCTCGACAGCAGTGAACCCGTGTCCAGTGTAAGTCGAGTTTCTCACTCGACACAAATCCATTGAACACAAGGCTTTGGGAGTGTCGTGTCAGACACTGCCCCTACCTCCGTGGCCAACCATGCGTGTCCAAGTGCCCTAAATCAACCGCACGAGCACACGAGCAGCAGGGTACTGCTGATCGCACACGCGTGGCCGTGTCCATGACCTAAAATGACACGAATTGGACACGATCCGTGCTCAGTCGAAGAGAAAGTGTTAAGCCACATTAAAACACAATTTTCTATTCAATTACAATTCGAAAATAGTGATAAAAAGCCCACTATGGCATTTCATCGAACACAACAACACATAGGCTGATACGTGTCCGATACGGACACGAAATGGACACGACTCAACACAAAATCTATACCTACAGCTAGAGGACACCTAGGGCTATGCAAATATGCAAAGAAATCGGAAATCTAATGGTTTGAAAGAATGTTACCTATAGGTTGTTCTTCCTCAAGAAAAACCCAAAATGAGGATCCCTCCTTGCTAACTCAATGCTCCACTGGAAGCCAAAACTGAGATTCACCTCACCAACAGTAAGATAACAATAATCAGGTTGCAATGCAAGAGATTTAAATAAAAAAGGATGAGGAATGATCAAAATAGGAAGGGTTGAGGGAATAACCAAACCTTTTCTCTTGAAAATAGAAGAATATGCAAAAGAGGAAAGAAAACTTTGAGAGACATTAAATAGGGGGGATCCCTAGGTGGCCGGCCCAAATTTCTAGGGTTAGGGTTTTGGGGATCATCAATGGCTCTCCTATCATCAAGTCAAATCAAGGGTCCAAATAATTCTAGGTTTACACACTAGTCTAACTTGCATCCTAGTTAGCTATAACTAACCATGGCTAGCTAAGACTAACCATGACTAACTAAGACTAATTTGGGCTAGGTCCAATCTAGTTTAGGGCTAATCACAACACATGGCAACTAATTAAATCAATATTAAAATAACACAATTCTAATAAATATATTAATTTCAATAATTTTATAATGACAAAAATACCCTCAAACTAGAAATGTGGTAGTGACAATTATCTTTTATTATCTTTCTGACTTTCATACAAGGTGTTATTCAGCAACTCAACGAGTAACATAGCATACAATCATTTTATTAAGCTTGAAGCTAAAGAATCTTCGAAGGGTTCAACACTACTCACTTTTATAAGACGATTCCCGCCACGATTGCATAGCCTTCCGAACGATCCTTCGTATATTCCCAAGTCCAACAAGGCTTCATTGAACCAACCATCCGTCATAAGGTATCTTGTAGGTCAGGGCACTACAGGCTTCGAATAAGAACAGATTAAAATAATTTATGGAGGTAGTATCTAACGGCATGCCACCCAATTTTGCATCAGCTCTGGATATGGTGTTAAAATCTCCTCCACACAACCAAGGGGTATTACGATAGTCCGCCTGAATCTGAAGGAGATCCTGCCACAACCATCTTCTCTTCTTTTTGGTGTTGCCTTCATGAGTGATGGAGAGTGAATCTACTACTGAGGAGGGGTGCTTGATGATGCAAGAGGTGGACCGCTCATACAAGTCATAGGTTCGTAATCATCTGTAAAGAAAGATCCAAATATCCTTCCTTTTGGCAATGGACTTGGAGAAGCCCAATTTAATCTTGTATTAGTCGATTTTTTTCTTTTATCACTTTCGCTTCGATGATGGCAACAAAGGAAAAATCATGTAGTTTTTTTAGCATTTTGAGGAGATCGATAGTCTTATTAGAAGCTATGCCTCTAGCATTCCATATCATACCATGTATCATAGAGAAACGTTGGGGCGGGATGCTTTAGCCGCTACCTTAGGGACACAGAGGGAGTTGAAGCATTCTTCATTTGGTTGTGTCATGCCCCAGTACCGGAATACGGAGACGGACTAGGCCAGCTGCTCCATATGAGGTATATAAACGTTATACAGCGATCATAGCTGTCAAGAGACAAGGGGGTACATGCTACAATCAAGTCTTCTATAGTCTCACAGAGCATCTATGTCTCAATCATTCCAAGCAAGAAAACATCAATTAATGAACATATGTGATAAAGCAGTAAGGCATCCCTGATGCTTCATCAAAATGATCAAGGGGATCTAGATTTATAAGTTAGCTAGCCCATAGAGTCATAGGTATATAATCGTATTCAGCTGCAGTCTGATTTAATTACAATTATGTAAAAGACAAAATATCTAGATGAACCGGCTAAACAGGTGCCGGTGGCTAAACACCAGAACATAAGTGATGAAAACTAGAGTGGTGGAGACGAAACCCACTCGAGTCCCCCGCCAGCCATGCTTCTAGTATGCACCATTGACGTTGGGGAAGAAGTTTGGATCCTTAGGCGCTGCTACGAGATCTGGCCAAACAAAACCAGCGGGGTCAGCCCCGAATAGCAAGTACCATAAGGGAGCAAAAAAGAGTGAGATAAAACCCAAGCATAAAATAATAATACCAGTAATAAAAAAAGCGTTCGGTCGTAACCTCGGTCCACAGCCTGTCCTAGCACGATAGCCCAATCCAACAACCAAATAAGGGCATGGGTTAGACCATGCAACATGACAGTCCATGTCCCTCGGCTACTAACGAAAGTTACAAGGCACAGTCATGCCATTTTTCAAGCGGCCATTCATTCCTGCGGCTTTCTATAATTGGCGGAGTTATCTCCGCTGCTGATTAAAGGGATCCTCAGATCGTGTCAACCCAGCAGGGCTAGCCAAACCATAAGACATATAGCACATTGATTATGCACCGGTCCCCCGGAGGGCTACCGTGCTAATTCATATAACACTTAGCTCGTAGAAGTCGGATATAGCCATCCGCTATTGGCGAATGAAACCATATCCGTGGCGGCCAACCCGACACGTCAGGACTGGACCTGGGATAGCTAGTATGGCACGATCTCGGGATTCTTCCCGCCCAATGCATCTACCAAGTTAGTTGCCTAGTTAATCTATAGGTTATCTTCGGAGTTCACATGTCATGGTCACATGCTCACTCCCCTAGATGTCGTACATTGTACAAGTATCCCAAGGAGGGATCCGTATTGTCTCATGGAGTCATACGTATGTACCCCCTTCTTGGTGTAATACAATACACAACACGTACCACGTCATTGCTATCGACCAATCGCTATGTAATTGCTGGACTCTTAGAGGTACTGGCAGGTATCACATAGGAACACTTAGCGCGTAGGATAGTACCTCGGTGCTCACATAGATTGTACCTTAGTATACACATAGGCTTATCCAGCACTCGTATAGGTAGTCAGATCAGGAATGAGGACTAAGACAAAAAGGAACATACGGCCGAGGCTCATGCGACCAATACTCAAGCGGCCAGAATCATGCGGCCAAGCAATGAAGTCTGCATGACTTCATGCGGCCAAGGGTCATGCGGCCCAACAATGAAGTCTGCAGGACTTCATGCGGCCAAGGGTCATGCGGCCGAACAATGAAATCCGCAGGACTTCATGCGGCCAAGGGTCATGCGGCCTAGCAATGAAGTCCGTATGACTTCATGCGGCCAAGGCTAAACTGCCACAGAACTTCATGCGGCCAAGCAATGAAGTCCGCATGACTTCATGCGTCTAAGGCTAAACTGCCGTAGGACTTCATGCGGCCAAGCAGTGAAGTCTGCATGACTTCATGCGGCCAAGCAATGAAGCCCGCATGACTTCATGTGGCCAAGGGTTATGCGGCCCGGCAATGAAGTCCGCAGGACTTCATACGGCCAAGGCTAAACTGCCGTAGGACTTCATGCGACCAAGCAATGAAGTCCGCATGACTTCATGCGGCCACACACTGAAGCCCGCATGACTTCATGCGGCCAAGGGTCATGCGGCCCAGTAATGAAGTCCGCAGGACTTCATGCGGCCAAGGCTAAACTGTCGCAGAACTTCATACGGCCAGACTGCTCATATTCTCTAAAAATCCGAAAAGATGAGCCATGGAAGCCATGGCTTCCAAGCTCCATCCATCCTCCGATTTAAGTCAGAAATTAGACTTCCATATGTCAAAATAGGGTTGAACGAAATTCTCTACAACATAGAACAACTAGATTTTGAAAACAAACAAGTTTAATATATCAAAACCAAAGAAAATTGAGAATGACATAAACTTAGATCTACAAGAATTCATCCATTAAAACCGAAAATACTAAGTACTAAACTTGTAGAGGAGGATGAGAAGAACAATAGATACAAATAATATTAAAGAAAAAAAAATCAAGAATGAAAATGCACTAATCTTCACTTTTGAGCAAGTTGTACTTGCCTAAGTGGGTTGGTGGTTGAGGGAAATGAATGAGAGAGTGAATGAGAAAAGAGAGTGTGGAAGAGATTATTTATAGTGGGTGAGGGTTGGCTTAAGAAAACCCTAATCTCTAAACATGCTCTAACCATTCCACTAATGACATACTTAAAAGCTACATACAACAATTAATAAATAATAAATAGAATTATGCACATGCTAAATCTAGGATACCATGTACAAAATTCATGAAAGAATACGTATATTAGGATCGAGGAGTGATAGGTTGGTCTTCTTTGTTGTGTTTTTTTGTTCATCGGAATAGCTAGCATCAATGTGAGTGTTGATCTCCTTGCGGGATTCCCTAGTAGCTTCAGGGGCGTCAAGGAGTGCTAAAGATTCCTATTTATTGAGGAGAGCAGTGGACTCCTCTATCGGGCCAACTGAGCCTTGGACTGGTTGACCATTTGAGTCATGTGGTGAGCCGAAGAGGAGCGCAAGATCATGAATGTCTTCCTCCTGTATCTGGGGCATGATAGACATAGCTCGGAGCATGCGTTGCTTACGTTTGGATAGGCTAACCGTGGGGATGGAAACAAGTAACGTGGAAGTGCTTCCTGTGTTTCCAACACCGATAAGAGATTCTGAAGTCTCCTCGATCAGAACATAGGTTAATGCAGAGAAGGGGATAATGCGAAGGGGTGATGGAGCCTCTATTGAAAAGCACTAAAGAGAGGAACCAGAGGGTGTTGGATCTCCCCTGTAAGAAATATGAGGTGTTGTCCTTGAAGTTATTTTTTCATAAACTGGAAGAGTTTCCCTACAGAGAGCACTTCGAGCAGTAAGCTGGAACATTCTCAAACTCAAGAGATTGCCAGAAACTACCATCATTAGGGCATTAGATTCTAATAGCTTTAGGTAGAGCTTTGCTAGTGTCTACTTCTACCAGAACATGAGCGCGGTTGGGTCGAGAGTGGCTAGCCGTAGCTTTATCCATCATGAGTGGGGAGCCTATGCTCCTAATAATAAAAAAAGGGGGTCTTAGGCAAAAAAATATTGAGGCAGTCCTGGAAGGGAGACCCAAACTGGTGTAGAGGGAGATTTTTTGAGCGAAGAGAAGTTGGGGGAGCATTGGAACAGTCTCATAGCAGTGTTGGCGACATACAACACATCTTTGCCCTCAGTGGAGATAATCTGCCTCTGACGAGGGTCGCAGGAGCAGGTGCCTGACGTCAATGACCCCGACTGACACTGTCCCTTCGACATCTAATAGAGCTAGGGCAGCTCTGATGGAGCCCACCGACGGCCTAGCGTGACCTCATTTCCTGATAAGGGCAAAACAAAAGGGGGTTGCCAATACTACAATTTATTACGCAGAGAAGAAGATGGTATGTGCTCCTAAAAAGTACTCATGCACCCGGAGGAAAAGAAGAGACCTTGGGGACCGAAAGTGAAGCCAACGAGGGGCACATGGCCGCCACCTCCACGAATGAAGTAGCCATTGATGGAAAAGGATGGGATATGGAAAAGGATGCGATGGTGAATGCGGTGGTAAAGCATAAAGAAAAGGGAGGGGGGCTGGTGAAACGCAAGGAGAGAAGGGAAAAGTATGGTTGGGGCTAAAAAGGAGGGGGAGGAAGAAAGCGAGGGGGGTGGAGGTTACCACTGGGCAGCCCTAGGAGAGGAGCATGGAATCTGCACCAAAGGAAGAATATATATATATATATATATATATATATATATATATATATATATATATATATATATATATATATATATATATATATATATATATATATATATATACAAAAAGATTTTAGCGTTCTCTCCCCGTGTTCCATGGCGGCACAACTAGAACCCGAAGGGAGTGGGATCCAGGAGCGGCCTAAGGGGGCTCTCCGTCAGCTACTGGAAAAAGTGGAGAATGGGAAGCATGAGGGGGATAGACCATCGTACATCGACGATGGAGGGAAGTTCCCATAATTCGAACAACAGGTTCGGCAGGGGGGAAGAAGCGACTCACAGTGCTCACAGTATTGGACGAGAACATGAGGAGAAGGAAAGAATTTCGAAGGAGGAGATAAGACGAACACTCCGGATCACATAATCACCCAAATAGAGCACAAAGGGGATGCAAAGAGGAACGGTCCAGGTAACCATAGTCATAATATCGAAGATAGGGGAAACAGTCTAAATGAGGCTAGAGGCCACTCCCCAGCTAAGGAGAAAGACGAAGGTCAAAAGCAGGAAAGCTCACTAGAGGTTCAAACTAGCAGACTTAGAAGACCAGGCAAGACCTGGGAAGAGATGTGTCGATCGAATTATCCTTCAGAAATCGATAAAATGTAATATATCGAATCCATAGAGAAAGAAGGGAGACCTATGGCAGAATTTACAGATGAAAACATGGAGGAGATATAGGAGTACTGGATGAATATGATAGTACTATACGTCATGGGCAACAAACCTTTCTTCAGGCAGATTAGGGCCTACACCAATCGTGTGTGGCATCCGAAGGACAGTATGGAGTTCTTCTCTCGGGAAAACGATTTTTGCTTCGTCCGATTTGGTATGGCAGAAGACATGAAGCAAATTCTTCATGGAGGTGCCTGGACTTTCGATGGGAGAGCAATAATCCTGAAGAGATGGACAACAGGGATCTCATGCGAGAAAGAAATACTGCTATCTTACTCCAATATGGGTGAGATTCCCAGACTTGTCTATTCAGTATTAGAGCATCCTTATGCTAATGAAGCTCTCTAGCCTTATAGGAATGCCGATTAAGGCCGACGAATCAACCTCTAAGAAGACGAGGATCTTATATGTTTGTCGAGGTAGAAGCTATCAGCACTCTTCCTATATTGGTAGAATATGTGATTCCTTTTGGAAAAATATTCCCCCCAAAAGGTCGAGTACGAGTGGGTCCCTCTGATGTGTGGAGTCTGCAAATGCTTCAGCCACCTACAACAATACTGTATTAGAGTCACCCCTACCAGCTCAGAATAGGCAATAGAGAAGGCAGTAGAAGCTACAGAGAAAGCTGTTCAAGGCAATGCAGAGGACGAGCAGATGCAAGAACACGAAGGAGAAGAGGAAAGTAACAAGGACAATTACCTGTCTTTGTTAACAATGAGTAGAGAAGCCCAAGATATGGCTAAAACAACACCTCTTACCGAATAAAGCTCTGGCATGCGCAAGGAGGGGAAAATAGAGTAGTAGGTGAGCAAGACATGGAGATAGTCGTATACGATGAAGGCTCCAAGCAATCGGTTCTGAGTAAAAGATAGGGGCACTCTTTGCCTGCTAACTCTCAACTCGTTGTCAATAGTGGATCATCTTCAACTGAACCGGTTAGAGAGGGAAACACTAGCACTACAAATGGATCACCAGTGATCAACAAAGAAGCCAAAGCCAGAAAGAAAAGTATCCTAGGGTCTACTAAAGCCAAAGGAACTGCCAGAAGTATACTACAAGCAGGTTTGGTTGAAGATGCGCGGCTTACCAGAGCCAATCCTCAATGGATAGCTATGCTTCAAAAATGCTCCCATAACGAGCAAGAAGAAAAAGAGAACTCCCCTGTTAGCTTGGACAACTTGTCTATTCCTTCTCGGACAAGTATCAGATTATAAAAAAGAACCCACCGGTAATTAATGTCGATCCTCTCCTAGAACGTGAGGGGAGCCAACTCGATTGGGAGATGGAGGAGCATCAAAGATCACATAAAAAGGCACAAAAGTTCGATTATCATCGTGCTTGAATCCAAAATCAAGTCTCAATCTATATGCTTAGTGTTACGACCCGTACCCAATATTTGGACATGAGTCGTGGGTACGCCCAGCCTACGCTGTGGTATCGGCGATTGAACGCTGTCTAGTTATCTTCATATTTTATCAAATACAACCATGTAATTTATATATATTTCCACAATACAACCAATATCCACAGATCAGTCAACAATAGCAAGATATATACAAAATAACCACAGTTAGAGAGAAGATAATAACTGATCTGAATAGTCTCCAAAAATAGAGATCAAAATGTGATAGATGAAATAATCACAAAAGAACAAAATGTGCTAATATGGATATCCACTACTCCACTCACATAATCCTAAAACAAAATATAATAACTAAAGAGTTTCCGGAGGTAGCTTCGGCTAAACTGAATAATATCTAGCTAAATGCCATCTGTGGAGGGTAGTCCCACATCCAAGTCCTCCAGTATGCTCAGGTCAGGGTCCGCTGTCTGCTCATAGTATATGGTACAAAACTCCTCTAACTCATCACCTAAAATATTGGTTTCCAGTCAGGAATAAAATAAGCACACATATGACAGCTATCCGAGACATAACAGAATCACAGAACATGAGAATAACGTATGAGAATAAAACTAAAAAGTAACTAGCATCATATAATAATGGAAAAGAACATGTAGCTCTACTGATGAAAAATAGCTACCAGAAAACAATATGTAAACTATGGTGACTTAGCAAATGGTGAAGATCAAGATGAAATAATTGGAACATTAACTATCTATGTGTATTGAAATATCAGTTTCGATGTGTGAACGGCTAAGAGGTAAATTCGGCACCCTGCACGTGTCGTGTGCAGCTGCTATTGTTCAAGAATAGATATTTTGGGGATGGAATAAGTAGTTCACACGTCTACTAAGATATTTCTCCGCCAGCTAGTATTCATGGAATCTATCGCAAATAGGGTAAACATGTAAAAGACAATCAAGGTGTATAGTAAATCCATGATACTAATCTCTGTGTGATGAGCGTGTCATAAACAACAAGACATATGTATAACATGTAAAAGAAACTATAATTAGTATATGCACTTTCCTGTGGTCCTGAGCTGTGAGTACGAGTCGAGTGCTGAGTCAGAGTCCAACAGACCTATTTCATAATTTATAATGATCAATACATGATATTGTAATATTTTAACCAATTTCTACCTATACTATGTTTTTGGTTTATGAAAGGCCTAGGTTACACACTCTTATATATGGTCTATATTCATTTATGGGTGTCTCCTATATTAGGCTACTGAAATCACACTACTGACATAGGTAATTCTAGTTCGTGCCACCATCCCTATTGATCTATTCAAGTATCTATAGTGTGTATTCGTATACCTTTAGGTATTTCCACCTTATACTACTAGTATTCTAGTCTGTCTTCTATCTTATAGGACTGTCTTTTCATTACCTACTGCTATGTAGCCTAAGAAAGAGTCCTTTACATATAGACCTTGGGGAGAGGTTATCTGTATATAATTTACCTAGTTTTCTAATGTACACTAGGGTCAAGGTGAACATGAATGTGTATAGTATTATCAAGGGTGGTGTCACGTCCCAGAACAAGAATACTGGAGAGCGGGGGAGTGACTCAGCCAGCTACGTATTACGGGTAGAAGAATACCGTATAATACGATCAATGTTGTCTAAAAGACGAGGGAGTGCATACTACATAAAAGTCTCACTAGGTTACTCAACATCTATTGTCTCAATTATTCAAACAAGAAGCAATAATAGAGAACATGTAGGATAAAGCAGTAAGGCGTCCCAAACGCTCAGTCGAAATGTTCTTGAGATCTAGCAGTACAAAACATAGCCAGATGATATAGCAAGGTATACATAATTGTTATCAGCTGCAGTCTAACTTAGTTACAATAATATAAAAGTAAGTGCAAGACAATTCGACTAACATGTCGGTGCCAAACGTCAATAAGTAAAGTAAGTAGCAAAACGAGCAGGGAAGTAAGTGTAACACCCAGTTTTCTAAAATGAGCATAATTTTGAACTTTTATATTTTTAATCATTTAATAATAGTATTTAAATCATAATATGATTTTTGGTGATTTTTATCATTTAAAAACTATTTTTAAGTCATGACCTATGATTTTGGTGTTGCTAGTGTGACCTTAGAGAATGTTTGACCTAGAGCCTAACCATGTGAGTAGAGGTTTAATTTAGTATATTTAGCCTAGAGGGTATTTTGGTCATTTTTGAATTTATTTGAGCTTATTGTGATTTATTAGAATTATTTAGAATTTATGGAAATTTATGTGATTTTTAATATTAATTAATTAGTTGCTATGTGGTATCTTGGTTCTAGACTAGATTGGGACTAACCTAGAAGTGAGACTTAACCTATAGACTAACTGGGACTTGTTAGTTTAAGTCATGGTTAGAAAATTGGTAGATAATTGCTTTTGGGCTTATTAGTTAGAATGAGGTGTTTTGAGAATAGGCCTTTAACTAGGAAGCCTAGAAACCCACCAAGAGAGGGAGGCCCATGGCCCAACTAACTAAAACCCTAACCCTAGAGTTTTGGCTAGCCAACATAGGGAATCCCACCGCTATATAATGTCTCTTTCATTAGTTGTAGCCTGCTTAAGAAAGTTTCCAAGTTTACAAGAAGGAGAGGTATATAAATCTTCCTCAAGCCCTAGTTTCTTCATTTTAATTCCTTTTCCACTCTAGTCTTTTGCATTAGTTCCTAATCCATCTCTATTTCATGTCCATGGAGAGAAACCTCAACTTTGGAGTAATTTGCAGCATTGGGCTAGTAAGGAGGAATCCTCATTTTAGGAGTTTTCTTGAGGAAGAACAACCAATAGGTAACCCTATCTAAACTCATTAGATTTTTGATTTCTTTGCATGAGTGCATAGCTCTAGGAGTCCGCTAGCTGCTATTATAGGTTTGGTGTCAAGTCGTGTCAATTTTGTGTCCGTATCGAACATGTATCAGTTTGTACTGCTGTGTGTTTGTAAAAATGCCACAAAGGTTTTAAAATTGATGTTTTTGAAAAGTGTTTAAAGAGATTTGTTGTCTTATATATATATATATATATTGATTTCATGATAGACTGAGCACGAATCCGTATCCTGGTCGTGTCCAAATCCGTGTTGGACACGCTGCGCACTGGCTCGGTTCAGTGCCCTGCTCCTCGGGGTCGATACAGGACACGACACGACGACTCAGGTCCTAATTTTTGGTGGACACGGGGGCCTAGTGACTGACACAACACACACAAAAATTGGGGGGATGTCGTCAAGCAGATTGGGAGAAATCACACCCGTACTGAAATTTCAAACACACACACACACGTGCACAACTGTTCACTGATACGGGGTTTTAACTTGGACACGACATGAGCTCGACCCAGGTCAGGGTGTGGGACTCCTAGCCCTACTATGGGCGAACCCATATGCAAGAGCTTGACCCACCTCGAGCTCTGTGTCGAGCCCACGAAGGCTCGACATGCACCCACGAGGCCGCACTGATGCAGTTTTCTAATTTTGTTCCACTTCAAAATTGGACACTTCGTGTCCTAATTTTTGGACACTTTTAGACTCCATTGGACACGTGGGGTTTGCTAGATACACTATACACTGGTTACCATAGAGTTTGGGGTGGTTAGTTGTTTGTATCAGAGTTTTGCCAATGTCCTGTCCTTCGAACAGTGAAGTGATGCTATATCTTGGTTATCCCTTGTTTCTTTTTATGTTCATTTGGTTCAGGATTTATTTTCCTATGTTAAATCATAGTTTCAGTTAGAGAATTGGGTTTTAGGTTGTATATATATGTAGATGGCTGAACTGATTTTATTTTCCAGTTTTTGACAGTCTTAATTGGGTTTTTTGGGGGTTTTGAAGTTGAATGTGACTTAGTATTTACTGATACTGTGGTTTGAATGTTGAGGGGTATCCTGAGATGTTGATATTGATAGGGAAACCTGAGATTTGGATTCAATTTCACAAATTCCTGATATGGAGTGACTTTTTTTTTCTGAGATGGAAGAATTGAATGAATAGATGTATTCATGAATGAATTTATGAATGGATGAGTTGAATGGATGAGTGATAGCTCGAGTTTGGTTGTGGATTGTTTCAGTCCCCTTTATCCTTGATCCAGACCTGTATATGTTATTCAGTCACACTATGAGTAGATGGTTAGCTCATGAGATAGGATTGATTTGGTAGGTCAATATTGGATTGGGAGCTTGGCATTAGAGAGTGTTTTGCTCGAGTATTATTCACCTCTTGGTTCAATTGATAGGTGGTATGTTATATTCCTTTATAACCTGTACAGCCATTTCCTCATTGTCTAGTCACTGATTTTTCTACTCCTGAGCACTTAAGCTATTCATCTACACTCACACCCATGAATTAACTGTCACACACACTCCTACACTCACACAATGATTCACATGCCTCATACACACTCATGTACACACATATAGCCCACTGTCATCCTAGAAACTTAACTGTCATGTACACTTCATCTATACACACACAACCTTAGCCAATGTATCACACAACACTGATTTAATTTCCTACACACACATGTTAGTTAGGAATTGGTGTTGAGAATGGGACCTGGGTTAGGATTTTGGTTAGTGTTTAGAGGAATGGGATTGTGGCTCGAGTATTGAGTTGATTTTAGGTTGAGTGGGGGTTTGGGAAGATAAATGTCAGTAACAGTAGCCGTAGAAGTAGCAGTAGGCAGGAAGCTTGGGTTAGGCTTGGCTTGCATTTGCAGCAATAGCATCAATTGCAGCAGCTGTAATAGAGTGCAGTTGCAGAGCAATTAGAGCAGTAGCAGTGGCATTGCAGCAGTGGCCTTGGGGTTGGCATAGGACAGGGGTTAGAGAGAGTTGTAGAGTTAGCAAGCCTGAGTGCATTGAGTAGGGGTAGGCAGTGAGCTGTGGTGTATTGCATTGCCTGCAATGACAATAGACAGTAGCTGCAGTAGCTTAGTAGGAGTGTCTGGGATATTGGTAAGGATATGTGGGTTCAGTCCACATTTCCTCATCCGAAACCAGTCCCTTCATACACTTCATGTCCATTCCCTCATGTGCATTCCATAGTGTTATTAGTAGGCTTGTTAGGATTTGTTAGCTTGTTGAAGTATAGGCTGTTAGATGGGTTGGTGGTGAGTTAGGCCTTGTGGTAGGCTTTAGGGTTTTGTTAGCCTATAGGACTTAGAGTTGGTTTAGGCATTATTAGCTTGAGGATTAGTATAATGGCTAGTATAGTGATATGGTTTTAAGATTTTCTAGTTAGACTTTAGGCACTAGAGGGTTTAAGATTTTTTGGTAAGATATAGGCTTTATGAGATAAGGTTGTGGTAATAGACTAGTGTGGGTAAGGGGCTAGCCTGGTATAGATTTCTTTTAAGTTTTGCTCGTGAGATTGGGCTTAGAGTTGAGTTTCCTTTCTTGTTAGACCAAATCCATTCAAGATTCCAGGTTTCGGACCTTAAGGGAGAGGAGATTCAATATATAGAGTATATAACATCTAGCTAAGGTTATCTATGTAGCCTAAGGATTTGATAGCTCATAGCTAAGGTAATAGAGTATTCCTATTAGTCTAGATATATGTTATATGTGTATGTATGTATCTAATCATGTATGTAAATATATATATTGTATATAACATTTGTTGATTTGTGACTTGTGAAGTTGACTTGGTTTGACCCAGAGTTGACCCAGTTTGACTTGTTTGACCTAGTTTGACCTAGACAGTTGACCAGGTTTGACTTAGAGTTAACTTTGACCTAGAAATTATGTAGATTGCATCGTAGATTTTATTTACCTTATTTTAAACATATTATAACCCATATTTCTCTATGTAGGACATTGTGACTATGGTGCAGACATCTGATATTATACTACTCTTTTCAGCGTAGCAGGCGAGTACATTCTCTGATAGTTCTCTCATTTATTTGTCAATTACTGTACTTCAGTTCTAGTTAGTTTTATATGATTCTGTGTTACAACACATATGGATATTTCTGGATTCATGTATGCGACACACATTTATTGTCTGGCCTCTATTACTGGAATCATTCTGGAATTATTTACTGGTATCATCATGTTTTGGCTGGACTCATCTTGAATCTTGTGTCGGATTTCTGGATTCACTTGCTGGGAGGGAAAATGCTAGAGTAAGACATATAGACATACCCCAATTCTGGAATCACCCTCATGCTGGAATCAAACTGGAATAATAGCCATCTCACACCCGGCCAGGTGTGTGATGTGTCGGATTACCTATAGCCATTTACATGTCGATCTCGGTATTTTAAAACCCACTGTTAGAGTATAGGCTGGACTCACCCTGGAATCATTGATCACTATGACTGGAATTGTCCCGTACTGGATTCATCTTATATTAGATTCGTCTTGTACTGGACTTATATTGGAGTTACACTTGTCTACATTTACTGTCTGGACTTATACCATGTTACTCTAGTTCAGCTAGTTTCTATTTTACAGTCTTTATTGCCATGATTCTTCTCTTGTTTAGTTACTTACTTTCGTTGTACTTTATTTGTCTCTCTATACCATCACCTGAATATAAATTGCCATGTTCATCAATACAACTGTCTATAACTGCTTTATAGTTCTCGGTCATTTACTTGAGTTTTCTAGATGAGATTATACTCGTTCCTGTCCTGACTGGATCTGTTAAAATATTATATATACTTGCGCTGAGGATGCATGCCCAACATATTATAGACCCGGAGACAGAATGGCTACCTTTGGCCCCGATACTCAGTAGTGATCGGGATTTAGTTTAGTAGACTTGCATTTGTTTTTCATGTTGGACTTGTTGTATTAGATTTGAGACTTATGTAGTATTTGAGATTGTTGAGATTTTGTTATTACTATAGTAGTTGTCTTTCTATTCTTAGTTATTTCTTCTGTATTATCTTATCGTGCTTAAACTGTGATTGAGTTGCAATATCTTATACTTGTCCTCCGTTCGGAGTTGATCATGATGTGTACATTATATACTGTATGAGTTGATGCTTAGTTGGAGACTTAGAACAGCGTTCTACCGTCGACACTGCGGCGTAGGTTGGGCATTGTTACGTACTCGTACCCTCACAGTGGGTACGGATCGTGACACGTTTTTAGTGGTGGCCCATGCAGGTCGAGAGTCGCATTAGTGTGATATCGTGGTAGTACAACGATTAGTTGTACTGCTGCGCGCCTGCGATAGAAACTTAGGAATAGGCTTTAGCAGAGAGGTTACTCAATCACAGTTAGGACTACTTGAGAAGATTCCTAGGATGATCCTTGAGAATCTCATTATAAACTATCTCGAAATTTGATTCTGACAGTATCTGTCTATCTTCCTTGTTCATCGTTGAATTTGATTCTTGGTATTCGTTATTGACTTGATTTTCTACCAAGATAATATTATGGGCTAGGTTGCCTCAGTCATGGAATTTAGAGTCTTCTACAGCCATATTAGCTGGTTTGGCGATGAGATAGAGTCTGATTTTGGATGTATTTCTCGGGTGTGGGAATTTAAAGTTTTCCCAGCCAAGCTAGCGGCAATGTAAAAATTTTAAATACCATGATTCTAGATGTATGTACATTAGTTATGTACTCTATGGATTATCGTAGCCATACTTACTGGTGTGACGAGAATTTTGGTAACATGGTTCTAGATAGACGGGTATGATTATCAGATTGCAGAATAGATACCATATAGATGGTGCCCTAGTAGAATTGAGTAGAATATCAGTATGGATATTACTTGAGTGTCATGGATTAGATAGAGGGAGCTAGGCCACCTGTAGCGTAGCACCGTGCCCCGCACCATCAGAGGGATATAACCCAGAGGGGCAGGGCTTTGCGCTGACAGTCAAGTAGACCGACACTACGGATGACGGGTTAGAAGGTCTGTCTTTCCTGTTCTTCTTTCCATCTTGTTGTGTGATTCTATTAGTACCTGTCAGGATGTTTTGTGCTGTGATAGATAGTATAGTGACCCTGATCAAGACCATAATTTCACGACCAGTAGGACCACAATTTGCATGTTTTGGATATAGTTTTCTATCGACCTTGATTGTTGGGGGTTTGACCTAGGAAGAGTGCGATCATCTTAATTTCGAGGACAAAATTTTTCTAAGGGGGGTAGACTTGTAACACCCAATTTTCTAAAATGAGGGTAATTTTGAACTTTTGTGTTTTTAATCATTTAATAATAGCATTTAAATCATAATATGATTTTTGGTGATTTTTATCATTTAAAAACTATTTTTAAGTCATGACCTATGATTTTGGTGTTGCTATGTGACCTTAGAGACTGTTTGACCTAGAGCCTAACCATGTGATTAGAGGTTCAATTTAGTGCATTTAGCCTAGAGGGTATTTTGGTCTTTTTTGAATTTATTTGAGCTTATTGTGATTTATTAGAATTATTTAGAATTTATGGAAATTTATGTGATTTTTAATATTAATTAATTAGTTGCTATGTGGTATCTGGTCTCTAGACTAGATTGGGCCTAACCTAGAAGTGAGACTTAACCTATAGACTAAGTGGGACTTGTTAGTTTAAGTCATGGTTAGAAAATTGGTAGATAATTGCTTTTGGGCTTATTAGTTAGAATGAGGTGTTTTGAGAATAGGCCTTTAACTAGGAAGCCTAGAAACCCACCAAGAGAGGGAGGCCCATGGCCCAACTAACTAAAACCCTAACCCTAGAGTTTTGGCCAGCCAACATAGGGAATCCTACCCCTATATAATGTCTCTTCCATTAGTTGTAGCCTCCTTAAGAAAGTTTCCAAGTTTACAAGAAGGAGAGGTATAGAAATCTTCCTCAAGCCCTAGTTTCTTCATTTTAATTCATTTTCCACTCTAGTCTTTTGCATTAGTTCCTAATCCAGCTCTATTTCATGTCCATGGAGAGAAACCTCAGCTTTGGAGCAATTTGGAGCATTGGGCTAGCAAGGAGGAATCCTCATTTTAGGAGTTTTCTTGAGGAAGAACAACCAATAGGTAACCCTATCTAAACTCATATTAGATTTTCGATTTCTTTGCATGAGTGCATAGCCCTAGGAGTCCCCTAGCTGCTAGCATAGGTTTGGTGTCGAGTGTGTCAATTTCGTGTCCGTATCGGATACGTATCAGTTTGTACTGTTGTGTGTTTGTTAAAATGCCACAAAGGTTTTAAAATTGATGTTTTTGAAAAGTGTTTGAAGAATTTGTTGTCTTATATATATATATATATATATATATATATATATATATATATATATATATATATATATATATTGATTTCATGAAAGACTGAGCATGAATCCGTGTCCTGGTCGTGTCCAAATCCGTGTTGGACACGTTGCACACTGGCTCGGTTCAGTGCCCTGCTCCTCAGGGTTGACACAGGACACGACACGACGACTCAGGTCCTAATTTTTGGTAGACACGGGGGCCTAGTGACTGACACAACACACAAAAATTAGGGGGATTTTGTCGAGCGGATTGGGAGAATTCCTACCCGCATTGAAATTTCAAACACACACACACACACGTGCACAGCTGTTCACTGATACGGGGTTTTAACTTGGACACGACACGAGCTCGACCCAGGTCAGGGTGTGGGACTCCTAGCCCTACTATGGGCAAACCTATATGCACGAGCTCGACCCACCTCGAGCTCTGTGTTGAGCCCATGAAGGCTCGACACGCACCCACGAGGCCGTACTGATACAGTTTTCTGATTTTGTTCCACTTCGAAATTGAACACTTTGTGTCCTAATTTTTGGACACTTTTAGACTCTATTGGACACATGGGGTTTGCTAGATACATTGTACACTATTTAGCATAGAGTTTGGGGTGGTTAGTTGTTTGTATCAGAGTTTTGCCAATGTCCTGCCCTTCGAACAGTGAAGTAGTGCTATATCTTGGTTATCCCTTGTTTCTTTCTTTGTTCATTTGGTTCAGGATTTATTTTCCTATGTTAAATCATAGTTTCAGTTAGAGAATTGGGTTTTAGGTTGTATCTATATGTAGATGGCTGAACTGATTTCATTTTCTAGTTTTTGACAGTTTCAATTGGGTTTTTTTGGGGTTTTGAAGTTGAATGTGACTTAGTATTTACTGATACTATGGTTTGAATGTTGAGGGGTATCCTGAGATGTTGATATTGATAGGGAAACCTAAGATTTGGATTCAATTTCATGAATTCCTGATATGGAGTGACTGTTTTTCCTGAGAAGGAAGAATTTAATGAATAGATGTATTCATGAATGAATTTACGAGTGGATGAGTTGAATGGATGAGTGATAGCTCGAGTTTGGATGTGGGTTGTTTCAGTCCCCATTTATCCTTGATCCAGACCTGTATATGTTATTCAGTTACACTATGAGTAGATGGTTAACTCATGAGATAGGATTGATTTGGTAGGTCAATATTGGATTGGGAGCTTGGCATTAGAGAGTGTTATGCTCGAGTATCATTCACCTCTTGGTTCAATTGATAGGTGGTATGTTATATTCCTTTATAACCTGTACAGCCATTTCCTCATTGTCTAGTCACTGATTTTCCCACTCCTGAGCACTTAAGCTATTCATCTACACTCACACCCATGAATTAACTGTCACACACACTCCTACACTCACACAATGATTCACATGCCTCACACACACTCATGTACACACATATAGCCCACTGTCATCCTAGAAACTTAACTGTCATGTACACTTCATCTATACACACACAACCTTAGCCAATGTATCACACAACACTGATTTAATTTCCTACACACACATGTTAGTTAGGAATTGGTGTTGAGAATGGGACCTGGGTTAGGATTTTGGTTAGTGTTTAGAGGAATGGGATTGTGGCTTGAGTATTGAGTTGATGTTAGGTTGAGTGGGGGTTTAGGAAGATAAATGTCAGTAACAGTAGCAGTAGACGTAGCAGTAGGCAGGGAGCTTGGGTTAGGCTTGGCTTGCATTTGCAGCAATAGCAGCACTTGCAGCAGCTGCAATAGAGTACAGTTGCAGAGCAATTAGAGCAGTAGCAGTGGCATTGCAGCAGTGGCCTTGGGGTTGGCATAGGCCATAGGTTAGAGGGAGTTGTAGAGTTAGCAAGCCTGAGTGCAGTGAGTAGGGGTGGGCAGTGAGCTGTGGTATATTGCATTGCCTGCAATGACAGTAGACAGTAGCAGCAGTAGCTTAGTAGGAGTGTCTGGGATATTGGTAAGGATATGTGGGTTCAGTCCATATTTCCTCATCCGAAACCAGTCCCTTCATACACTTCATGTCCATTCCCTCATGTGTGTTCCATAGTGTTGTTAGTAGGCTTGTTAGGATTTGTTAGCTTGTTGAAGTATAGGCTGTTAGATGGGTTGGTGGTGAGTTAGGCCTTGTGGTAGGCTTTAGGGTTTTGTTAGCCTATAGGACTTAGAGTTGGTTTAGGCATTATTAGCTTGAAGATTAGTATAATGGCTAGTATAGTAATATGGTTTTAGGATTTTATAGTTAGACTTTAGGCACTAGAGGGTTTAAGATATGTTGGTAGGATATAGGCTTTATGAGATAAGGTTGTGGTAATAGACTAGTGTGGGTAAGGGGATAGCCTAGTATAGATTTCTTCTAAGTTTTGCTCGTGAGATTGGGCTTAGAGTTGAGTTCCCTTTCTTGTTAGACCAAATCCATTCAAGATTCCAGGTTTTAGACCTTAGGGGAGAGGAGATTCAATATCTAGAGTATATAACATCTAGCTAAGGTTATCTACGTAGCCTAAGGATTTGATAACTCATAGCTAAGGTAATAGAGTGTTCCTATTAGTCTAGATATATGTTATATGTGTATGTATGTATCTAATCATGTATGTAAATATATATATATTGTATATAACATGTGTTGATTTGTGACTTGTGATGTTGACTTGGTTTGACCCAGAGTTGACCCAGTTTGACTTGTTTGACCTAGTTTAACCTAGACAGTTGGCCAGGTTTAACTTAGAGTTGACTTTGACCTAGAAATCATGTAGATTGCATCGTATACTTCATTTACCTTATTTTAAACATATTATAACCCATATTGCTCTATTTAGGATATTGTGACTCTGGTGCGGACATCTGACATTATACTACTCTTTTCAGAGTAGCAGGCGAGTACATTCTCTGATAGTTCTCTCATTTATTTGTCAATTACTATACTTTAATTTTAGTTAGTTGTATGTGATTCTCTGTTACAATACATATGGATATTTCTGGATTCATGTATGCGACACACATTTATTGTCTGGCCTCTATTACTGGAATCATTCTAGAATTATTTACTGGTATTATCATGTTCTGGCTGGACTCATCTTGAATCTTGTGTCGGATGTCTGGATTCACTTACTGGGAGGGGAAATGCTAGAGTAAGACATGTAGACTTACCCCAATTCTGGAATCACCTTCATGCTGGAATCAAACTGGAATAATAGCCATATCACACCCGGCCAGGTGTGTGATGTGCCGGATTACCTATAGCCGTTTACATGTCGATCTCTGTATTTTAAAACACACTGTTAGAGTATAGGCTAGACTCACCATGGAATCATTGATCACTATGACTGGAATCATCCCGTACTGGATTCATCTTGTATTAGATTCGTCTTGTACTGGACTTACATTGGAGTTACACTTGTCTACATTTACTGTCTGGACTTATACCATGTTACTCTAGTTCAGCTAGTTTCTATTTTACAGTCTTTATTGCCATGATTCTTCTCTTGTTTAGTTACTTACTTTCCTTGTACTTTATCTGTCTATCTATACCATCACCTGAATATAAACTGACATGTTCATCAATACAACTATCTATAACTACTTTATAGTTCTCTGTCATTTACTTGGGTTTTCTAAATGAGATTGTGCTCGTTCCTGTCCTGACTGGACTTGTTGAAATATTACAGATACTTGCGCTGAGGATACATGCCCTACATATTATGGACCCAAAGACGGGATGGCTACCTTTGGCCCCGACACTTAGGAGTGATTGGTATTTAGTTTGGTAGACTTGCATCTGTTTTTCATGTTGGACTTGTTGTATTAGATTTAAGACTTGTGTAGTATTTGAGATTGTTGAGATTTTGTTATTACTATAGTAGTTATCTTTCTATTCTTAGTTATTTCTTCTGTATCATATCGTACTTAGACTGTGATTGAGTTGCAATATCTTATATTTGTCCTCCATTCGGAGTTAATCATAATGTGTACATTATATACTGCATGAGTTGATGGTTAGTTTGAGACTTAGAACAGCGTTCTACCGTCGACACTACGACGTAGGCTGGGCACTGTTACATACTCGTACCCTCACAGTGGGTGTGGGTCGTGACAATAAGGAACCCACTCGTGTCCTCCTGCGATCATTCCTCCAGTATTGACCATCTTGGAGGTAGACGTAAGTTGAGTCCTCGGAGACTGGCTCTAAATCTGGCCATGCAAAACCAGAGAGGTTAGACCTCTAATAGCAAGTACCACAAGAAAGTACGACATGAGAATTAAAAACCAATGATAAGAGTTAAGAATATAATACATAGGTCTCTGCTTGTTACTGGGATTCACACAATATCACGACACTTTAAACCAACTTTCCAACCAAACAAGGACAAAAGTTGACCCGTCATGTCCTGACATTCTGATCATCTCAGTTAGTTAACAGAGTAGGTACAGTACACAAACAAATTAATTTAAACGGCCATTCGACTACTATGGCTTGCTACTGTAAGTTCCAAGTTACCCTGGAAAAATACAATAAGGATTCCTCAGTTCTTACTATGTACAAGCAAGGCTAGTCTACCCAATCAATCAATTGCGCCAATCATAAATTAGATGAGTCCCAGCGGGGCGCCCGTCATCAATATACAATAAATAATATAAGCAGATACCGCTCCCTGCCCGTGTGGCAGATTTGCAGTATCTGTAGGAACCAGCCGGCATGTCGGGCACTAATTGTCCCAAGGATGGCTGCCATGTAAGAACTCGGGAATCTATTCTCTCCATGCAATCATTATTTTATTTAACTCAGTAGTCCCCATGTCAAGTAAAATCTCAAGCCGTGGATCATGGTCATTCAGAATGAGTACTTTCGTACAAGGTACGATATGAATAACTCTACAACGATGCCCGTACGGTTAGGTTGTAGGTCTTACATAGCGTAATGCAAAAATCAAACCTAGCCACGGAATAATCATGCCTTGACCATAAGGTACACATGCTGTTTTTGTAGAAAATAAATTGAAGTCTAGACGTGTCCATATGCCAATGTTCGGGATCGGCTAGTCGATTGTAATAGTTCATGTTAATATGAACGTGTCTCATTCAATTTCAATAAGATAACTAGCCAGTCTCTTAGTTCCAACCAGGAACGCATGATCAATCATTTAGTCGAGGTAACAACCAATGTCAATTTGTGTCAAGGCATGAAAGTCAACTAGTATTAGTATGGTCGAGTCCATAACTCGCAGGGTTAAGTTCCAGTCATTATGGGTATCCACAAACCAAATCAAGACACATGGTACATTCTATACGACAACATGTATTTACAATATTTAACATATCATGATTGTATCAAGTTCATGTCAAAAGGTGTAAGGATATAATAAGGGTGCCTTGTACGCAAAAGGGGTACGCTCAATGAATTACGCCCAACCAGAAGAGTCGTCCAATGAAATACGCGTAAAAAAAATCTTACGTGTGAAGGGATGAAGCTTACGCGTAAAGGAATACGCTCAATAAAGGATAGAGTTGCGCGTAAAACTCGTCTTACGCCAAGCCATAACAGTACGCGTAAAAATAGAATTACGCGTAAAAAGTGATGTTACACGTGGAACGCTGTTCACGTAAAGAGTCAAGTTTATGTATGGATCTGGTATGCGTAAAAGAAGTACGTGTAATAAATAGAATTTTACACATAAAACTTGTACGCGTAAAGAATAGGGTTGCGCGTAAAATTTGTATACGTAAAGGGTCAAGTTACGCGTAAAAACTCGTACGCGTAAAAGGAGTATAGTTTTATGCCTGAATGAATATGCGTAAAGGAATAACGTTACGCGTAAAATTTGTATGCGTAAAGAACTACGCCAAGCTAAGGGGACTTGCGTAAACCGAATTCATGCTGACACAATGATCGTGGGCGTAGAGCTCGGTACTATGTGGGCACGTAAAAACGTGGGTGTAAAGTCGATGCTTACGCGAGCACGTATAACGTGTGCGTAAAGAATCTCTAAAACTTTATTCCTATTAAAACTTCAGTCTAAGCCCCAAATGGTATTCCCATGGGTCAGAATGGCGTATAACACAATCTCAAGAATCTGGAACGAACAAAACTTGGAAACAAGGAGGTTTGATAGATCAAAACTACTGAAATCTAAAAAATAGCAATTTCTAGATCTACTAAGAATGAGACTTCAAAATGTAAAATGCCAAGTTCTAAGCTATCTTAGAATTACGAGATGGAGATAAATGAACCATAAAAATGGGTTCTCATGTGGACCAAGATGTACTTGCCTATGGGTAGGTGGAGAGAGTTATGAGGAAGAAGAAGAGTAAAGGAGGAGTAATGAAGAGAGAGAAAGGGGTGGGGCTTAAATGGGGGTAGTGGTAGGTTGGGTTCATGTTGAACCACCCAAGACCAGAAAATAAACCAACATAGGCCGAACCCAAAAGCAAGGTAAAAGCAGAAAATAAATGCAGAAAAATAATTAGCGTAAAATTAAAGGAATTTAAATACAGAACAATACATGATAAATATTAAATAAATACATTCAAACAGTACACGTATAAATATGTATTCTGGAAACGGGGAGTGACATCTCTACCCTTCTTAGAAAAATTCTGTCCTCGGAATTTCAAATCCAAGCAGGATAGAAATATTGGGGTTAAACTAATCTAAGTACAGCAATTTTAGCGAGCAAGGAATCATTTTACAATATCAATAGCAAGTAATATATCTATGTCTATCAATCTACATTATCAAGCAATTTCTACTCATAAGGTGATAAGCATGAGGAATCAAGACAATCAAGGTACACGGAAAGAAATATACCTTGTGAGTCAAATAGGTGCAGATACCGTGATCGGATATTATCCTCACGTTCCCACGTTGACTCTCCTAAGGAGTGATGACCCCAAGCAACACGGACAAGGCTAATTGTTCGGTTCTTGAGTATCTTCTCTCTTCGGTCCAAAATGGACACCGGCTGTTCCTCGTAAGACAGGTTGGTACCAACAACCAGCTCAGAATGATCGAGGATATTGCTTGGGTTCGATATGTACCTACGCAACTGAGATACATAAAACACATCATGCACCTCTCGTAACAAAGGTGGAAGGGATAGGCGATAGGCAACATCGCCTACCCTATCAAGGATAACAAATGGGCCTACGTATTGCGGACTCAACTTCCCGCGAACGCCAAATCTAATGACCCCACGAGTAGGTAAGATCCGCAAGAACACATGGTCCCCAATAGAAAATTCTATCGGCCTACGATGCTGGTCCGCCCAATGACGATGTCGATCTTGCGTAACTCGAAGTTGCTCTCTAATTTTCTTAACCACTTTAACTGTCTGAACAATCATTTCTGGGCCTAACATCTTCCTCTCCCCGATATCATCCCATGCTAGTGGCGACCTGCACTTCTTACCATATAGTGCTTCGAATGGCGCCATCTGGATACTGGCTTGATAACTGTTGTTGTACGAGAACTCGACTAAGTGCAAGTGAATCTCCCAAGATCCTGCAAAGTCTAGGGTGCAAGCTCATAACATATCTTCTAAAGTCTGAATTGTTCTTTCTGATTGCCCGTCTGTCTGTGGGTGGTAAGCCGTGCTAAATCTTAACTTGGTACCCAGGCTATGATATAAACTTTTCCAGAAATGTGATGTAAAACGGGTATCTCTATCTGACACGATACTGACAGGGACTCCATGTTGCCTGACTATTTGCTGCATATACAACTCTGCCAACTTTTCTGTAGATTGTCCTACTCTGAAAGGAAAAAAATGTGCCACCTTCGTAAGCCGATCCACTATCACCCAAATAGCATCTTTACCACTTGGTGATCTCGGTAAACCGGTCACAAAGTCCATGGTGATATGCTCCCATTTTCATTCCAGAATAGAAAGCGGTTGCAATAATCCAGCCGGCCTCTGTTGTTCTGCCTTCACTTGCTGACATATTAAGCAACGGGAAATAAATCTAGCTATCTTCCTCTTCATTCCGTTCCACCAGAAGTGCTGCTTGATATCTTGGAACATCTTGGTCCCTCCAGGGTGTATAGAATACTGAGAACTATGGGCTTCTGCCATAACCTCCTGTTTGATATCTTCACTAGGCACACGTAGACGTGATCCAAATCTAAGTGTACCATCCTCGTGGATTATCATCTCCTTCCTGAGTCCTGACTCGCATTCTGTCCTAAGCTTCTGAATCCTTGGGTCCTGTGCCTGAGCTGCCTTGATCCTGTCTACCAAGTCAGATTGAACTTGTAGACTTGCTAGAATTCCTACAACACTAGGAAGTATAACTTCGAAGCCCATCTCCTGAAGGTCTTCTAAGATATCTTTTTGTGTTGTCAACATAAATGCACCGCCCCTCCTGCTGAGAGCGTCTGCTACCACATTAGCCTTGCCTGGATGATACTGAAGCTCCACGTCGTAATACTTGATCAATTCCAACCACCTTCTCTGCCTCATGTTTAGTTCCTTCCGAATAAAGATGTACTTCAGACTTTTGTGGTCTGTGTACATGTCCACTCGATCACCATATAAGTAATGCCTCCATAGCTTCAAAGCAAATACTACTGCCGCCAACTCCAAGTCGTGAGTTGGATAATTCTTCTCATGGTCTCGAAGTTACCTAGATGTATATGCTATCACCTTCCCATGCTACATGAGGACACACCCAAGTCTCTTTCCTGACGCATCAAAATAAACGGTAAAACATCCGGGTCCAACTGGAAATGTAAGAATGGGTGCCGATATCAATTTCTGCTTCAAATTCTTAAATGATGTCTGGCATTCTGCCGACCAGACGAATGGCACATCCTTCCGTGTCAAGCGGGTCATGGGTGCTAAAAGTCTTGTAAAGTCTGATACGAACCTTCTGTAATATCCTGCCAATCCTAAGAAACTTCACACATCTGCTACGGTCTTGGGTACTGGCCAACCCTCTACTACTTCTACCTTCTTAGGATCCACTGCTACTCCAGCCCCTGATATAATGTGTCCCAAAAATGAAATGTGGTCTATCCAGAACTCACACTTGCTGAGCTTGGCATATAACTGGTTCTCTCTCAGAACCTATAACACTTTTCGGAGGTGGTCTCCATGCTCCTCTTCACTGGCAGAGTATACGAGAATGTCATCGAGAAACACCACGATAAATTGATCTAAGTACGACATAAAGATGTGGTTCATCAAATCCATAAATATTGCTGGAGCATTGGTCAAACCAAACGGCATTACTAAGAATTCATAATGCCTATACTTCGACCAGAATGCTGTCTTGGGAATATCCTCCTTCCGAACCCTCACTTGATGATACCCTGACCGAAGATCTATCTTGGAGAAAACTCTAGCTCTGCTCAACTGATCGAACAAGTCGTCGATCCTGGGTAGTTGGTACTTGTTCTTTACTGTCACCGTGTTGAGCTTCCTGTAGTCAATGCTCAATCTGGATGACCCATACTTCTTTCCAACAAGTACCACTGGTGCTGCCCATGGTGATTCGCTAACTCGAATGAAATTCTTCTCCTTCAGTTCCTCTATGTGCTGATATACCTTGGCCTGCTCTGAATCCGCCATTCTGTAAACTCGATCTGATATCGATTTTGTTCCAGGTGCCAATTCTATATTGAACTCAATATCCCTAACCGGTGGTAGATCTGGATGTTCTTCGAAAAATACATCTAGAAACTCTTCAACTACCTTCGGAACTTGAACTTCTTCCATTGTCGTTACTACTCCCTGCTCTAGTTGAGTTGCCACTGATCTGACTAAGGTGAACCGATTCATGCCTGGAATATTAAAAGATACACTTCCTCTACGACAATCTATTATCACATGACTGTCTTTCAGCCAGTCCATGCCTAAGATAACGTCAAAATTTCTAACAGGAAATTCTATCAACCTGGCGGGTAAGGAATGCCCGCAAACTATAACGCTATACGCTAGAATACCTCTACTAACTCCTACAAGCCCATTACCAGTGAGTATCTTCAACCTCCCTTGCAATGCCTCGAACTCCATTCCTAGTCGTGTCGCAAATTGTGCAGATATAAATGAGTGTGATGCTCCCGAATCAAACAATGCTACTGCGGGATATGAGGCGACGAGAATGTTACCTGCCACAACATCTCCCAATGCCAATGCCTCATCCAAGGACAGATTGAATGCCTGTCCTCGGCCTCCTTGTTGGTTCCTATGCTGCGGCCTAGCCTGGTGTTGCTGCCGGCCCCTGCCTTGGTGATGCTGGGGTGGTCGGTGTTGTTGCTGCTGCATCGGCGGTCCTTGCTGCCGAAACATCTGAGCCTGTGACATGAACGGGCATTGTGCTAACGGTCTCACTGCTACCGTTGGTCCTTGATACTGCCCTGCCCCTGGTGCTGGCAGCGCAGGAAATTATTGTACTGGTCCTCCTGACCTCAAATTTATGGGACAGGTGAAAACCCGATGATCTGGACTTTCAAATATCAAACACTTCTCGTTCAATGTACGACACACACCTCTAGTGTGCCCTGCCTTCCCATAATAGGTACAGCCCGTTGGGGGTTGCTGGTTCTTCCTCTGCTGCTGCCTTGCTGGTGGTGCTGGCCCTCGCATTGCCACATCGTGAATGCAAATGCCAGGAGATGGTGCTGTTATTCGGGGTGCTACTCTCCCTCCTCCTTCAATCTGATTGTGAGATCTCTTCTGACCTCCAGTCCTTGCTGTGATCCTCTGAATGGTGATCTCATGCCTTCGGGTTGCTGTCAATACCTCATTGAAAGTCTGATAATTATACCCCTCTATCAATTGCAACTGCTCAAGATGAAACCCTTGCTGGAACCTCATAGCCCTCTGGCTCTCCGTTGCTACCATCTTCGGGGCGAACCTACTTAATCTGCAGAACTCTGCTGCATAAGCGTCTACTGTCTTGCCAGCCTGCTTGAGGTTAATAAACTTCTGTTGTAGCTCAAACTGCACCACAACTCCATAGTACTTCGTCTTGAACCTCACAGTAAAATCGTCCCAAGCAACAGGACGTCTAATGCCCACTTCCTCTGATTTCTACCAATCACGTGCGAGATCCTGAAGTAACAACTTCACTAGATTCACACGTTCTTCCAACGGTACCTTGGCCGCTGTCAGAATAGCCTCAATATCCTTAAGCCATGCATCTACCGAGATGGCATCTTTCGTGCCCTCAAAACGACGGGGGTTGTATTTGCAAAATCTAGTTGATGCTCCTGAATCTGCTCTCGTTCCTCTTTCCAAAGCCGTCTGCAATCCTTAGTTGAGTAACACATTCCGCTCTTGCAACTGAGCGTGCATGCGTTGCTGGGCCAACATCTTATGTTACTGAGTAGCTATCATCCCTCTCATGATCTCCAGAAGGGCTGGTGTGTCCACTTCCATAGGGGTAGGTGGAACAATTGGTGGTGTTGGAACTTCCGGATACTGCGGTCCAGCTGCTGTTTCCACTATTACCTCTTCTTGGATAGCCTCTTAAGGTAGTACTGTCCCTTGTTGCTAACCAACATGGTCAGGTTGTCCGTGTTGCCCTTGTTATTGTTGTCCAGATCTAGCAGTTGCGGATGAGGTGCCCCTAAGAAAAGGGACAAGAGAACAATCAAACGATCGGACAGGAAAGATCAATAAAGTCAAAGGATACCGGAATGTCAAGCTCGAGTCGAGAGTAACGAATCATAGGATCAAGGGGATACATGTGTGATTGAGAGACATCCTATAAATTAAAATACCCCACAAGTCTGAAATTAGACCTGCATGGGCCATCACTAAAACCTTGTCATGCCCCAGAACCAGAATACTGGAGAGCGGAGGAGTGACTCAGCCAGCTACGTATTACGGATAGATGAATACCGTATAATACGATCAATGCTGTCTAAAAGACGAGAGGGTGCATACTTACATGAAAGTCTCACTAGGGTTACTCAACATCTATTGTCTCAATTATTCAAACCAGAAGCAATAATAGAAAACATGTAAGATAGAGCAGTAAGGCGTCCCAAACATTCAGTCGAAATGTTCTTGAGATATGGCAATACAAAACATAGCCAGATGATATAGCAAGGTATACAAAATTGTTATCAGCTGCAGTCTGACTTAGTTACAATTATGTAAAAGTAAGTGCAAGACAATCCGACTAACATGTCGGTGCCAAACGGCAATAAGTAAAGTAAGTAGCAAAACGAGCAGGGAAGTAAGGAACCCACTCGTTTCCTCCTACGATCATTCCTCTAGTATTGACCATCTTGGAGGTAGAGGTAAGCTGAGTCCTCGGGGACTGGCTCTAAATCTGGTCATGCAAAACCAGAGAGGTTAGACCTCTAATAGCAAGTACCACAAGGAAGCATGACATGAGAATTAAAAACCAGTAACAAGAGTTAAGAATATAATACATAAGTCTCTGCTTGTTACTGGGATTCACACAACATCACGATACTTCAAACCAACTTCCCAACCAAACAAGGACAGAAGTTTAACCGTCATATCCTGACATTCTGATCATCTCAGTTAGTTAACAGAGTAGGTACAGTACACAAACAAATCAATTTAGATGGCCATTCAACTACTACGGCTTGCTACTGTAAGTTCCAAGTTACCCTGGAAAAATGCAATAAGGATTCCTCAGTTCTTACTATGTACAAGCAAGGCTAGTCTACCCAATCAATCAATTGCGCCAATCATAAATTAGATGAGTCCCAGCGGGACGCCCGTCATCAATATACAATAAATAATATAAGCAGATACCGCTCCCTGCCCGTGTGGCAGATTTACAGTATCTGTAGGAACCAGCCGGCATGTCGGGCACTAATTATCCCAAGGATGGCTGCCATGTAAGAACTCGAGAATCCATTCTCTCCATGCAATCTTTATTTTATTTAACTTAGTAGTCCCCATGTCAAATGAAATCTCATGCCGTGGATCATGGTCATTCAGAATGAGTACTTTCGTATAAGGTACGATATGAATAACTCTACAACGATGCCCGTGCGGTTAGGTTGTAGGTCTTACATAGCGTAATGCAAAAATCAAACCTAGCCACGAAATAATCATGCCTTGAACATAAGGTACACATGCTGCTTTTGCAGAAAATAAATTGAAGTCTATACGTGTCCATATGCCAATGTTCGGGATCGGCTAGTCGATTGTAATAGTTCCTGTTAATATGGACTTGTCTCATTCAATTTCAATAAGATGACTAGCCAGTCTCTTAGTTCCAACCAGGAACGCATGATCAATCATTTAGTCAAGGTAACAACCAATGTCAATTTGTGTCAAGGCATGAAAGTCAACTAGTATTAGTATGGTCGAGTCCATAACTCGCAGGGTTAAGTTCCAGTCATTCTGGGTATCCACAAACCAAATCAAGACACATGGTACATTCCATACGACAACATGTATTTACAATATTTAACATATCATGATTGTATCAAGTTCATGTCAAAAGGCGTAAGGATATAATAAGGGTGCCATGTACGCAAAAGGGGTACGCTCAATGAATTACGCCCAGCCAAAAGAGTACGCCCAATGAAATACACGTAAAGAAAATTTTACGCATGAAGGAAGTTTACGCGTGAAGGGATGAAGCTTACACCTAAAGGAATACGCTCAATAAAGGATAGAGTTGCGCATAAAACTCGTCTTACGCCAAGCCAGAACAGTACGCGTAAAAATAGAATTACGCATAAAAAGTGATGTTACACGTGGAACGATGTTCGCGTAAAGAGTCAAGTTTATGTATGGATCTGGTATGCGTAACTCTATCCTTTATTGAGCGTATTCCTTTAGGCTTTGCGTAAGACGAGTTTTATGCGCAACTCTATCCTTTATTGAGCGTATTCCTTTAGGCGCGTAAGAGTCAAGTTTATGTATGGATCTGGTATGCGTAAAAGAAGTACGCGTAATAAATGGAGTTTTACGCATGAAACTTGTACACATAAAGAATATGGTTGCGCGTAAAATTTGTTTGCGTAAAGGGTCAAGTTACGCGTAAAAAATCGTACGCGTAAAAGGAGTATAGTTTTATGCCTGAATGAATATGCGCAAAGGAATAACGTTACGCGTAAAATTTATATGCATAAAGAACTACGCCAAGCTAAGGGGACTTGTGTAAATCGAATTCACACTGACACAATGATCGTGGGCGTAGAGCTCGGTACTACGCGGGCACGTAAAAACGTGGGCGTAAAGTCGATGCTTATGCGAGCACGTATAACGTGTGCGTAAAGAATCTCTAAAACTTCATTCCTATTAAAACATCAGTCTAAGCCCCAAATGGGATTCCCATGGGTCAGAATGGCGTATAACACAATCTCAACAATCTGGAACGAATAAAACTTGGAAACAAGGAGGTTTGATAGATCAAAACTACTGAAATTCGAAAAATAACAATTTCTAGATCTACTAAGAATGAGACTTCAAAATGCAAAATGCCAAGTTCTAAGCTATCTTAGAATTACGAGATGGAGATAAATGAACCATAAAAATGGGTTCTCATGTGGAGCAAGATGTACTTGCCTATGGGTAGGTGGAGAGAGTTATGAGGAAGAAGAAGAGTAAAGGAGGAGTAATGAAGAGAGAGAAAGGGATGGGGCTTAAATGAGGGTAGTGGTAGGTTGGGTTCATGTTGAACCATCCAAGACCGGAAAATAAACCAACCCAGGCCGAACCCAAAAGCAAGGTAAAAACAGAAAGTAAATACAGAAAAATAATTAGCATAAAATTAAAGGAATTTAAATACAGAAAAATACATGATAAATATTAAATAAATACATTCATGCAGTACACGTATAAAAATATATTTTTTGGGAACGGGGAGTGACAGGTGGATGAGTCGTGAGAATTTGAGTAGGGACTCTACAGGAACAGAGCAGTGTATAAGGAGTGAAGCAATGTACAAGAGATAGATACGATACTCTAGTATTCAATTATACGGTGTCAGATGTTTGTATTGGTACCAATGGCCATGGGTACTATGTTGGTATGGATGTCTTTGTCTTTCGAACAGCGGGTGAATGGATGTAGGGAATAACTGCTCCTATGTTGGAATTAATCTTCTGTTGTAAGAGGGAATGTGCACTTTTATACATGGATGACAATAAAAAATGGAGATGTTTCTATCTCAGTATTGGACTATACTCAATTTGGAACTGGGTATCTGCAGGTACCTGGTATCTAGTCCTCACTGGTATACATTAACCATCCTGAAACATGCATAGACCTATATAGCAAGTTTGGCCTAGGCGGGTTCAGGTTATAGACAGATCAACAGTATATTCTTGCTTCAATCTATCCAAGTTTAACTTGCTTTTTATATACTCGACCCGATCATTGCTACCTTGACTAATGACGGTTTATTCTATTCTAGGCTTACTGTTCTAGTACCTTCCTATGTAGGTCAAGGTCTGGTATCTGCCCAAGCCGATACCCAGTTCATGATACTAAGGATCCGGATACAGAGTATTTTGATCTGAAGGATCCTCGGGTCAAGCTAAATACGTGTAAGACAAAATTAATTGATTGTATAAAGAGAGAAATAAGAGGTATTGTAGGTGCACCGATATAAATGATGAGGAAGAAACAAGAGATGATGGAGGTCAAACTATCACCCATCAACTGCACCCAGGTTAAGTTATAAGGGAACTTAAATCACAGCGCGTTATCCATAAAACAGGGTTAAAAGTAATTATCCAAGACACAATTCTATTAGATTGGTGGAAGAGTAGTACTTACGGTAATCAAGTTTTTTTGAAGGCAGCGAGCAGTGGCTATAAATCAAATTGAACTTATTCGGAGGGCTCCAATTGACCAGACTGCAAACTCGATGAATAATTAATTTAACAGGCAATCCAACAGATAGGTTCTAACAAGGTATCGTTCACAGAACATCTTCCATCGGTTGCAATGCTCGACTAAAAGACAAGTCCTAGGGTTCCAACCTATAGCCATATTTTTCTTTCATGAATTAATACAAATACCTTGGCTACTAGTTTGCAGGATTGAACTCCACCAATATTCTAAAATCAGATAATCGATTTAAGGAATAAGGAATCACCTGTTGATGAACTCGAAGTCTCTGGCTCTGCGATTCTTGACAACAACTTCACAATAGGAGGAGGCGCATGAGAAAAGTTAGGGTTTGAGAAGAGGGATTAATGGGTTTCTTAACCTTATAAGCAATGCTTTAGATAGTGTTGAATTTGGTCTTCTCGATTGGACTACGATTAAACTAGGGATTTGAGGGAACCTCCTTATTCTTATATGTTCTAGTTTCCAATAGGGATTTGATTGAGGCCGGCTACTCATTCAAATTTGAATTAGAATATTTTCAACTAAACCCCTCTCTTAAACTGGTTAGCCTGACTGCCCTCTTCTATAGTTTAAATATATATAGTGTAACCAAGTAACTATCTTAGGGATGTATACATAACTTCCAATGACAAGTAGTGACTATTGTAAAAAAATAATAATAACATAATAGTAATTTTGGTTCAAGAGCTCACAAATCTACCCCCCTAAAAATAATTTTGACCTCAAAATTGAATGGTAAATGTAATGGTAGAATTATACCTCAAGCTTCAAAAAGGTAAGGGTAGCACTCGCGTATCTCTTCTTCTCTTTCCCAAGTGGATTCACCTGGAGAATGGTTCCTTCATACGAAACGCACCAATGGAATAGTCTGGTTGTGCAGCACCTTTTCTCTGCGATCCAAGATCTCCACGGGCTGTTCCTGATAGCTAAGGCTCGGTCCCACCTCGATCTCTGAGTGATCTAGTACATGCCTGGGGTCTACCACGTATCTTCTCAACTGGAACACGTGAAATACGTTATGCACTCCCTCTAGTGCAGGTGGTAATGCCAAACGATATGCCACTGCTCCGATCTTTTCGAGGATATCAAACGGTCCGATATATCTTGGACTGAGCTTTCTGCCTCCTGCGAAACGAATCGTGCCACGTGTCAGATATATCTTCAAGAACACCATATCGCCAACCTAGATTTAAGCAATAGTTACAACCCACTCCTATCACCATTAGCAATCTCAAACGAAGGAAAAACTATACCTCAAACTCTAACGGTATACGGTGACTGTCATCCCAGTACTTCTGTTTATCCTACGCCACGTGTAATCGTTCTCTAATCTGTTTCACCTTCTCCGTAACATGTACGACCATCTCGGGGCCCAACAGTGCTATCTCACCAACGTCATCCCAAGATAGTGGGTTACGATATCTCCATCCGTATAGAGCCTCGAATGGGGACATCTCGATACTAGCTTGATAGCTGTTATTGTAGGAGAATTCCACGAGGTGAAGGTGATCCTCCTACGAGCCATCGAAATCTAGTACACACGTCCGCAGCATATCCTCGAGCGTCTGAATGGTCCGCTCTGACTATCCTTCCGTCTGTGGATGATTGGCTGTGCTGAACTTGAGCAATGTGCCCAAGCTAGCCTACAGACTCCTTCAAATGTGAGACGTGAACCTGCTGTCGTGGTCGGAGATGATACTCACTGGGACACCATACAACCTGACGATTTGCTTCACATACAACTCTGCCAACCTCTCCGTAGATAGTTCCACTTTGAATAGTATAAAGTGGGCTGATTTGGTCAACATGTCAACGATGACCCAAATTGCATCCTTCCCTCCTAGAGAACGTGGAAGATCGGAAACAAAATCTATAGTGATATGTTCCCACTTCTACTCGGGAATCGACAACGGCTGAAGTAAACCTCCTGGCCTCTGCCTCTCGGCTTTGACCTGCTGACACACAAGGCATCTAGAAACGAAGCGTGACACCTCTCGCTTCATGCCATACCACCATACATGCGCTCTCATATCCTTGTACATCTTGTTGGCTCTGGGATGCAACGAATACTAAGAATGGTGCACCTCCTGTATGACCTCCTCTCGCTGCTCTCCACTGGGTACACATAACCTCGTCCTGTACCTCAATGAGACATCCTCTGTAATGGTGAAATCCTCTATCAAACCGGCCTACGCCTGCACTATGATACTCCTCAGTTGCTCGTTCTGGTGCTGTGCTTCTCGTATCCTGTCCATCTATCCAGACGGTATCTGTATGCCCATCATCTGTATCTCGACTCCCGAAATGACAACCTTAATGCCTAAACTCTCCAAGTCTGCTAACAGGTGTTGGTATCTCGTCAAGAACATAGCTACTGGATACCGACTCAAGGCATCCGCAACTACGTTCGCCTTTTCTGTATGATACTACAACGAGATGTCGAAATCTTTCATCAATTCCAGCCATCTGTATTGCCTCATATTCAGCTTCTTCTACGTGAAAACGTACTTCAAGCTTTTGTGGTCAGTAAATATTTCCATACGCTCTCCGTACAAGCAGTATTTCCACAACTCCAGGGAGAATATGACTGCTGCCACCCCTAGATCGTGGGTGGGGTAATTCTTCTCATGTGGTCGCAGCTGTCTGGATGCATATGCTATCACCTTCTTGTTCTGCTCTAGAACACACCCCAAGCCCTTCCCTGAAGCATCGCTATAGATATAAAAATTGCCAGAACCAGATGGCAACGTCAATATAGGAGCTGCCATCAGCCTCTTGTTCAGTTCATCGAATGCACCTGACAGTCCTCTGTCCATACGAACTCTACGTCCTTCCGAGTGAGCCTAGTCATTGGCTTCGCAATCTGAGCGAAATCCTGCACGAACTTCCTGTAGTACCCCTCCAATCCCAAGAAGCTCCGAATCTCAGCCACAGAAGTTGGAGTAGTCCACGACTTGACAGCAGCAATCTTCTTCGGATCCACGGATATACCATCTACTATCACCACATGCCCAAGGAATTCCATATTGTCTAGGAAAAACTCGTACTTCGAATGCTTTTCGTAGAGTTTCTCCTTTCTGAGGGTCTCCAGCATAATCCTCAGATGCTTCTCGTGCTCTTCCGGCGAATTCGAATAAATGAGGATGTCGTCGATGAAAACCACTACGAACTTATCAAGGTATGGATGGAATACCTTGTTCATCGAATTCGTTAAGACTGTCGGGGCATTGGTCAACCCAAACGACATCACCATAAACTCATACTGGCCGTACTTGGTCTGGAAAGCTATCTTCGGAATATCCTCCTTTTTTACTTTCACTTGGTGGTGCCCTGACCTCAAGTCGGTCTTCGAGAATACCCATGCATCGCTCAACTGATCGAAAAGATCATCAATTCTTGGTAGCGGGTATTTATTCTTGATCGTCTTGTTGTTCAAGGTCCGGTAGTTGATACACATACGCACTGTCCCGTCCTTCTTTGGCATGAACAACACCGATGCACTCCAAGGCGACGAACTCGATCTAATGAACCCCTTCTCCAGTAGCTCATCGATCTGCTTCTTCAAATCTATGGCCTCCTTGTTGTTGATCCTGTATACTCCTCGCGACTCTGGCTCTGAGCCTGGCATAAGATCAATGGAGAACTCAACGTCTTTGTCAGGCGGCAGTCCTAGCAGCACTTCAGGAAAAATGTTAAGAAACTCTGCGTGGATAGGATAAGATAGCTCCTTCTCTGCTACCATGGCTCCACAAATAGCGTCGCTAAGCTGCTCGACTGCTCCTCTAGCAAACTCGATACGGTCTCTCCAGATGGACTAAATACAACACATCCGCGACGATAATCAATGCTAGCATTATGTTTACTCAACCAATCTATGCCGAGAACTATATTAAAGCTCGGGAGTGGCATTATGAGTAAACTAGCACACATTTTCCGATCTTCTGTGATAATGCGGCCTCCGACGCAAACATCCTTGACTTGGATGATGCCACCGCCAGTCGAGATTTTATAAGTGCAGTCTAAAGGCTCAGATACAATACTATATTTAAAAACAAAAGCTACAGATATAAAGCTATGACTGGCACCAGAATCGAATAATGCAATTGCTGAAAAAGACTTAAGGAGAACAGAACCTGCTATCACGTCAGGAGATGCTATAATATCTTTTCGGCCACCATGGCATAAGCTCTGCCCTGCTGCTGGTACTGGACGAAGTGCTGCTGCTGTGTGGACAGGGGCCCTCTCTGTTGCTGGGGTATCGCGGGCCTCGTCGGTGCTCCCGGGACAGGAGCTACCCCCTGTGCCGTATGAAACTATACCGCTGGACACTCTCTCATCTGATGTGCGCTCGAACTGCAGAATAAACAAACTCCGAGTCATCTCCTACATACCTCCCATGTATGTCCTGGCTTCTTGCAGTAGTTGCAAGGTCGAAGTGGTTGTCTCTGCTGGTTCTGTTGGAAAGTAGGGGCTCTAGCTGGAGGCTAGTACTGCTACTGCTGGGAACGGGGCTATGGCTGTTGCTGTTGTGCCGCGGTCTCCCCTGGAGTATTGGGTCGCTTTGCTGACCCTGACTGGCAGTTGCCCCTTTCGTACGCGACTCTATCTCTCTTCTGCTTGCGCTTCAGCTCCTTCTCTACGTCCTGTGCAACCATCAAGATTCTTTCGTGTGTAGTGGCCTGGCCGGTGGCGATGGCTATGCAAATTTTATGCGATAGGCCTTTTCTGAACTTCTTGGCGTTGGCTGCAGGGGTCAAGGCATCTGCGAAGCGGCTGAGACAAGAAAACTCGACGGTGTATTCGTTGATGGAGAGGTTGCCCTGCTCTAGACTCTCGAATTCGCTCTCCAACTCCTCTCTGGCCGCATCGGGGTAGAACTTTGTCTTGAACAGTTCCTTGAACTCTTTCCAAGTAACATCTGGCACGGTAAATCGGGGCTCATATCTATACCACGTGCGGGCGATGTCGTAAAGCTGCATGCTAGCTGTCTCGACCTTCATGTCTTCAGGAATTCGAGCCATCCGGAGATTGCGATCCACGTTCTCTAACCAATCATTTGCGTAGAGGATCCCTTCCGTTCCTTTGAATTCCCTGGACCTAAGGTCCATAAAATTCTTGGAAGTTCTGGGGCGCAGTGTGGGAGCATCCCTAGTCTGAAAAGCCTTTATGTCACTACCACATTTTAGCTTGAAGGTATTTTGGTCATTTTATGACTTTTAAATTATTTAGGATTTTGATTAATTGGTGAATTTTAGATTATTTTAATAATATTTAAATTGATATATTATGATTTTGGTCATTTTTCATATTTTAATATTTTGGGAAAATTTTATATTTTTAATATTATTTTTATTGGATTTGTTTAGTCGTGTTTGAGTTTCGTCTCGTTCCGACTTGTATTGTGACCCGGGTAGCTTAAACTCTAGATGGGACCCAATATTAAGTTAAGCATGGCCCACAAAACCCAACATTTAAGTTAGTTAGTTAGACTAATTTTTATCATTAGAATGGTTAATTTAGACTCAAAACTAGATCCTTTGATCCCAAACTTGAACCTAGTCTAGACTTAACCATATGAGACTAGAGAGGAGACAATTAGGACATTTTCCATTAGCCCTAATGAAATCTTTATGGCAGCCACCTTTAGGGGAGAATAATTCATTTCATTCTTTGCAATCCTGCCTCTTTTATTTACCTTTTGTTCTTCCCTAATTTTAAAGAGCCTTCCCTTTGATTTGATCTCCAAATCAAATCATTCCTTTACCAAATCTTCCCTCAATCATTCCCATTCTCCAAGGAAAGGGTGCTACCAAGGATTGGAAGAGAAGTGCAAGAAGGAGTGTCCACTTTGAGGGATCTTCGTATCGGAGCTGTGTCCTAAAGGATTTCATTGGGATTCCACTCCCAATAGGTAAAACCAATCCTCTAAATCGATTTTCTTTGCATATAAATTAGCTTTGAATCCGAAGGATTCATCCTCATGCATGTGTCCCCTTTAGATTCAAATTTGAGGCCATTTGGAGCTCTCTTGAGGATTTTAGATATGTGTCTTGTGTACTACTTAATAGATCCCAAATTAGGACACCCCATGTGTATGTATGTATGATAATAGTTAAAATAGATATTTAAATTCAGTTTTAGAATGGTTAGAGAGTAGATTGATCTTAGTTAGGATGGTTAGAACGAGTTTCATTTGGATACCTATGTTGGTATCCAAGTATCTTGGCCTACATGTGTTTTTTTGTCCAAAACAACTCAAATTCGTCATAATATTCATCCACGTTTTTATTAACCAAAGCAACTTAGAAATGTCATAACTTTTAGCTTAGAAGTCCGTTTAATCTTATGTTTTTTTAAAAGAAGCGTATCGAAGTTAGCTTTCCAAATATATATTTTAATAAGCCAAAATCGTTTTGAAACTTTTTGTAAAATTATTTGAGTGTCAGCTGTCAGAAAGACAAAATGTTTCGGTGTTTTTGCGATTTTGGGAGGTTCCGGACACGAAAATGCGATCCGTTTGAAGTTTCAGAAAGCTAACACGAAGGGCTAAGAAATAATTTAATCCTAGAATTTAGTAAAGGCTCAATTGGTACAGTATTGGTTTTAAGTAGAAGAGTGACTATACGACATAGACATTTTGTGTGACCTATGAGCCTATGTAGTATGGATATTAAATGAATGTAGAGTATGTAATACATGATATGTTAGATGAATAAAATGATATATATATGATATGTATCCTCTTTACATTAATGTATATATATGGTTGAATGCAAGCTTGTAGGAATGCAATCAATATAATGTATGTATTCACATATATTTTGAGTTAAATATATGAGTTTGTTTGCATATATTATATGTATGCATGTATGCAGGAATCAATGTAATATAATGTAGAGTAAGCATATATGAATATAATGTATGCAAGTATATAATGTATTCAAATATGTATGTATACATCTATGTATGTTTGTATGTATAGGTGAATGAATGAATGCAAGTATGCATATATGATATGTATGTAGGTATGTATGCAATGTATGTATGTATGTATACATGATATGTATGTATACATGTATGCATGTATACAATATAAGCATGTATGAATGTATACATGTATGTTGTGTATCCATGTATGTATGTGTGGATACATGAATCAAGTATGTATATAGTGATAACATGAATGAATGAATGTATAAATGCATGAATGAATGTCATATACGAATGAATGAATCAAAGGTATAAGTAAAATATAATGCATTGTAATGAATTTTAACATATATGTTGTATAAAAGTATGTATGTAAATGTGCATGAATGTATATATCTATGTAACTATGTAAATATGCATGATGTAACATATGCCTATATATATAAATATGTATGATTATGCATGTATGTATGAAGGTATGTATTTATATATAGTATCAAGCATGGGATACTATCAAGCAAATACAGATCATACGGTCTTTCTTCAGCATGCAAGAGGCCACATCACTATACTTGCTATATACGTGGATGATATAGTAATCACAAGTAATGATGAAGCCGAGATTGCTAAGCTGAAGTCAAAACTCGCGAAGGAGTTCGAATTGATCGTGTTTGCCATGAATTATAAAAGAACAGAACAATTATATCGGAGGACTGGACTTTTACTTCATAATACAAACTCGCTTGTATAAAGAAAGCCTAGGGACGAAAACCTAGGTACAGCAATCTAAGTACAATTGTTTATTTTAGATTCTGGGGGATGACGATAGAGGCTCGGGAAAGCGACGACAGCTCTGCCTTACTCCTTGGACGATCGGACGCAGCCTTGGCTCTGGTGAAGAAATGCTCTTGGACGTGTGGGGAGACTCCCTAGATCTCTGGATGTCTCTGCAGTGCTCTCTCTCTTTGTCCGCTCTTGTCTCCTGAATTCTCCAGCCTCCTCCTCTTTTTTTATAGGGTTTACAAGGGAATGGCACCTTGCTATTTATAGAAGTGGGGGTGTGATCATTAGGGTTTGCAAATGATTGCCTCCTTGAGAAGTCCGCGGTTAAGGATCAATTAATCTGGGCCGTTAATTCTGATTGTCGCAAATCTAGGTAATTAATATAGATTGCATCAAATCACTATAGCAATAAATGTTGATTGCCATGAATATTTGTGAATTGTGATAGCCTGCCACGTATCCAATTTGCTTGATTTGATTTGATCTGGGCAATTATTACGATCACAATAAATCTGATCAGGAAAGATAAGACTGCCACGTGTCTTAATTGTCACGAAGAGCACCACGTGTCTCAACTGGACCGTCCTGGCAGAGCCGCATATGGGTGGTTCTCTCAGTCGTATGAAGCATGCAGCCGCATGAGGATGGGCAGCCGCATGGGGATAGGCAGCCGTATGGGGATGGGCAGCCGTATGTGGATGGGCAGCCGCATGTGGATGGGCAGCCGCATGAAGTGGGCGGCTGCATAACTGCAGCAGCCGCATGGAGTGGCCTTGGGATTTGTTAGATTTTGCCAGCTGTAAGGAGATTTTCTCCTCTTTCCTAGGGACACGCCATTATGTCAGTCATTATTGCGTCTTTATGTCAGAGCTGTCGTAGTTGTCATTGTCAGAGAAGCCATCAAGGCATTAAATGCAGCCGAATATAGAGAAGAACTGTTAAAGGCCACGTGGCTTCTTCCTGGGCCGCATGGAACTATCCGAACCGTATGGGCCCTTGAGCCGCATGGACTTCTGAATCATATGGAGATCCTGAGCCGCATGAGGATCTTTCTGTCGGAGTCGCATAGGCTTTTCTTTATTCTTTTCTATGCTTCTACAAGACCCCCTTCAAAGTTTTCAATTTACAAAATTAAAATACTTTGAATAAGAAGCATAGCCATATAAAGACTCTTCGGGCCGCATAGGATGTTCTGGCCGCATGGATGTCTCAGCCGCATGGCCTCCTCAACCGCATGGACTTCTGAGCCGCATAGACTGTCTGGCTACATAGGCTCCTTGCCACGTCTTCATGCCACGTGTGCAAATCTTTACATTGATTGCCTTTGATTAGCTGTCAGATTTAAAGCCGCTTTTTGGGGCAGGATCCCAAGAGTTTAGCCTTAAATAGTCGGATCGCCTTGATAACCGAAGAGTCGGTTACATTGCACATGGATCGATGCGTAGGTCTATAGGCTCTGCCTATAAATAGCAGCGTGTTTTTGGAAGAAAGACTTCTTTAATTTCTGCTCTTGTCCTAGCTGTTGTTCTTGTCTTCGTCTTCCCTCTCTAATCATCAACAATGGCTCCCAAGTCCACCAAGGTTACGACGAAGGCTGCGGTGAAGGGTAAGGGCGTGGCCTCGACGTCGGCTGCGGCACCCGAAGCTCACTTCGACGTTCATCCTGCCGTTAAGGGTAAGGATTTGGGGAAGTCATATACTTCGAAACCCTAACAACGGCTCTGTTGCATGCTTTATGTACAAGCCTTTAATGCAAACTGTTCGAATTGTATGGGCCAAATACATGTCCCATAATCGAGCCGCATGAGAGTATACCCTATATCCGAGCCGCATGGAAGTTGTCTTAGTGGACCGCATGAACACTTTGTAAACTGAACCGCATAATAACCTGTCGATCAGAGCCGCATAACGTCTTGACCATCTTTTGACTTTGTTTTTTTTTTATCTTTGATTCAGCAACCCTGCCGAAGACTGAGATCATTGTGAAGGAAGAGTTGCTGCCCTCTTTCAAACAAGAATCATCGCTTATTAAGGAGGAGGTAACACCAGAAACGGAGGAACAGAAAGGAGAGCTGACGCCCATTACTGTAAAGGAGGAGCCCCAGTCTGACGGCGGTAGTACTGGGAGTTCTGATCTTCCTATCTCAGACGATGATCTTGCTCAAGTACATCCTTCATATGCAAAATGGTTGAGGGATTGGTATATGCGCCCCCGTAACTAGCATTCGTGGGTTCCCATAAATGTTCGTCCTTTGTCTTGATATTTCTGTCTGTCTTTAGCTGCAGTTTGTGTCTTGCTTCTTTTGGACATCGATGTAATCTTCTTCCCTTTTGTCTGAATAAAATGATAGGGAATTTTTTTTAGCTTGCTCATGAGATATAGTCATGTGAATGTCATCGCTTTTGAATGACTGGGATACATTCGCTCTATTCTTTATTTTGTAATAGTTGCCCCAATGAGAGGCTTTTTGTGGACCTATTATCCTTGGCGTACCCTAGTTTTGGATACGGATAATAAGTTGGGAGAGAACCAACATACTTACTCAGAGGTAACGAGGACATGGAAAATATGAGGGTTTCTTCGATGGAGCCTTCCCACTCAGAGGTAATGAGGACATGGCAGGAGTGGGCTCTATGAAGGGGTACATAGAACGACTCAGAGGTAATGAGGATATGGAAGTTCTATGTAGAGGGGTGATTTGTTTTTGGCGGAAGTGAGACGACTCAGAGGTAACATCGACGTAGTCATTTTGGGAATTTTGTGGATCTGTTACCCTTTTTGTGCACTGAGAGTGCGGGTAGTGGATCATGAGGAAGAAGCTCTTTCAGAAGAATAAGTTCAGAGGTATGATCATACATGACTTACTACCTAGGAGAGACGATATAGATTTATCTGTAGTGACCAGAGTGTAAGTTCAGCGGTACCTGCGGGTACATAACTCGATAATCTGGGAGAGTTGGAGTCGGCATAAGAGTTTAGTGATACAAAAAAGTACATGACTCATTGTTCTGGAAGATTTATAGTCGGAATATGAGTTCAGCGGTACCAGCAGGTACATAACTCAGCTATCTGGGATATTTGGAGGAAAAGCGTGAGTTCAGGGGTACCAGAGGGTACATAACTCAGGAAATCTGGAATATATGGGGGAAGAATATGAGTTCAGCGATACTAGAGGGTACATAACTCAACAATCTAGGAGATCTAGAGTCAGAATGTAAGTTCAGCAGTACCAGAGGGTACATGACTCAACAAGCAGGAAAATTTGGAGTCAGAATATGAGTTCAGCGGTACTAGAGGGTACATAACTCAATAATATAGGATTTTGTGAATGTGAGTTCAGCGGTACCGGCGGGTACATAACTCAATAATCTGGAATGTTTGTGAATGTGAGTTCAGCGGTATCGGTGGGTACATAACTCAATAATCTTGAATTTTATGAATGTGAATGCCATGAATGTCGTCCTCACATGAGTAGAAGTGGAAGGAACGGTGGATGACGTGTCCTCTGAATCATACCCCTGTACCGAGAAGTCATCGGGGTATGTGAAAATGTTCTCCTCTGGTTCAGACTCAGAAGGAATAGTACCCCCAGCTTCCGAGCTTGCTTCATCTTGAGAGTCATGGACGTCCATAGAGACGTCGGCACCTGCTGTATTTGATGGAAGAGTTGTTTTCCCGGGCTCGTCTCCTTGGAACATCGGATTGTCGTGGATGTTCGGAGGAGTGCTACCCCCAGTTCCAGCAACCCCCAGTGATGTGGATGATGAATTTCCTACTGTAGCAGATTTTGTCTTTGAACGGGTACCTTAGAAAACTCCGGTGGTGGGCAATCGTTTAGACGACAGTTTCTTAGTCAGAGTGGTTGAAATCTTCGGGCTGGAAACGTTTATCTTCTTCCCTCTCCCATCGGCGAGGATTTTCTGAGTAGAGTTGCAGGAGACAATGGGAGGTACCTCATCCTCTGAGCTCGGTTGTTGTAATCTTTGGAAGACGGACTGCCGGTCTTCTCGTACTGTCGTATTGTTGCAACAGCAGTTGACAATGACTTGGGTGCAGTGACGTCCGTGGGAGGACTCTTTGCACACCGAGGCCTCTTCTCTTTCTTTGCGTTTGTGGAGGATAACCTCACGCAAGTCAGATGGGTCTGAAACGACCATGTTTGATCCCTGGATTTTGGGAGACTTTTTGGAACCACTTTGTCCGTTTGCCGCTGGGGGATGGACTCGAGTGGTTCTATACAACTTTCCATCAGAGGCCCACATAACAGTATGTGGAGCGCTCGGATGGTCAGAGGTCGGAACAGCGGACTGAGCTCGCCAAGCTCGCGCTGTCCTAGACTTCTTCACTCTAGTGCGTGAGGGCACATAGTAGGAAGAGTCTAAGTGGTGCTACAGAGAGTCAGACATATTTTCTCGAAAGCATGAGAGATCAGGACCATAAGAGAGGCGATCGAAGACTGAGCCGCGTGAAGCAGACAACATACGGCTGGAATCAACAGTCTTCATGCGGCTGGCAATCGTAGCCGCATGGGCTTTCTTCATGTGGCTGGAAGTCTCGGCCGCATAAGTATTCTCCATACGGCTGGAAATCTTAGCCGTATGGGTATTCTACATTCGGCTGGCAGTTTTGACCGCATGAACATCATGCATGCGGCTGGCAATCTTGGCCGCATGAGTGTTCAGCCTGCGGCTAGTGCCTTTGTTCGACTTCTTCCTGGAGCACATAGAATTACTCTTTGCCCCTGCAAGTTCAGCATCGTAGTGTTTTCCTCTGCCGGACATGGGGACAGCAGAGTCTTCTATGGCTTGAAGTAGGGCCGCATGAGAGTTGCCTTCGTCGTCTTAGGCAGCAGAGAGTACTCCGTCCAGAGCTTGGAGAGGAACAAATGATTTTGGCCTCCACTCCCAACGAGCCTTTTTTGTGCGGGTTCACTTCTGGACCGGGCCAGCACTCCCGTCGGAGAGCATTTCTTCAAACACCTGTTGGTCAAAGCGGACGACCATCTTCTGTTGTGTGGAGCCAAGTTTGGCTGCATCCGATTGCGTTACCAACTCCTCAGCCATAGAGAAGTTTGTTTCCAGCAGAGTCGCCATCGTGTTTGCCATGAATTATAAAAGAACAGAACAATTATATCGGAGGACTGGACTTTTACTTCACAATACAAACTCGCTTGTACAAAGAAAGCCTAGGGACAAAAACCTAGGTACATCAATCTAAGTACAATTGTTTACTTTAGATTCTGGGGGGTGACGATAGAGGCTCGAAAAAGCGACGACAGCTCTGCCTTACTCCTTGGACGATCGGACGTAGCCTTGGCTCTGGTGAAGAAATGCTCTTGGACGTGTGGGGAGACTCCTTAGATCTCTGGATGTCTCTGCAGTGCTCTCTCTCTTTGTCCGCTCTTGTCTCCTGAATTCTCCAGCCTCCTCCTCTTTTTTTTCACGGTTTGCAAGGGAATGGCACCTTGCTATTTGTAGAAGTGGGGGTGTGATCATTAGGGTTTGCAATTGATTGCCTCCTTGAGAAGTCGGCGGTTAAGGATCAATTAATCTGGGTCGTTAATTCTGATTGTAGCAAATCTAGGTAATTAATATGGATTACATCAAATTTCTGTGGCAATAAATGTTGATTTCCATGAATATTTGTGATTTGTGATAGCCTGTGTAGCTTTCCTTCCCGAATTTTTTTTTGAAAATATTATTTATTTATTTATTTGATTTAAATGGTGACTTTTAGATTTTAATGAATAATTATTTAGTTAATTATTACGGTAGATGACTTTAGCCATAGTAGAGTTTTGAAGTACAAGACGACTAGGAATCATGGCACGGATAGTGCAGTAGCGTGCTTTGACTAGTGCTTAGCCATGGTAGGAGAATGCCGAGCCATAGGAGTGTCCTAACTAGGAAAATCAGGCCAAGTTGTGACATGACCAATATAAATAGTTAATTATTTATTATTAATATTATTTGACGTTGAGTGACCCGGTTGAACCAAATTGGCCAGGCTGGACCCAAACCAAGCCCAAGCCCAGGTAGTCATGTAGTGCATCCCAAGACGACCGTGTAGACATGCATTGGGTGGTAGTACTTTAATTCAGTAACCTAGTAGACATTTTTTCCAAATTGTAGTTAATATATATATATATATATATATATATATATATATATATATATATTATGAGTTCTTTATATTAAATAATGTTTATTAATATTTTAGTAAATAATTTCCTTTAACAAATATTTTGGACTCTATGTAATTTATATAAATTATATATATATTGGTGTATATATATATAGAGTAAATAATTGGATATATAAATGTATGTGTATATATATATACATATAAATATATATATGTATATGTGTATATGTGAATGTATGTATAAATAAATATTATATAAGTGTATATTTGTATGTATATTTGTATGTATATATAAATATATAATAGTGTTTGTGTGTGTGTGTGTGTGTATATATATATATATATATATATATATATATATATATATATATATATATATATATATATATATATATATATATGTATATATATATATATACACACACACACATATATATATATGTAAAAAAAAAATATATATATATATATATATATATATATATGTATATATATATATATATATATATATATATATATATGTATATATATATGTATATATATATATATTTAAAAAAAAAAAAAAAAATATATATATATATATATATATATATATATATATATGTATATAAATGTATATGTATACATATGTGAATATATATGTTTTTTTTTTTTTTTTTTTTTACATATGTGAATATATATGTATACATATGTGAATATATATAAAAAAAATGTATATAAATGTATATGTGAATATATATGTGTATATGTGAATATGTATATAAATATAGATATGTGTGTATGTATATATATGTATGTATATATATGTATACATATAATATAAAGGTGTATGTGTACGCATAAATATATTCATTTTATATACGTGTGTGTGTAGGTATATATAAATATATATAATCGTATACGTATATATATATATATATATATATATATATATATATATATATATATATATATATATATATATATATATATATATATATATATATATATATATAATATGTGTATATGTTATGTATATATAAATATGCATATATGTGTATGTATATAGGAATATATATAGAAGTATATAGGTATTTGGGTGTGTGTATATGTATATATTTTAGACTAAAGAGAAATAGAAAAGAAATAGGAAAGAAGGCAGCCCATGAGCCAGACCCAGCTGAGCTCGAGCTCAAGCCAGCCCGGCCCAACACCCCAACAAAACCCACATAGCTGCAAGTTCCCTGCAAAAAGGAAATCGAACTCAGCCCCCCCACGCGCAGTTCGACACCCCCTGTTTCATCTCGACTGCATATATAGATGTATATATAAGAACGAAACCCTAAATTCCCCCAACGTCGACAGCCCTGGGCACGCCACCCACCGCCGCGCACGGCCATAGCCGCCGGCTAGGCGCACGAACTCGGCCACAGCAGCGGCAACAGTAGCAGCCTCAAGCAGGATAGCAAAGCCGGGTAAGCCGCTTTGCTGTATGATTTCTCCATGAATACTACATCGTTTCTGACACCATAAATTTCAATAGAATACCTACATAACCATCTAGGAACCCGTTCAATTAGTTCATAGTGAATCGATCCAGATTCGAAGGGAAATCGACGTGAAGTCGACGGAAAAATTTGTCCAAAACAGGACAGGAACCCGTCCCAAAGACCTAACTTGGAAGATGTTTTATGATCTGTATAATAGGGTTTTCAAAAAACTAATTAAAGGGAGTCTTCCAAACCCTTTTTACAGAGTTGGATTTCGTCGACGGTGCGTCGAGAAATCAGTCTCCCAAAACCTGTAAAAACCTGATTTCAAAACACTAGAAAATCAATAAAAACCTTCGATACGACGTGCGTCCCGCCAAACCGGGCGACATGGTCGCAAGCCGAAGGCATCGAAAGGTGCGTAATGGCTTCGTGGTCGTGTGAGCTTTGATGGAATCCAAATTGGTCGCGTGTGTGCGACGAATTTGATGCGCATCCGTCGAAATTTCCCGTATCGACCTCTGTGCAAACTTTTCAATTACCCATGCTCGTCAGATCGAGACGAAACTTATGCCAACAGGACCGTATCATTTTTCTGGTCCTGTATGCCAAGTTTGGTCCGATTCTGAGACAGTTGACAAAATTGCCGTTTCGCGGGCCCCACGGTACGACTCAACGGGTGATTTTGTGCACGGTCCGCCAAAATCCAACTTTGGACATACGGTTGGGTTCGTATCAAAAAATTGGATTTATAGACATGTAATTTGACGACTTTAGAGACCATTGACTCTGGCACGCTTTTTGGTGCAAAGCGGATCCAACGGCGGACATCGTTTTTGCCCAAAATTACCGTTTTGCTCCTGTATCCAGAATTGGACTTAAGGACAGGCAATCCTAGCTAATTTGACTATTCTGAGAATGTTGGCGATGTTTGTTTCAGCTTTCGGAAACAGTTGTGATGACTTGGACTGTACGGCTCACTTGTTGACTATATTTTGTTGGATCTACGTACAACCTCCAAGCAAGATACCTTGCCTTCCTCTACAGTTTATTTACATACATATTTATATTATTATACATTTTTATTAGTTGATTATTTATATGTGATTTTATATCATGCCTGCTATTTTATATATAGCCTTGTTTATAATTAGCTTTATAGTTCATATTGGATTAGTTTTCTCGTGTATCGTGATTGGGTCGTGTCGTGTCATCTTTTGTAGTCGGACTGAGTCGCATCGTGTCATAGGATGAATAAGTCATATCGGAACTGCTGTACCTTGAAATTCTTGAAGCTAACCTGCGAGTCCATATTAGGGACGAAGGTTAGTAGTTAAGCTAACTTGCGAGCCCACACCAGGGGCGAGAGTTAGTAAGCTAATCCGCGAGTCCACATTAGGGGCGAGGGTTAGTAGTTAAGCTAACTTGCGAGCCCACACCAGGGGCGAAAGTTAGTAAGCTAATCCGCGAGTCCATATTAGGGGCGAGGGTTAGTAGTTAAGCTAACTTGTGAGCCCACACCAAGGGCGAGAGTTAGTAAGCTAATCTGCGAGTCCACACCAGGGACGAGGGTTAGTAGTTATATTTCCACACCTGCGAGTCCACACAAGGGACAAGGGTGATGCTAGCCTGCGAGTCCACAGCAGGGACGAGGGTTAGTAGTATATGGTTCACACCTATAAGTCCACACTAGGGACGAGGGTGATGCTAGCTTACGAGTCCACACTAGGGGTGAGGGCTAGTAGTTGTTCAAATCTGCGAGTCCACACTAGGGATGAGGGTTTGTGTATTCGATTGGTTATCCATTGACATCGTAATATCGTGTTCTCTTGTTCTTCTCCAGCAGTTCGTTTAGGCGTAGTGGTTCTTCCAGTCGTGTGTAGTCGTATTTTCGTGTTGATTGGTTTTTTCTCGTTTATTTCCTGTATTTTTTTTATTGCATGATAAACTGCTAGATAGGCATGTTTTTATGTATTTTTCTATGTCTCCTGAGGACCTGATGATCTCTTCAGGTTAGTGATTGCATGGAGTTAGCTAGTATTTCTGGATGGCGGAGGATTTACAGTTCTTGCGGGATTCAGGTACCGTTATTGTGTTTATTATCCGCTCGTGCTTTCATACCTTATCATGAGTTATCCTGTTTCTTGATTCAGTTTTAGACTCATATTATTTTCTTTAGAGTCTTATCGGGCATTTATGCTAGTGGGCTGCATACCACGACCCATAGTGTTCATTCATGTTTCATATTCTTATTGTGGATTGAGATATAGATTTATTTGCCATGATTTGGCAGTATACCATAGCCTTGACAGCGTTTACGTATTCGAGTCGGGCTGGAGTCCGTTCGATACGTAGCTGGGCTTGCTCACAGACTCGCGTCCGAAAAGCGGGTGCGGGTCGTGACAAGTTTTTGGTGGCCCATGCAGGTCAGAGCATATCGTAACGGTTACGTAACTGTACTGATACGAGCCTGCGACCTTGACTATACCTTAGAAATCTCAATCCATACTACCTTGAAAAATTCTCCTAGAAATTCTCTACATCCTTGAAAACTCCATATCTGCTCTCGAATATACTTCCTTGCTTTTCGTACCATTGATTCTCGTCCCTTTCTATTTCGGGGTGACGAACGATCGTGCTGTCTAGGATTCATCAGAAATTCTAAAATTATGGTATAATATTGCATGATTATTGAGTTTTAGTTGTTTGTAGATATGTGAGATTATAGATACCATATGTCCTAGATATTATTGGTAGAATTATTAGCCACTGGTTAGAAGATTATAAGATTTTAGTGACCTGTGTTCCAAGAGAGTAGTATGACCTAAGGTTGGTAGAAGTCCTCGAGATTTCGTAAATATCAAATGACTAGAGAATGCCATAAACTATTTTTGAGAGATCAATTTGAGGAGATTAAGGTAATAGTAGACTTTGATTCTAAGACATAGCCATGAATTAGAATTTCGAGGACGAAATTATTTTTAAGGTGGGTAGATTTGTAGCTTCCCTTCCCAAAATTTTTTTTTTGAAAATATTATTTATTTATTTATTTGATTTAAATGGTGACTTTTAGATTTTTATGAATAATTATTTAGTTAATTATTACGGTAGATGACTTTAGCCATAGTAGAGTTTTGAAGTACAAGACGACTAGGAATCATGGCACGGATAGTGCAGTGGCGTGCTTTGACTAGTGCTTAGCCATGGTAGGAGAATGCCGAGCCATAAGAGTGTCCTAACTAGGAAAATCAGGCCAAGTTGTGACATGACCAATATAAAAAGTTAATTATTTATTATTAATATTATTTGACGTTGAGTGACCCGGTTGAACCAAATTGGCCAGGCTGGACCCAAACCAAGCCCAAGCCCAGGTAGTCATGTAGTGCATCCCAAGACGACCGTGTAGACATACATTGGGTGGTAGTACTTTAATTCAGTAACCTAGTAGACATTTTTCCCAAATTGTAGTTAATATATATATATATATATATATATATATATATATATATATATATATATATATATATATATATATATATATTATGAGTTCTTGATATTAAATAATGTTTATTGATATTTTAGTAAATAATTTCCTTTAACAAATATTTTGGAATCTATGTAATTTATCTAAATTATATATATATTGGTGTATATATATATAGAGTAAATAATTGGATATATAAATGTATGTGTATATATATATATACACATAAATATATATATGTATATGTGTATATGTGAATGTATGTATAAATAAATATTATATAAGTATATATTTGTATGTATATATAAATATATAATAGTGTTTGTGTGTGTATATATATATATATATATATATATATATATATATATATATATATATATATATATATATATATATATATATATACATAAATCAATATATATATGTATATAAATGTATATGTGAATATATATGTGTATATGTGAATATGTATATAAATATAGATATGTGTGTATGTATATATATGTATGTATATATATGTATACATATAATATAAAGGTGTATGTGTACGTATAAATATATTCATTTTATATACGTGTGTGTGTAGGTATATATAAATATATTTAATCGTATACATATATATATATATAATATATGTATATATGTTACGTATATATAAATATGCGTATATGTGTATGTATATAGGAATATATATAGAAGTATATAGGTATTTGGGTGTGTGTATAATATATATATATATATGTATATATTTTAGACTAAAGAGAAATAGAAAAGAAATAGGAAAGAAGGCAGCCCATGAGCCAGGCCCAGCTGAGCTCGGGCTCAAGCCTGCCCGGCCAAACACCCCAACAAAACCCACACAGCTGCAAGTTCCCTGCAAAAAGGAAACCAAACTCAGCCCCCCCACGTGCAGTTCGACACCCCCTGTTTCATCTCGACTGCATATATAGATGTATATATAAGAACGAAACCCTAAATTCCCCCAACGATGACAGCCCTGGGTGCGCCACCCGCCACCGCGCACGGCCATAGCCACTGGCCAGGCGCACGAACTCGGCCACAGCTGCGGCAACAGTAGCAGCCTCAAGCAGGACAGCGAAGCCGGGTAAGCCGCTTTGCTGTATGATTTCTCCACAAATACTACGTCATTTTTGATGCCATAAATTTCAATAGAATACCTACATAACCATCTAGGAACCCGTTCAATTAGTTCTTAGTGAATCGATCCAGATTCGAAGGGAAATCGACGTGAAGTCGACGGAAAAATCTGTCCAAAATAGGACAGAAACCCGTCCCAAAGACCTAACTTGGAAGATGTTTTATGATCTGTATAATAGGGTTTTCAGAAAACTAATTAACGGGAGTCAACGACAACATATGGGTCTTCCAAACCCTTTTTACAGTGTTGGATTTCGTCGACGGTGCGTCGAGAAATCAGTCTCCCAAAACCTGCAAAAACCTGATTTCAAAACACTAGAAAATCAATAAAAACCTTCGATACGACGTGCGTCCCGCCAAACCGGGCGACGTAGTCGTGAACTGAAGGCATCAAAAGGTGCGTAACGGCTTCGTGGTCGTGTGGGCTTTGACGGAATTCAAATTGGTCGCGTGTGCGCGACGAATTTGATGCGTATCCGTCGAAATTCCCCGTATCGGCCTCTGTGCAAACTTCTCAATTACTTTGTGCATGCTCGTCAGATCGAGACGAAACTTGCGCCAACAGGACCGTAACATTTTTCTGGTCCTGTATGCCAAGTTTGGTCCGATTTTGAGACAGTTGACAAAATTGCCGTTTCGCGGGCCCCACGGTCCGACTCAACGGGTGATTTTGTGCACGGCCCGCCGGAATCCAACTTTGGACATACGGTTGGGTTCGTATCGAAAAATCGGATCCGTAGACATGTAGTTTGACGACTTTAGAGACCATTGACTCTGGCACGCTTTTCGGTACAAAGTGGGTCCAACGGCGGACATCGTTTTTGCCCGAAATTACCGTTTTGCTCCTGTGTCCAGAATTAGACTTAAGGACAGGCAATCCTAGCTAATTTGACTATTTTGAGAATGTTGGCGATGTTTGTTTCAGCTTTCGGAAACAGTTGTGATGACTTGGACTGTACGGCTCACTAGTTGACTATATTTTGTTGGATCTACGTGCAACCTCCAGGCAAGATACCTTGCCTTCCTCTACAGTTTATTTACATGCATATTTATATTATTATACTGTTTTATTAGTTGATTATTTATATGTGATTTTATATCATGCCTGCTAGTTTATATATAGCCTTGTTTATAATTAGCTTTATAGTTCATATTGGATTGGTTTTCTCGTGTATCGTGATTGGGTCGTGTCGTGTCATCTTTTGTAGTCGAACTGAGTCGCATCGTGTCATAGGATGAATAAGTCATATCGGAACTGTTGTACCTTAAAATTCTTGAAGCTAACTTGCGAGTCCACATTAGGGACGGGGGTTAGTAGTTAAGCTAACTTGCGAGCCCACACCAGGGGCGAGAGTTAGTAAGCTAATCTGCGAGTCCACATTAGGGGCGAGGGTTAGTAGTTAAGCTAACTTGCGAGCCCACACCAGGGGCGAGAGTTAGTAAGCTAATCCGCGAGTCCATATTAGGGGCGAGGGTTAGTAGTTAAGCTAACTTGTGAGCCCACACCAAGGGCGAGAGTTAGTAAGCTAATCTGCGAGTCCACACCAGGGATGAGGGTTAGTAGTTATATGTCCACACCTGCAAGTCCACACAAGGGACGAGGGTGATGCTAGCCTGCGATTCTATAGCAGGGACGAGGGTAAGTAGTATATGGTTCACACCTGCGAGTCCACACTAGTGACGAGGGTGATGCTAGCTTGCGAGTCCACACTAGGGGCAAGGGCTAGTAGTTGTTCAAACCTGCGAGTCCACACTAGGGACGAGGGTTTGTGTATTCGATTGGTTATCCATTGACATCGTGATATCGTGTTCTCTTATTGTTCTCCACCAGTTCGTTTAGGCGTAGTGGTTCTTCCAGTCGTGTGTAGTCGTATTTTCGTATTGATTGGTCTTTTTCTATTTATTTCTTGTATTTTCTTTATTGCATGATAAACTGCTAGATAGGTATATTTTTATGTATCTTACTATGTCCCCTGAGGACCTGATGATCTCTTCAGGTTAGTGATTGCATGGAGTTAGCTAGTATTTCTGGATGGCGGAGGATTTACGGTTCTTGCGGGATTCAGGTACCGTTATTGTGTTTATTATCCGCTCGTGCTTTCATACCTTATCATGAGTTATCCTGTTTCTTGATTCAGTTTTAGACTCTTGTTATTTCCTTTAGAGTCTTATCGGGCATTTATGCTAGTGGGCTGCAGACCACGATCCATAGTGTTCATTCATGTTTCATATTCTTATTATGGATATATAGATTTGTTTGCCATGATTTGGCAGTATACCATAGCCTTGACAGCGTTTATGTATTCGAGTCGGGCTGGAGTCCGTTCGATACGTAGCTGGGCTTGCTCACGGACTCGCGTCCGAAAAGCTGGTGCGGGTCATGACAGCCTGCCACGTGTCCAATTTGCTTGATTTGATTTGATCTGGGCAATTATTACGATCGTAATAAATCTGATCAGGGAAGAAAAGACTGCCACGTGTCTCAATTGTCGCGAAGAGCGCCACGTGTCTTAATTGGACCGTCCTAGCAGAGCCGTATATGGGTGGTTCTCTCAGCCGTATGAAGCATGCATCCGCATAGGGATGGGCAGCCGCATGGGGATAGGCAGCCGCATGGGGATGGGCAGCCGCATGTGGATGGGCAGCCACATGTGGATGGGCAGTCGCATGAAGTAGGCGACCGTATAACTGCTGCAGCCGCATGGAGTGGCCTCGGGATTTGTTGGATTTTGCCAGCTGTAAGGAGATTTTCTTCTCTTTTCTAGGGACACGCCATTATGTCAGTCATTATTGCGTCTTTATGTCAGAGCTGTCGTAGCTGTCATTGTCAGAGCAGCCGTCAAGACATTAAATGCAGCCGAATGTAGAGAAGAACTGTTGAAGGCCACGTGGCTTCTTCCTGGGCCGCATGGAACTATCCGAACCTCATGGGCCCTTGAGCCGCATGGACTCTAAAGCCGCATGGACTTCTGAATCGCATGGAGATCCTGAGCAGCATGAGGATCTTTCTGTCAGAGCCGCATAGGCTTTTCTTTATTCTTTTCTATGCTTCTACATGATAGGATGAGATAGCTCCTTCTCTGCTACCATGGCTCCACAAATAGCGTCGCTAAGCTGCACCACTGCTCCTCTAGCAAACTCGATACGGTCTCTCCAGATGGACTAAATACAACACATCCGCGACGACAATCAATGCTAGCATTATGTTTACTCAACCAATTTATGCCGAGAACTATATCAAAGCTCAGGAGTGGCATTATGAGTAAACTAGCACGTATTTCCCGATCTCCTATGATAATGCGGCATCCGACGCAAACATCCTTGACTAGGATGATGCCTCCGCCAGTCGAGATTTATAAGTGCATTCTAAAGGGTCAGATACAATACTATATCTAAACACAAAAGCTACAGATATGAAGCTATGACTGGCACCAGAATCGAATAATACAATAGCTGAAAAAGACTCAAGGAGAACAGAACCTGCTATCACGTCAAGAGATGCTAATATCTTTTCGGCCAACATGGCATAAGCTCTGCCCTGCTGCTGGTGCTGGACGAAGTGCTGCTGCTGTATGGACAGGGGCCCTCTCTATTGCTGGGGTATTGCGGGCCTCGTCGGTGCTTCCGGGGCAGGAGCTACCCTCTGTGCCGTATAAATCTGTGTCGCTGGACACTCTCTCATCTGATGTGCGCTCGAACTGCAGAATAAGCATACTCCGAGTCATCTCCTACATACCTCCCATGTATGTCCCAACTTTTTGCAGTAGTTACAAGATCCAAGTGGCTGTCTCTGTTGGTTTTGTTGGAAAGTAGGGGCTCTAGCTGGAGGCTGGTACTGCTACTACTGGGAACGGGGTTTTGGCTGTTGCTGTTGTGCCACGGTCTTCTCTGGAGCATTGGGTCGCTTCGCCGAACCTGACTGGCGGTTGCCCCTTTCGTATGCGACTCTATCTCTCTTATGCTTGTGCTTCAGCTTCTTCTCTACGTCCTGTGCAACCTTCAAGATTCTTTCGTATGTGGTGGCCTGGCCGATGGCGATGGCTATACGAATTTTTTGTGATAGGCCTTTTCTGAACTTCTTAGCTTTGGCTGCAGGGGTCAAGGCATCTGCGAAACGGCTGAGGCGAGAAAACTCGGCGGTGTATTCGTTGATAGAGAGGTTGCCCTGCTCTAGAATCTCGAACTCGCTCTCCAACTCCTCTTTGGCCGCGTCGGGGTAGAACTTTGTCTTGAACAGTTCCTTGAACTCTTCCCAAGTCACATCTGGCACGGTGAATCGGGGCTCGTATCTATACCACGTGCGGGCGATGTCGTAAAACTGTATGCTAGCTGTCTCGACCTTCATGTCTTCAGGAATTCGAGCCATTCGGAGATTGCGATCCACGTTCTCTAACCATCATTTGCGTAGAGGATCCCTTCCGTTCCTTTGAATTCCCTGGACCTAAGGTCCATAAAATTCTTGGAAGTTTCGGGGCGCAGTGTGGGAGCATCCCTAGTCTGAAAAGCCTTCCTATCACTACCATATTTTAGCTTGAGGGTATTTTGGTCATTTTATGACTTTTAAATTATTTAGGATTTTGATTAATTGGTGAATTTTAGATTATTTTAATAATATTTAAATTGATGTATTATAATTTTTGTCATTTTTCATATTTTAATATTTTAGGAAAATTTTATATTTTTAATATTATTTTTATTGGATTTGTTTAGTCGGGTTTGAGTTTCGTCTCGTTCCGACTTGTATTGTGACCCGGGTAGCTTAAACTCTAGATGGGACCCAATATTAAGTTAAGCATGGCCCACAAAACCTAACATTTAAGTTAGTCAGTTAGACTAATTTTTATCATGTTAGAATGGTTAAGTTAGACTCAAAACTAGATCCTTTGACCCCAAACTTGAACCTAGTCTAGACTTAACCATATGAGACTAGAGAGAGGGCAATTAGGACATTTTCCATTAGCCCTAATGGAATCTTTATGGCAGCCACCTTTAGGGGAGAATGATTCATTTCATTCATTACAATCCTGCCTCTTTTATTTACCTTTTGTTCTTCCCTAATTTTAAAGAGCCTTCCCTTTGATTTGATCTCCAAATCAAATCATTCCTTCACCAAATCTTCCCTCAATCATTCCCATTCTCCAAGGAAAGGGTGCTACCAAGGATTGGAAGAGAAGTGCAAGGAGGAATGTCCACTTTGAGGGATTTTCGTATCGGAGCCGTGTCCTAAAGGATTTCATTGGGATTCTACTCCCAATAGGTAAAACCAATCCTCTAAATCGATTTTCTTTGCATATAAATTAGTTTTGAATCCTTAGGATTTATCCTCATGCATGTGTCCCATTTAGATTCAAATTTGAGGCCATTTGGAGCTCTCTTGAGGATTTTAGATATGTGTCTTGTGTCCTACTTGATAGATCCCAAATTAGGACACCCCATGTGTATGTATGTATGATAATAGTTAAAATAGATATTAAAATTCAGTTTTAGAATGGTTAGAGAGTGGATTGATCTTCGTTAGGATGGTTAGAATGAGTTTCATTTGGATACCTATGTTGGTATCCAAGTATCTTGGCCTACATGTGTTTTTTTTGTCCATAACAACTCAAATTCGTCATAATATTTATCCATAATTTTATTAACCAAAATAACTTAGAAATGTCATAACTTTTAGCTTAGAAGTCTGTTTAATCTTCTATTTTTTTAAAAGAAGCGTATCGAAGTTAGCTTTCCAAATATATATTTTAATAAGCCAAATCGTTTTGGAACTTTTTGTAAAATTATTTGAGTGTCAGCTGTCCGAAAGACAAAATGTTTCGGTGTTTTCGCGATTCCGGGAGCTTCCGGACACGAAAATACGTTCCGTTTGAAGTTTCGGAAATCTAACACGAAGGTCTACGACATAATTTAATCCTAGAATTTAGAAAAGGCTCAATTGGTATAGTATTAGTTTTAAGTAGAAGAGTGACTATACGATATAGACATTTTGTGTGACCTATGAGCCTATGTAGTATGGATATTAAATAAATGTAGAGTATGTAATGCATGATATGTTTGATGAATGAAATAATATATATATATGATATGTATCCTCTTTACATTAATGTATATATATGGTTGAATGCAAGCATGTAGGAATGCAATCAATGTGATGTATGTATTCACATATATTTTGAGTTAAATATATGAGTTTGTTTGCATATATTATATGTATGCATGTATGCAGGAATGAATGTAATATAATGTAGAGTAAGCATACATGAACATAATATATGCAAGTATATAATGTATTCAAATATGTATGTATGCATCTATGTATGTATGTATAGGTGAATGAATGAATGCAAGTATGCATATATGATATGTATGTAGGCATGTATGCAATGTATGTATGTATACATGATATGTATGTATGCATGTATGCATGTATGTAATATAAGCATGTATGAATATATACATGTATGTTGTGTATCCATGTATGTATGTGTGGATACATGAATCAAGTATGTATATAGTGATAACATGAATGAATGAATGTATAAATGCATGAATGAATGTCATATACGAATGAATGAATCAATCAAAGGTATAAGTAAAATATAATGCATTGTAATAAATTTTAACATATATATTGTATAAAAGTATGTATGTAAATATGCATGAATGTATATATCTATGTAACTATGTAAATATGCATGATGTAACATATGCCTATATATATAAATATGTATGTAATGTGGATATGTATGTATGTATGAAGGTATATATTTATATATAGTATCTGTTTTATATTATGTATTATTGTGGTTCACATTGCCTTGTGATTGTGTGAGTGCTAGCCTGGGCTTGGTTAGGCCTAGTGAGACTTGTTAGACTTGTTTGGGTTAAGACTTGACCTAGTTGACCTAGTTTGACTAGTATGGTTGACTAGAGTTGACCAAGTGTTGACTTTAGTCTAGCTTGACCTAGATAGCATGTAGATATATTGTAGCAGTCTATTTTACTATTTTGGATATGTAGTGACTTGTACTGTTCTATAGGAGCCAGACACCACTCCTTGGACAGTATATTCTCTTCAGATATTCAGGATACCAGGCGAGTACATTCTCTGATCATTTCATTATCTTATTTAGGATTATATTTCTTACTTTAGATTACTTTACTTGATGCTGACACGTTGGTATCAAGGATTATTACTATATGGATCCCTTCATGAGATGTTATCCCCCCCGGGAGCATCAGATACTCATGTCTCGTGTGTTTCACTTACATCATATATCTCATGCTTCTATTATCATGAATCTTCATGTATCTGCTTGTGATTCCTGTACTCTCATGAATAACAGAGCCTTTACGAATCTATTCATGAATCACTCTTGAATCACACTTTATAAGCCAGTAGCGTAGTCATGAATCTTAACGTAACTTGACTGGATCCTTGTGTATTGATTGGGGATGGGGGAGTAGAAACTGAATATGTGAATAATTCTAAAGTAGTATAGTCATGAATCACCTCTTTAGTATAGTCATGAATCACCCTCCAGCTGTTCACATGTTCATCTTGTACTCTGAATCACTAGCACTGATTAGTTCTCTATTATATTGTAGATATTTGCTTACAGTCTCTCTTTTTCATATCATGTTGTTCTTTCAGTTTCATGTATTTTACTCTCTAGCATGTTTATATTTCCTAACCTGTTATAATTTGTATGAGATGTATTGTGCTCACTTCTGTCCTGACTGGACCTGTTAAAAATATTACAGAGGATGAGGACGAAACGCTTTGTACCATATATTACGATACTACCCTAGAGGACTGCTGTGACCTGGACCAACAGCAGGACCCCTTAGCAGTGGATGACACACCTTTAGTCTAGGATATCTTTTCATTGTATTTACTCTATGTATTACTGTATTTGAGATTTGAGATGTTATCTAGATTTGTGATATCTTAGACACTTAGAATTCTATCTGGTTGTATCTCTGTGGATTCATTTTATTTCTTATTTATCTATCTATCTTATCGTTTTCTGCCTTAGATGTGATTGAGACTGTATTCTGCTATGTCACCTCCATTCGGAGTGTATATACTGTACAAGTACCTTATATTGTTAGATGATTGACCAAGGACAGCGTTCTACCGCCGACACTGCGATGTAGGCTGGACGTACCCACTTTTCGTGCCCTTACTCTATGGTGCGAATCGTGACACATTATTAGTGGTGGTCCATGCAGGTCGAGTTTATGTAGTGATATTCGAACTATGAGTATCACTACAGCCTGCAGTAGGATTAGGATATATTTTTGAAGGTACTCAATCACAGTTAGGATTCCTTGAGAAATTCCTGGAACAACCCTTGAGAATCTTATTTAAACTTCAATTTGAAATCCTTTTCCTTGTTTTGTTTGCTCTCACTCCTTGATTATTGAATTTGATTTTTGATGGATCATTATTGATTTTGATTTTCCTATCGAGATAAATTTTATGGCCTGAGTTACGATATTTTTTGATAAAATATGTTGACGGGAATAACAGGGATGGTAAAACGTCTATTGATTATGGAACCTGTAGTTTATCGCAGTCATATTAGCTAGCGTGGCAAAAACATAGAGACCTGACTTCGGATATACGTATCTTGGTTATGAGATTTTGAAATTTCTCGCAACTATACTAGTCGGCATAGCAAGAATTTTAGACGACATGATTATAGAGGTGCATACCCCAGTTATGAAATCTATCGTTTATCGCAACCTTGCTTACTGGCATGGCGAGGACTCTAAGTAACATAATTTTGGACAGACGTATATGATTATCAGATTGTATCTTGAGAAGGTTTTTTAAACATATCATATCTATCATACCCTTTTGTTGTTATAAAATTGTATTCCATCATCAAATAACTTAAGAGTAAGGATAGTTTAGTTTTATAGAGCTTATTCATATGTAGTTCTTTCATAGTGTAATGATATGATGACTTGTAGAGTGTCGGTGCCCTAGAGATGATAGTTAGCATTGGTATTAGAATAATAACCCATTATAGATGATTCCCTGTTATTTATAATACCTACCAGTTTTTATATAGGATGTTAGTCTGGCTTCAGCCTTGATGATTTATTATTTTCTCTTACCCTTTCCAGTAAGGCACCCATGATCAGAGCCTGTCCTTGAGTATAGTTATAGATTCACCTGAGACTGAGAGGTCTATATATATAGATAGGTTACAGATGATATTGGCATATGGGATTGGGTTTGGTTGGTATCTATAGGTCATTGTTGTATAGGGAATTGACATGTTGTTTAGCCTGTAATTTGTCCAATTTTCTATTTTTAGTTGAGTTCTCTTTGTGTTGAGTTCAGTCATGTTTGATCAACCTTTATAGGCAGTGTGCAGACCCTTCACTAGATACCCTGTCCCCTTGGTTCAGACTTGTACAAGTTGTTCACTGCACTCAGCATTTCATTACCTACCATATTGCATCATAGATTTCACTGGACCATTGTTCAGACCCCAATTATTGACTCACCAATATGACCATCAACCCTTTTGTCATATTTTGCATATCTGGAGAGTTAGTATCATGCATAATAGAGGACTACACTCATCCTTACCTTCTGGACATGGTGACATATTGCATCTCTTAACATTTTACCTTACTTGATAGCCTTGCAATACCCTCAAGCTGTCCTACAGTGGAGTTTAAACCCTTGCATGATGGTTCAGTCCATTTAGGATAGTAGTATACATTGGGGATATAATATGGGTTGTTAATAAGAGTTCTCCCTTGATCATTTGTTCTGTCCCTCTTTCATTGTATTAGATACAGATGATACCTGTATAGCCCATCTGTCCAGATACATGTCCATATCTTCCCTTTCATTGATGGTTCACTCTTCCAAAAGTCTCTACCTGAGTATTAGTTCATTTTCCATATGTATGTGTCCTACCTATCATTGTCCTACATATGGTTGTTCTACATCTTCATGTGCAGCTATGCTACACCACTGTTCTGTTCCAACACACCCTACAGTATCTGACCCCTTCATTGGAGTGATAGGCAAGTGGTAGAGAGTGGGTGTTATCAGACTTGAGTAGAGTTGGGGTGATGAGAGTTAAATATATCTAGCTTGTATATATGTAATGTATTTTGATTTGGTATGTAGCCTGCACTCATTTGCAGTATACTGCTTATTGCATTCCCGGCACACCAGTTTGGTTCACTTCTTTCAGACCACTGTCCTGCATGTAGTTTAGTAGGTGTTCAGTCCAGATAGAGAGGAGAGGCCAGGTTTGATCTAAAAGCATGTTTCAGTTACCTTATAGGTTCCTTTCACTTTAACTTTACAAGTGGACTCTAATGTCTTGTCCTTTTGCTCATAATTTCAGTCTCCTTAGCATCATTCCCTTTTGCCTACATTGATGATTCAGACCATTCATCCTTAGCCTAATTTCCAAGCATTTGTACAGTCCCTTATAAGTTTAGTCTACTTTAACCCTTTGATGATCAGTTATATATATATATATATATATATATATATATATATATTTTATATATATATATATATATATATATATATATATATATATATATATATATATATATATTTTATATATATATAGATGATATACTTAGGATATATGTGATGGGTTGTTGTTCTTGAGCTTATGTATATGTGGTATTGGGATTTGTGTGCTTAGCTTATAGGTATTTAGTTATGGGTGACTTGATAGGATTGGAAAGTTAAGAGTTAGTCTATTATAGGGTTTTTCCTTTTGTTAATTCTAGTTGCCAACATCTAGATAGCTAGCATAGGTAAAATACTAAGAAGGTTGACCAATTGTTGACCAAGTACTTGGATGTTGACAAATTGACTAGTTGATGACCAATAGTTGACCATTGACTGTGTTTGACTGGAGACAGGATTAGAAGTAGGTTGTTGTTGTGTTTGTTGATCATGTTTGATTATTTAGTAACTTGAGACCTTGTTTGTGTTAGGTCGGAAACATGGTTTTCTGAGGATATCTCTGACTTGTGGTACCATACGTTTTGGTGGAGGTGGGAAGCTTAGCCCGCGCTTCATCGGACCCTTCATGATCAGCGGAAGAGTCGGTGACGTGGCATACAGGCTAGACTTGCCACCTGCACTAGTGGGTGTCCACAACGTATTCCACGTATCACAGTTGAGACGGTATGTGGCTGACCCTAGCCATGTACTTGACCATTCGGAGATTGACGGTATGTGGCTGACCCTAGCCTTGCCAAGGAAGATCCAGCCATAAGTGTGTCCTAACTATGAAAACCAGGCCAAGTTACGACCTAACCCTATAGATGATTTAAATATCTATTAATTAGATTATTGACTTTTAGAAGACCCAGTTGTGCCAAACCAACCGGACTGGACCCGAACCAAGCTCAAGCCCGTGTAGGCATGAAGTGTGGCCGAAGATGTTAGTGTCGATATATTTTTTGTGTACGCATTTTTCTTAAATGCTCTACTACATATATTTTGTAAGTAACTGTTATTAATATTATTATTGTTATTATATATACATATATATAATAATTATTTGATATTCAAAAGATATCTAAAAGTATGTTGAATGATTTTTTTAGCTACCCTTGTGTATTTTTGGAATAATTAGGCTAAACCCATGTTTGTATGTATACCTATTATTGGTTTACCTTGTTTGGTATAATTGTTGTTATTATTAATATTGTTAATATATTTATAATAATATCGTTTGGTATTTTGGATTAAATATAAAATAAATATTATTATATATATTCATATTTCTATAAATAGTCCTACAGTAGTTTGTGAGAATTTTTCCATTTTTAATGAGTATAAAAAAAAATATATATATATATATATATATATATTTCGTTTTCTTTTTTCATAGAAGTATACTTTTGAACAGTATATAGGAAATCCGAACCCAGAAGCCCAAACCGAGCCGAGCCCAGCTGAACCTCTTTCCATTCAAACCATCTCAAACCCGACAACACCTCCTTCGCTATACATATTTATATAGATTGAGGAATAGCAAAACCCTAACCCCTCGATGCAGCGCCTCCCCAACACCCCTATGACCTCGCCAGCCACATGGGCGGCCACCTACTGCCGCACGCCGTCACGTGAGTCGCCGGAAGGCGTAGAACTGCGTGCGAACTGCAGATAGGTCAGCAAAGCAACGCTGTGGCCAACCCAACTTCATGGCAGAAGTTGTTCTACGACGCTCGATCATTCTTCAAGCTAGTCGCTCAGGTATGCACACAAAATATTCGACTTGACCTCCCTTCAATTTGTTTAAAACCTAGATGATCGAAACCCTATGGAAATCAAGTCGAATCTCGACGAAAATCAGTATCAAATATGCCCTATTTTGAGTGAGGATACTGAATGGGAAGGCTATTTTCGGTTGAACCAGTAACAAACTTAAGAATCTAACTAAATAGCCTTATAGACAACATATACGAGAGAATAACCATTTTTATGGATCCTGATTTCATTGAGTAGGTTCAAATTTATTCAATTTCCAAAATGACCAAAAACAGTTTTTAAAAACGGTGAGAATTCAATAAAATCTTTCGATCTGACGTACGTCTCGCCAAACCGGACGACATGGTCACGAACCGAAAGCATCTAAAGGTGCGTATCGACTTCGCGGACGTGTGAACTTTGACGGAATTCAAATTGGTCACGTGTGTACGACGAATTTGATGCGTATCCGTCGAAATTCACCGTATCGATCTCTTTGTAAATTTTCTAATTACTTTGTGCACGTTCGTCAGATCGAGACGAAACTTGCGCCATCAGGACTGTATCATTTTTTTGGTCCTGTATGCCAAGTTTGGTCCAATTCTAAGAAGTTCGACCGGAACGCTATTTGACGGGCTCGCGACCCAATCTAACGGACAAAATTGTGCACGACCCACCGGAATCCAAAATTGGACATACCGTTGGGTTCATCTCATCAAAACAAATATGTAGACATATAGATTGACAACTTTAGAGACCGTAGACTCTGGAACGCTTTTCGGTGCAAAGTGGGTCCAACGGCGGACATTATTTTGGCCCAAAATTATCGTTTTGCCCCTGTATCCAAAATTGGACTTATGTATAGGCATTCCTAGCTAATTTGATTAATATGAACACGTTGGCGATGTTTGTTTCAGCCCCGGAAGACTACTATGAGAGTTGACATTGTGGCTCGTCGTTTGACGAGATGTTATTGGATCTACATACAACCTCCAGGCAATATACCTTGCCTCCCTCTACAGTCTATTATCATGCTTATAGTTTTCCTATTATTATCATGTTATCTTTCAACTTCTTTAGTTGCTATGGATTTATATGTTATCTTTAGTTCTCTAGTTGATTTGACTTGATATATTTTCTTCATACCATATTCACATGTTTATTATCTTGCTTGACTTGATAGTGTAGTATACCAGCTTGTTCACATTATAGTCCATGCTAGAGCAGTCCTTACCTGTGTCTTGACCGAGTTATACCTTGTCTCACCTGTACCTTGACTGAGTTGTGTCATGGAATGAGCACGTGTAGTTGAACTGCTAAAATTTTGTTATCGTTTTCTCAACCAGAGAGTCCACACTCGGGACGAGGGTTGACCATTTGCACCAGAGAGTCCACACTCGGGACGAAGGTGTTTGTCTTGATCTGTTTACATTTGTGAGTCCACACTCGGGACGAGGGTGTTGTCTTTTCCAATTGCACCAGAGAGTCCACACTCGGGACGAGGGTGTATGCCTTAAACTAACCAGAGAGTCCACACTCAGACGAGGGTTAGTGATTAGTTCAAACCCGTGAGTCCACACTCGGGATGAGGGTTTGCTGTTCCATTGATCTCGTGTTCGCTTGTTCATCCAGTAGTTCAATTATGTGTAGTCTTGTTCTTGTGTTCCCATTTATAGTCACCTGTCAGTAGCCTTGTCGATAGTCACTTGTTAGGCGTTTGGGTCAGTAGTCTCTTGCCATATTTATGTCTTTTCCTGTTTATATCCTGTTTATAGTTTATGCATGATTAAACTTCTAGATAGGCATGTTTTTATGTATCTTGCTATGTCCCTTGAGGACCTGATGATCTCTTCAGGTTTAGCGATTGTATGGAGTTAGTTAGCAGAGCGGGATGGTAGATGATTGTGATGCATGATTCAGGTATTTGTCAGTGATATTATATTGTTAGCCTTTCGTGCTTTCCATTCCTTATTATGAGATATCCTGCTTATTGATTCAGTTTAGAGACTCATGTTATATTCTTTGAAGTCTTATCGGACATATATGCTAGTGGGCTGCAGACCACGACCTATAGTGTTCATTCATGTTTCGTACACTTATTGTGGATTTGAGATATAGATTTGTTTTACCAGGATTTGGCAGTTTACCATGCTCTTAACAGCGTTTACGCATTCGAGTCGGGCTGGAGTCCGCTTGATGCGTAGTTGGCTTGCGCACTTACTTGCATCCGAAAAACGGGTACGGATCGTGACAAGTTTTTTTGGTGGCCCATGCAGGTCAGAGCATATCGCATCGGTTACGTAACTGTACTGATATGAGCCTGCAAATATGATTAAACCTTAGAAATCTCAATCCACACTACCTTGAAAAATTTTTTAGAAATTTCTCTCACGTCCATGAAACTTCGTATTCGCTCTCGATTTTCTTCATTGCTTTTCCGTACTCTTGATTCTCGTCCCTTCCTATTTCGGGGTGACGAATGATCGTGCTGTCTAGAATTCATCAAAAATTCCTAATTTATAGTATAATATTGCTTGATTATTGAGTTTTGGTTGTTTATAGATAGGAGGGATTATAGATGCCATATGTCCTAGATATCTGTTGGTAGAATTGTTAGCAACTAGTTAGAAGATTATAAGGTTTTAGTGACCTGTGTTTTGAGAGAGTAGTATGACCAAAGGTGGGTAGAAGTCCTCGAAGTTTTATAGTTACAAAATGGCTAGGAGAATGATATAGGCTATTTGAGGAATAAAGTTTTTTTAAGGAGATTAAGGTAATAGTGGATTTACTTTTGAATTTTAAGGAATAGTTATGAATTAGAATTTCGAGGACGAAATTATTTTTAAGGTGGGTAGATTTGTAACTCCTCTTCCCGAAAATTTTGGAAATACTTTTTTTTTTATTTAAATGGTAAATTTTAGAATTTTATAAATAATTATTTAGTTAAATTATTACGATAGATGACTTTAGCTATGGTTGAGATTTGGAGTACAAGATAACTAAGAATTTTGGCAGGGATAGTGCAGTGGCGTGCCTTGACTAGTATATTAGCCATGCCAAGGAAGAACCAGCCATAAGTGTGTCCGAACTAGGAAAATCAGGCCAAGTTGCGGCCTAACCCTATAGATGATTTAAATATCTATTAATTAGATTATTGACTTTTAGAAGACCCAGTTGTGCCAAACCAACCGGACTGGACCCGAACCAAGCTCAGGCCAGTGTAGGCATGAAGTGTGGCCAAAGATGTTAGTGTCGATATATTTTTTGTGTACGCATTTTTCTTAAATGCTCTACTACATATATTTTGTAAGTAACTATTATTAATATTATTATTGTTATTCTATATACATATATATAATAATTATTTGATATTCAAAAGATATCTAAAAGTATGTTAAATGATTTTCTCAGCTACCCTTGTGTATTTTTGGAATAATTAGGCTAAACCCATGTTTGTATGTATACCTATTATTGGTTTAACTTATTTGGTATAATTGTTGTTATTATTAATATTGCTAATATATTTATAATAATATCGTTTGGTATTTTGGATTAAATATAAAATATTTCTATAAATAGCCCTAAAGTAGGTTGTGAGGATTTTTCCATTTTTAATGACTATTATTCATATATGGATATGTACGTATATATATATATATATATATATATATATATATATATATATATATATATATATATATATATATATATATACTTTTCCTTTTTTTCTTTTTCTTTTTCCTTAGAAATATACTGTTGAACAGTATATAGGAAATACCATCCCAGAAGCCCAAACTGAGCCGAGCCCAGCTGAACCTCTTTCCGTTCAAACCATCTCAAACCCGATAGCACCCCCTTCGCTATACACATATATATAGATCGAGGAATAGCAAAACCCTAACCCCTCGATGAAACACCTCCCCAACATCCCTACGACCTCGCCAGCTACCTGGGCGGCCACCCACGGCCGTACGCCGTCGTATGAGTCACCAGACGGCGTAGAATCGTGCGCGGACTGCAGAGAGGTCAGCACAGCAGCGTTGTGGCCAACCCAACTTTATGACATAAGTTCTTCTACGATGCTCGATCATTCTTCGAGCTAGTCGCTCAGGTATGTACACAACATATCCGACTTGACCTTCCTTCAAATTTTTTAAAACCTATATGATCGAAACCCTATGGAAATCAAGCCGAATCTCGACGAAAATCAGTATCAAATATGCCCTGTTTTTAGTGTGAGAATACTGAATGGGAAGGCTATTTTTGGTTGAACCAGTAACAAACTTAAGAATCTAATTGATTAGCCGTATATACAACATATACGAGAGCAGAACCCTTTTTATGGATCCTAATTTCATTGAATGGGTTCAAAGTTATTCAATTTCCAAAATGACCAAAAACAGTTTTTAAAAACAGTAAGAATTCAATAAAATCTTCCGATCCGACGTGCGTCCCGCCAGGACGACGTGGTCGTTAACTGAAAGAATCTAAAGGTGCGTATCGACTTCGCGGACATGTGAGCTTTGACGGAATTCAAATTGGTCGCGTGTGTGCGACGAATTTGATACGTATCCGTCGAAATTTACCGTATCGACCTTTTTGAAAATTTTCTAATTACTTTGTGTACGTTCATCAGATCGAGACGAAACTTTTGCCATCAGGACCGTATCATTTTTCTGGTCCTGTATGCCAAGTTTGGTCCGATTCTGAGACGGTCGACCGGAATGCTATTTTGACGGGCCTGCGACCCAATCCAACTGGCAAAATTGTGCACGATCCACCAGAACCCAAAATTGGACATACCGTTGGGTTCGTCTCATCAAAACGAATCTGTAGACATATAGTTTGATAATTTTAGAGACCGTGAACTCTGGCATGCTTTTCGATGCAAAGTGGATCCAACGGCGGACATCATTTTGGTCCAAAATTACCGTTTTGCCCCTGTGTCCAGAATTATACTTATGGGTAGGCATTTCTAGCTAATTTGATTAATCTGAACACGTTGGTGATGTTTATTTCAGCCCCAGAAGACTATTATGAGAGTTGACAATATGGCTCGTCGTTTGAGGAGATGTTATCGGATATACATGCAACCTCCAGGTAAGTTACCTTTCCTCCCTCTACAGTCTATTATCATGCTTATAGTTTTCCTGTTGTTATCATGTTATCTTTTAGTTTCTCTTATTTCTATGGATTTATATGTTATCTTTAGTTCTCTAGTTGATTTGACTTGATATGTTTTCTTCATACCATGTTCACATGTTTATTAACTTGCTTGACTTGATAGTGTAGTATACCAGCTTGTTCATATTATAGTCCATGCTAGAGCAGTCCTTACCTGTGTCTTGACCGAGTTATACCTTGTCTCACCTGTACCTTGACTGAGTTGTGTCATGGAATGAGTACGTGTAGTTGAACTGCTAAACCTTTGTTATCGTTTTCTCAACCAGAAAGTCCACACTCGGGACAAGGGTTGACCATTTGCACCAGAGAGTTCACATGCGGGATAAGGGTGTTTGTCTTGATCTGTTTACATCCGTGAGTCCACACTCGGGACGAGGGTGTTGTCTTGTTCATTTGCACCAGAGAGTCCACACTCGGGACGAGGGTGTATGCCTTAAACTAACCAGAGAGTCCACACTCGGGATGAGGGTTAGTGATTAGTTCAAACCCATGAATCTACACTCGGGATGAGGGTTTGGTGTTCCATTGATCTCGTGTTCGCTTGTTCATCCAGCAGTTCAAATATGTGTAGTCTTGTTCTTGTGTTCCCATTTATAGTCACCGGTCAGTAGCCTTGTCGATAGTCATTTGTTAGGCGTTTGGGTCAGTAGCCTCTTGCCATGTTTATGTCTTTTCATGTTTATATCCTGTTTATAGTTTATGTATGATTAAACTTCTAGATAGGCATATTTTTATGTATCTTACTATGTCCCCTGAGGACCTGATAATCTCTTCAGGTTTAGCGATTGCATGGAGTTAGTTAGCAGAGCGGGATAGTAGATGATTGTGATGCATGATTCAGGTATTTGTTAGTGATATTACATTATTAGCCTTTCGTTCTTTTCATTCCTTATCATGAGATATCCTGCTTATTGATTCACTTTAGAGACTCTTGTTATATTTCTTTGGAGTCTTATCGGACATATATGCTAGTGGGCTACAGACCACGACCTATAGTGTTCATTCATGTTTCGTACACTTATTGTGGATTTGAGATATAGATTTGCTTAACCATGATTTGCCAGTTTACCATGCTTTTGACAGCGTTTACGTATTCGCGTCGGGCTGGAGTCTGCTTTATGCATAGCTGGCTTGCGCACGTACTTGCATCCGAAAAGCGGGTACGGGTTGTGATAGAGGTGGATGTCAGCAAGGATCTAGCGACTCGCATATGGATTGCTCTTTCCAATAATTGCAGCTACTAGCAACAGGTGGTTTACAAAAATTTACCACTTTACTGCTCCATATGTCTCCACGGTGGACACCAAGCTGAGAAGTATAGGCTCTGTCCGTCGAAGGAGAAGGGTGGCAGGGAGACTATAGGAGACAAAGGTAGCTTTGGAGGACAGCAGCAGGTTATGGCAGGAGGGGCGGATACAATAATCCATTCTCCTCCGGATGCTGGCAGTCATAGCGAAGTATGAAGGAGGAAGGTGGCCTCGAGTGGAGTGGTGGAAGTGTCTGGGCTAGGGGATATGGAAGAAGGAGTAGTCTGCACAGAGGAGAGAGAGGCAAATTTCAATTAGGAAGAGGGAGTGGTTGAAGCTCCTGTAGTACAGGAAGGATCAGGTATCATGGTGACTAGAGGTGGGGTAGGTCAGGGCTTGAAAAAGGAAAGAAGAATGGTGATCAGGGTGCGAATTATGCTAAAGAGGGTAGAATGGACCAAGGGGTTACAGCCAAGAACTCTCTAGGTTGTTTAGGGAGAGGGGAATGCAGGGGCATCGCTCCAGTACTGGGAGGTATCGAATATAGGGATGAGGCTAAAGGAAAAGGGAGCAGCATGGCGGATAGTAGCAGGAGTTCAAGGAAAGAAATTCAGCATTAGATCGGAGATATGGAACTGACTATTGAGCTGATTAGAGCTAGTAGATAAGGCGAGGTAGGCCACGGTGAACAGAAGGAAGTCAATAAAGGGCAAGAACAGAGAAAAGAAGAAGAGAATGCCAATTCAAGCTACATTGACTACGTTGTCCCCCTCCATTAATGAGTAAGATTCTAATATGGAACATGCGGGGTATGGCAAATAGGCGCACGATCAACAGAGTTAAGATGTTATGTAAGATTTATAGTGTAAATATCTTGGCAGTAATTGAACACAAGCTTTACGCCAAGCAGTTGCTGGCTACTAGGTTGAAGAACGATTTTGATCAGGATATTGCAAGTAAGAAGGACATATGGATTATGTCTAGGTCCGGTGTAAATATTACTATGGAGGAAGATCACTTGCAGGCGTTGTCAGTAAAGGTAGACGATCCAAGTTTGGAGAGAAGCTACTAAATATCGATAGTGCATGGCGGCAATAGTGTTCAGAATAGACGGGAGATATGGGAGCAATTGTTATAGGTTAGAGACAGGAATCCTGGTGTCCCTAGGCTATACGGAGGGGACTTCAGCGCTGTCCTTAGAGCGGAGGAGAGGGCAGGTGGGTGGCCGCCAAAAATGGCCTCTATGTTCGATTTTTCTTATTTTGTTTTCCAAACTCATCTTGACCCTGTCAGCTTTACGGGGAGCGAGTTCACTTGGAATAAGAAACAAGAAGGTCGCAGGTTCCAACGGTAGGCTTGACAAAGCCTTTGTCGACTACCTGTGGTCAGAGATGGTTACAAGTACGATGGAAGAGCACCTCAATGATACAGAGTCGGACCACTGCCTACTTCTCATCAATATTCGGACTGAGACATCGAAGAGGTGCGGCCACTTCAGGTTCTTGAATTTCTGGTACAACCATCCGAATTTCATGGATGTTGTGAGAACTCAGTGGCGTCTGATTGATGTTGCCAATCCGATTGATAGGGTGGCTCTTCACCTCAAGGGTCTCCGCAAGAAGCTTAGCAGTTTGACTAGGAACAAGTATAGAGATATTTTCCAAGAAGTGCGACGGGCGAAAGACAATGTAACTAGAATTAGAATTGCGCTCGAGTTTAAAGACGGTTCGTGCCCGGCTAGGAAGGAACAACTAAATGAGGCTAGCACTCTGCTTAAGCATAAGGTTGCAACAAAGGCGAGCTTCTGGAGACAGAAGGCTAAGTCTCAATAGGATGTGGGGGTGACAAGAATTTGAAATATTTCCATGCATGCGTCAAGGGGTGGAGGAAGAAGCTTTATATGCACAGCATTAAAGACAAGGTGGGGTACTGTTGGAGAGGGCAGGAGGAGATCGAGGAAGCGGCATTGGAATGCTACTCTAAGCTGTTCGCGTGGGGAGAGTTTTAGAGGGAGGAAAAGTTGTTGAACCGGATCACCCCAACCATTTTGGAGGAGGATTACTCAGCTCTTCTTGACGTGCCTACATTAGAGGAGGTGATTGATATCGTGCTTGATATGAGGAGTGAAGGGGCGTCGAGGCCGGACGGCTTCACCTGGAGATTCTTCCAGTTCTGTTGGGAGGTGGTGGACGAGGACGTTCTCGAGGCAATGAAGGCATTCTTCCAAGGCTTGCAACTTTCAAGGGCGGTCTATAGCACGCTTCTGGTCTTCGTCCCCAAGAAGACCGATGCTTCTTTATTTTTGGATTACAGGCCACTCAAAATGTGTAATTTTTTAACAAAATTTTCTCTAAAGTTATTGCGAACAGAATGATAGGGTTGCTTCCTAAGTTAATCTCGAAGGAGCAGAGTGCTTTTGTTCGGGGTCGAGAGATTGTGGACAACATTATTATGGCTCAGGAGATGATCAGCTACATGGGACGCAAAAATAGGAGGTAAATGTGGCGATCAAATTCGACATGGAGAAGGCATATGACCGGGTCGATTGGAGATTTATGATATGGGTGCTACGGGCATTTGGGTTTGCGGAGGAGTGGATTAACATTATTTGGAGGGCTGAATCCAATTGTTGGCTCATGCCGGTTATCAATGGTGCTACTGCTGGATTCTTCAAGGTGAGAAGGGGTTTGAGGCAGGGCGATCCTTTTTCTCTGACCATTTTCATCACTATGGCAGAGGCGTTTAGCAGGAGTTTGAACAGCATGGGGAATGAACACATTTACAACAGGCATTATACGATGAGCGGTCGTCCTGTGGTTACCCACCTAGCATACGGGATGACGTTCTTCTGTCCGATACGGGGGACAAGGAGTCTGTGGAGACGATGATGCGGTACATTGAGGAGTACGAGAGGGTTTCAGGTCAGAAGGTGAACAAAAACAAAAGCAAGGTGTTCATACATCACTCGATCTTAGAGGATAGGAAGGACAGTCTTCGAAGGAGCACGTGTTTTGATGTTACGTGCCCCCCCTTTCTTGTATTTCGGATGCCGCTAGCGTACGGTAAGAGAAAGGCGGATTTGTTTCTCATCTGGTGGATAAGATTAAAGAGAGAATGGAGGGTTGGCACCATAGCATCCTGTTGCCAGGTGGCAAGCTTGTGCTCCTACAACAGGTACTATATGCCATACTGATGTACACTCTCATGGCTTGCAACCCACCGAAGAAGGTGATTAAGAACATCGAAAGACTGCTTATTAGTTTCTTTTGGAGGCATCAGGAAGGGAAGGATAAGAGAGTATGGGCTAGCTGGGATACTATTGCAAGTCACAAGTGGAGGAGGGCGGCATGGGGTCGCGTAGGGTGGCAGAGATCATAGACGCTTACTTGGTGAAACTCTGGTGTAAACTCAGGAACTCCAGTTCACTGTGGAGCTCATACTTCAAGGGTATACATTTTGCGAGGAGGCACCGGACAGTTGCTACTAACAGTCTCTCATCTCATATTTGGAAGAAATTACTCTGCGGGAGGGAGTTAGGGGAGGCCTGCATCCGGTATCGGGTTGGAGTTGGGGACGGGGATATCTTGCACGAGAACTGGACGGGGATGGGCTGTTTGCGCCCGATGGCTGCTTGCACGTTGTCGTACATTCGCGACACTTGGATTGAGGGAGAGGGCTGGGACCTTGTCTCCATCAGAAGATGCTTTGGGGAGCCGACGGTGGAGGCTGTTCGTGATTATGGTGCGGAGCTTGCTGCTGGACACCCTGGAGAGGACGGTTGAAAGTATAGGCATGTTTTCCCTTGCATTGGCGTGAGGACCAAGCACAGACAGGTGGAGGTGATGGCTATCATACCCTGATCCCCCTAGTGTCGTTCGCCTTGCCTGGATCCCTGCGGGATCGTTCGTCCTTGCTAAGGTGTGATGTCGTGCAAGCCTAAGTTGCGCTTGCACAAGGCCAAGTACCTGCACAAAATAACTAGTCAAGCAAAACACACACACTCACCCATTTATTGCAAAAAAACCAAATATTGGACACAGAGATTTGAAATAGAAATACTTCTTTTATTGATAAACTTGATAGGAATACAAGTACAAAGCTTTGCAAATTCAGATTGTCTTATCTTGGCTACATGATTCTCTTTAAAACTCTCTTTTTGAAAATAGTCGCAATGCCCATACATCATATCCCTTTATTACATGCTAGAAATATAAAGACACCTTCAAAGGAAAAGAAACTTACAACTTGACTGGAAAAGAAAAAGAAGCGTGAGGCAATCCACGAGCTCAACAGGGCTAGACGAGCTTCAGTGCCTCACTTGAAATCCCCATGTCTCTTTTGCTTTCTGAAAAGGATGCCAACAACGTGGGTCAGCACACATCATGTACTGACGAGCGGCTTTTGGCCGAACTCGCAAATCTCTGTACTAAATCAACATGTGGGGCTAACATTTACTAGTGATCTTTCTACTTGTCTAGGTTCTTTTTAACAATTCATAAGAACATGATAGTAGAATATTTTATAAGCAACTTACCATTGCCGACAGTCATCCCTGCACAAGACATATTAACACAATTTACATAACGAATAATTTATGTTTCATTCTTGCAGACATTGAAGTTGTAATTTGGATCATGCAGGTGGCCTATTCTACATGTTGGTCCATAGGGTATCCCTATGATTAGCCGCTGTGACTCTCCGGTTTAGCTCATCGCTAAGGACTCAGATATCGACTCCCATTTTCACATAGAGGCCCTAATCTCTCCTAGGCCGAGCGGTTCTAGGTGACCCCAGATACCACCCGAGAGACAAATATTTCCTTGTTAACAAGTTATCCGAGACCAAATGCATGCCCTAGCAGTTCTATCAGATGAGACAGATTTGGACTTATGCACAGATATACGACACGTTTATTTCGTGCCTTCTTATTCATCTCAACACGTAGAAGTTTGTCTGTACATGTCTATATTTTTCAAGCATACTTAGTAACCGAACAGATCATCATTCTTATGGAGCAGATAGAGTAGCAATACATGATCTAGCATTTGACTCAATTCAATTCACTACTAAAATCTGCTCATTTGGTGACATAAATTTAGTGACGTTCGATTAACGTCGCTAAATTGTGTACATTAGCGACGTTTTAGTGAGGCATCGCTAATCATCGCTACTAGCGATGAAGTAAGCGACGAAATAACGACGTATATTAACACTACCAAAAAAACCAACTTTAGCGACGGCCAGATCCGTCGCTTATCCGTCGGTAACATTTTTTACCGACGTAGTGGCGACGGATATTTGCTGAAAATGACCGTCGGGAAAAACGTCGTCGCTAAAAAATGTCCGTCGCTAAGCCGTCGGACAAATAATTATCCGACGGACTAGCGACTGGTTAGCGACGGTTGTCTTTCACCTACTTAGCGACGGATTAGCGACATGTTCCCGTCGGTTTACATGCCATATAATATTAAAATATCCGTCGCTAATCCGTCGTCAATAGGTCGGTAAAAGCGTATCAGAGAGGTTCCTGATACGCAAAATCAGTCGCTATTCCGTCGCCATTCCGTCGTTAACCTCGACGTTATAGCGACGTATTAGCGACGGGTAGGTCGTCGGCCTGGTTCTGGAAAGCTTACATATTTCCAGAACCATGTCAACGGATAATTGGTCGCTCATCCGTCGCTAGTCCGTCGTCATTCTCGACCTATTAGCGACGGATTAGCGACCAACTATCCGTCGCTAAGTCTCTGGAAACCTACCATATTTCCAGAACCATGTCGACGGATTCGCCGTCGCTAGGTAGTCGCTCTTCCGTCGGTAACTGCAAAATATTTTATATCACCCAGTTAGCGACGGATATTCCGTCGCTCTTCCGTCGGTACCTGCAAAATATTTTATATCACCCAGTTAGCGACGGATATTCCGTCGCTCTTCCGTCGGTAACTGCAAATATTTATATAATCCGTCGCTAGTTAGTCGCTAGTCCGTCGCTAAATGTAACATCAATTAAAAAAATTACAGAAACATTCTATTTTCTTTTCGTAAATATTACACATTCATAATATCCAATATCCAAACATCCATTTACGATCAACAAATATCCAAATATCCATCCAAACATTACATGATCAACAAATATCCAAATTCATGATATCCAATATCAAATATCCAATAACAAATATCCAAATATCCAAATTCATAATATCCAAATATCCAAATTCATAATATCAAAAAACAGTACAAATATTATTTTCCCGGAGATGGATCGCGTGGTCGTCTCGACGCCGCCTCGGCTCTGCGGATATACTCTTCCACCATGTACGCCGGCACCTGGGACAACACATGCTCTGGAAGGTTACGGAGCTGCTCTGGCGACATCATGTCCATGAGCCCAATGAGCGCAGTATCCGGTACCAGGCGGACCTCGGCAGAACGGTCAAATGAATAACGTCCAGGGTCGGAAGGACCGGCAACCGCAGTAGACGAACCGGGAGCAGACGGATCTGGACCGGGAGCAGAAGAAGGACGCGGAAGGCGCTCCAGCACATCCGACATTAGACTCCGCATTTCCGACATATCGGAGGTGAGAGTCGCAAGCTGCGTCCTCATATCGTCCGACGGGGGCGCGGGAGGAGGCGGGGGCGGTGGATATCTCGGAGTCGCGCCCTGCAACGACGCCGCCAGGGAACCTACGCCGTAGACGCGCCCTTTATTAAAGCCGCCGACAGACTCTACGAACACGTCGTCGTAGCGAGCGGCCATAGAAGAGGGCGTCTGGGTGGGCGTCGTTTCGCCGACAACCTCGGCAGGGGGCTCAATCTGACTAAGGGCCTCACGATATGCAGCCTATCCAATGAATGTGTTTATACTATAAGTTTTCCTAAGTTATAATCTAAATCCTATGTTTCCCTAAGTTATAATTTGAATCCTACGTTCACCTAATTAAGTTAACAATAATTATATTTCTAATATAAATCTTATAAACGTAATTACTTACATCAGTCGCCTGGGCCCTCGCGTCGACGAAGCTCCCGTCTGCCCGCCTCTTGTGTGTATGCAGGAATACATCGTAGGCGGTGACCGACTCCGGCTCTCTCCCCTCCTTTACCGCCCGTTTTGCCTGCATACGAAATATACGTCGAATTTAATTAACTACGTATATTAATAGTACCGAATTTAATAGTGAAATGAATTTGCGGTATCTCACCAAATCTGCACGCGTCGCTGCGTGGGGCTTTGAACCTCCCGTATGCAGACCAGCGGCCTGTCTGCTCGCCTTCGCTTTCTCTGATTTCTCCCTGTACTGAGCAGTATTCATCTTATCCAACATCTGCTCGTAGTACTCCTCCCGGAGCCACTTCTTCCTCGAATGCGCCGTACGAACGTCGTACACCGCATCCCGTATCTTCTTTCCGGCGGCGGCTTTGTAGGCCTTGCGAATCAACTCATCGCGATGGGGGGGCCACCAGAACGTCGTCTGACATACAAATTAAATTATCACGTAATTAAAAAATTAGTGGATTAAAGAATAATTAATAATTAACCAAAAGATATATATATACCTTCATCTCCTCGAGCCAGACGTACTGCATGTTCTGAGGCACCTCAGAAAAATTGAGGTAGGGGCCATGGTAGTTTTCCCGGATAATTTGCCCGAGTATCCGGGCAGCATCATACGGGAAAAACCTACAAAGAAGCAAAGACTGGATTATTAACTTGAATAAATGAAACAAATTTAATAAATTAACTTAAATTTACTTACGTATCACCCGCGGGCCATAGCTCTCGTCGGTTCTCGCCTATCGGCCTCTCTGGAGGCGTCGGAGGATCCGCGGGTCCGCGGATGTACTCACCGGTAGCAGGATGAAGCTGAATCCGGGGGTACTCCGGAGCCCACCCTGCAGTAACTGATGGTGTACCCGCTGGTGCATCCGGGGGCGGAACGGATCCGCTAGCGGATGGAGTCTCAGGCCTCGATGAAGATGAAGGATGGGTCGCAGAGATAGATCGACGGCGGGAAGGGTCTGTGGCCGGGCTCTCCAGGTCGGGATCGGAGGACTCTATATCCGGGGTATGTGGAAGGCGACCACGACCGCTACCACCACGACCGCTACCATCACGTCCACGGCCGCTACCATCACGTCCACGGCCACCGCTACCACCACGCCCACCACGGCCAGTACCGCCACCACCAGCACCACCACGGCTACCAGCAGCACGAGTGGTAGTGACCATGACCTGTAAATAGAACACATAAATATAATTAACAATATAGAAGTATAAATGAATATAAAACTGAACTAAAATATATATACCAGCAGCAGGGCGGCGAGTGCCGTCAAGACAATGAGAACTAAGAGTGCCATCTGTAAAAAGAAAATCATACAATAAGTAGATGATCGAACGACAAAAACATAAACTGAAATAAGAATGTGTCCGTCTAAACTGAATTCACTAAGTTAGTTGTAAGTGCTTCTAATATATACCGATATTTAATCTAATCATCGTTATCGTCCTCGTCCTCATCGTCATCGTCATCGTTCTCATCCTCATTCTCATCGTCGACTTCATCTATATCATCATCCTCATCGTCGACTTCATCTGTATCATCATCCTCATCCTCATCCTCTTCTTCTTCTTCTTCTTCTTCTTCTTCTTCTTCTTCTTCTTCAGGCTCAATACTTGGGACAAGACGCCTCTTTCTCCCCTGGTTGACAGCTAAGTCTTGTATATCAACCTCTTCCTCCCCTCTATTTTCCTCAGCATGAGGTATATCGACATCTTCCACGTCCATGGTATCCGACTGTTGTCCCATGTATTGGGGCTTCTCGATCTGGTCCTCTTGGTATGCTGGGTCTCCAACGTTAAATGTATTTCTAGATTTAATCTTGCATACTGCCCACCAGTCAAATCGATCTCTACGACGCCTTGGGTAGCTTGTATAGTAGACTTGAACAGCCTGACTTGCTATCGCAAACGTGTCGGACCCTCTATACCTCCTGCGATGATTTATATCGACGAATCCAAATTGTTTATCGATTCTCCAACCGATATTTGGTCTCGTATCGAACCACTCACATTTGAACATCACAATATGCATATCATATGTGCCACTATATTGTAAATCTACAATCTCCCGAAGCACTCCATAATAGTCAAAGTCCGGCTCGTCGTCATAGATGGTGCCTCTTATGCAAACACCAGAATTCTTGGTATCGAAGCCGTCATTGAGAAATTTGGCATTTATAGCATGCTGAGTTGACTTAAACTTGAAGCCATTAACGACATAGCCTGACAAAGTCTTTGCATGCTTCTTCGGTCCCAATGCCAAATAACGAATGCTCTCATTTATGAGTGTTGTTTCAGGCAATAAAACCTGTAAACATGTATTGATAATTTAAATATTTTAGCTGCATATATTTTAATGGTAGCCGCATAACATATTATCTCAGTTACTTACGTATTTACGAAACCAGGACGGAAAGGTACAATCAACCTCTCTTTGAAGTCCCTCATCTGTAATATATGGTGTCCTCATTTTGACTTCACCTCTAAATACACTGTTAGAGAGAATAAAAATAAGTGTAGTCACTTAATTCACCAAATTAGAGATTATAACGAGGCGTAGTCACTTACTTCTCCAAATCTCTCACTTCTTGTATGTCACAATTTAACACGACATATCGGTGAGCGGTATCATACTCATCGTCGGTCAACCACCGTTTCTTCCTAGCCCCAATAGGCTTGCCCCTTAAATTGAATATACCTCCATCCTCAACGTCTTCTTCATTCCTTTGAGGTCTATTTCGATTTGTCTCGACATGAGTATCAAAATAAATGGAGCAGAAATTTGACACCTCCTCGATAAGATATGATTCGCATATCGAAGCCTCTATATGAGCCTTGTTGCCAACTTTCTTCTTTAGATGGTGTAGGTACCTAAAGAGACAAATTATCTTGAGAATTAACAATGAATTGTAAAATCCACTTAAATTTCACTTAAATTATATCGGTTTTTATTTACCTTTCAAAGGGGTACATCCATCGATAATGAACAGATGCACCGACACGGGCTTCGTATGCTAGATGAATCGGTAGATGCTCCATGCTGTCGAAAAAGCCCGGTGGAAATATTTTTTCTAACTTGCAGATTGTTAAGACAATCTTCTCCTCAAGTTGTACCATATGTTGCACCGTCAGCTTAGTTGAACAGATATCCCTGAAGAATGTAGACAGCTCGGCCAACGGAACCCATACAGCAGAAGGCAACAACTCTCTCAAAGTAATGGGCAGTAATCTTTCCATAAACACGTGGCAGTCGTGACTCTTCATTCCCGTTAGCTTGCGTTCATTGAGATCAACGCATCTAGACAAATTCGAAACATAGCCGTCGGGAAATCTTAAATTAGATATCCACTTGCAGATTATTAATCTATCTTCCTTGCTCAATGTGTATGGCGCTATAGGCTTACTTAATTTTCCACCAGCACCCCTTTGTATCAAGTTCAGATGAGGATGCTTGCATATCTCGGCTATGTCTTGTCTTGCTTTTGGATTGTCCTTCGTCTTTCCTTTAATATCCATTACGGTATTGAAGACATTATCGAACACGTTCTTTTCGATATGCATGACATCAAGATTATGCCTTATAAGATTATCTTTCCAATAAGGCAAGTCCCAGAAGATACTCCGTTTGGTCCAGTTATGGCTTTGTCCGAACCCCTCGACACGATGGTTCGATGGATCTTCCATTGCGGTGGGCAATTCCTTTACAGCTTCCCAAATATCGTATCCCGAAAATCTGGCAGGAGGTTGAGAAAATTCTTGTTTTCCATATCTGAACGCATCCTTATTCTTTCTCCAAGGATGGGCCGCGGGCAGAAATTGACGGTGACAGTCAAAGAAAGAAGTTTTTCCTCCATGCCTAAGGCGGAACGCCTTACTATTTTCCATGCATATCGGACAAGACATGTTGCCGTGCGTACTCCATCCCGACAGCATATCGTATGCTGGAAAATCATTGATTGTCCACATGAGTGAAGCTCTCATCTGAAAGTTCTGTTTCCTGGAAATATCATAGGTCGTGACGCCGATCTCCCACAGCTGTTTCAGCTCATCCACCAACGGCTGTAAATATATATCGATGTTATTCGTCGGATTTTTAGGACCGGGTATGATAGCTGTCAGAAACATATAAGGAGTCTTCATACACATCCATGGTGGCAGATTGTAAGGGGTAAGAATGACCGGCCAGCATGAGTACTGAGATCCCGACTGTCCGAAAGGGGCGAAGCCATCAGCACATAGCGCCAGGCGTACATTTCTAGGCTCTGCAGCAAAATCTGGATGACACAAATCAAAATGTTTCCACGCCTCTCCATCCGAAGGATGTGACAATTCTCCTTCGTCCTTTATGCGTTCTTCGCTGTGCCACGTCATGTGTTCTGCTGTATTTAGAGACATATACATCCTCTGCAAGCGCTTCGTGATCGACAAGTAATGCATATACTTATAAGGACGTCGTTTTCTAGTCGACTTTCCTTTTCCCTGTACTGGCTTGTAACGATCCGCATTACAGAAGCTGCAACTTTCTGATACGCAATTCTCTTTGTAGTACAACATGCATCCGTTGCGACAACAATCTATCTTCTCGTACCCCAGTCCCAGTTGTCGGACCATCATCTTTGACTTGTAGAAGTTTCTTGGTAGCTCTTTTGATTCCTTCGGTAACACCTCTTTGATTACTTCTGTGATCCGATTATAGCAAGCTTGTGGCAAGTTAAAATCAGACTTTATGTTCAACAACCGCATCGTCACTGACAGTGCGGAATGAGTCTCACAACCAGGATATAGAGAAGTATCTGCGTCCTGAAACATGTCATAGAACTCCTTCGCCTTGGGATTAGGATCCTCCGGATCAAAATTAGGCCCTGCCGCATCATACACCATATCTCGTGCAAGGTTCTGCAGATCTCCATAATCAACAGAGCATCCGTGGTCTTCGATGACATCCGTTGCAGCATTATCATCAAAAGCATAAGTAGCAGCTTCCGCAGCCTGTCTTTCCGAATATAGTTCACCTTGCGATGACCACAGGCCGTAATTACGTACGAAACCCTTACGGGTCAAATGATCTCTCACAGTCACCACTTCTTCGTAACGTCTATTGTGACATTTAACACATGGACACTTAATTTTGTTACCGTCCATGTACTGAGCTTTGCTCATTGCATAATTAAGAAATACTTCCACGCCTGCCTGAAAATCGTCACTCACACCAATTCTACTCTCGTGTTGCCGTTTGTACATCCATGTACGATCAACAAAATAACGACTCATCCTCAATTTGGATGTGAAAATCTGTATCGTAAGACAAACTAAACATAAGAATAGCCCGATACCGATACTCATAAATTTGGATTAGGGTTAGGATGTTAGATATAAGTGAACTAGGTGATGTAGAGTACAATATAGGGAACTGTGAATGGACTGAAAGTTGCACATGAGAAGGTTCAATGAAGGGCCCATAAATGGGTTCACATGATAAGTTAGTAAGAATCCACATCACTATACATACTCCCCCGTCTCAGGAGTGTGTCTGGCTCCTATTTAGAACAGCACAGGTCACAACATGTCCAGAATAGCAAAACAGAGCTCTACAATGTATATCGGTATCGGACTATTCCTACGAGTATTGGTATCGGCGATATCAATACTCGTGTGAATAGGAGATTGCAATATAAGTCTAAGCTATCTAGCTAACATGTATACTTGCATTTACATTGTATCATAACTTGTATCTAGTTACCTTGCTAATCATGTATATACTCTTAACATATATGTGAAGACACTATACTAACATGTATTTAAATCAAGGTTCAAAGTATCGGTATCGGAATCGGTAGTATCGGCGGTATCGGTAGTATCGGCGATATCGGTAGTATCGGTAGTATCGGCGCGCGATATCGGTAGTATCGGCGGTATCGGTAGTATCGGCGGTATCGGTAGTATCGGCGATATCGGTAGTATTGGTATCGGCGATATCGGTAGTATCGGCGGTATCGGATCGAAGTATCGGATGTTTAGTGCAGGGTACGTGACATTGTGAAAGCAATACAAAGTAGCAGTAGGTCTAATAAGTCTCAGTAGGCCTAACCAAGCCTAGTCTAGCAATCACACACACCATCACAAGCCATAGAGAACACATATTACATATATATACATGTTGACATTACATTCTCATATTATCCAACATTGCATTTATAACTTGCATATATATACCACTCATTAACTTACACTATCACATGCATTGTACACTACATTATATTTTATATCATTGCCTACCTACATGCATTCCTATATACTAGCATATATATACATGGCCTATATTTCATAATCTCATGCTTGCCTACACATATATATGTATAGACATGGGTTAAAAATCAATTAGATACATTATACATACATGTCAATATTCTACATTACCAACGTGTATTCCTACATTACATATATTCAGATTTTGTGTGTTTGTGTGACAGTGTGTGTGTATGTGTAGATACCTAGGACAGTGTGTCAAAGAAAATTCAACACCCCCCCCGACCCCCCTGCCCTCTCCACCCCCCACCCCCCCGACCCCCCTGCCCCCATTCAACACCCCCCCCGACCCCCCTGCCCTCTCCACCCCCCACCCCCCGACCCCCCTGCCCCCATTCCCCACCCCCCCGACCCCCCGACCCTCATTCCCCACCCCCCCCCACCCCCTGCCCCCATTCCCCACACCCCCCCCCGACCCCCGGACCCCATTCACCACCCCCCCGCCCTCTCCACCCCCCCGCGAAGCCGACCCCCCCCCCCCCCACTCCCCCCCCCCTCCGGCCCCAAAACACAAAATTAGAGAAAATTAGAGAGAGAGAGAGAGGAGAGAGACCTGGTATAGAGAGAGAGAGCCGCGAGAGAGAGAGAGAGAGAGCCGCGCGCGAGAGAGGGAGTGCCGCGAGAGAGAGAGAGAGTTTTGGGGGGAATGAAAAATTCCCCCCCGTCGGTTCAGTTTAAGTTAGGGCACAGAATCTAGCGACGGAATAGCGACGGAAAAAAGTAGTCGCTACACCGTCGCCAGTTAAAAGGTGTTTTCCGACGGCTATATCCGTCGCTAGGTAGTCGCCAAAGTTCCCGCCAATGTTGTAAAGATTTTGCCGCCAACATTTGCGACGGATAAGCGACGAAAAATAATCCGTCGCTAATGTTCGTCGACTTAGCGACGGAAACCCGACAAATTTTTACATTTAAAATTGAAAAAAATTATGTTGTGTTGTCTGTCGCTAATCCGTCGCTAAGACGTCGGAAATTGGTCGCTATTAGCGACGGAATTCGTTCGTCGCTAAATGTCCGTCGGTAAAGTGGGGTATTTTAGTAGTGTAATTTCATGAGCTAGTCATCGCGAAATGTCGCTATGACGTCGATAATAGCGACTAATTTAGCGACTGTCGGTTGAACGTCGCTAAATTCTAATTATATCCCCCCCTGCCGATTTATTTTCCTCCATTTTCCTCTCTCACTCTCTCTCCTCCCCCCCTTCGGCGCTCTTACTCTCTCCGGCGGCGACTCTCACTCTCTCCGACGACTCTCCTCCCTCTCTGGTACGTGACTCTCCCCCTCCCTCTCTCTCTCTCTCTCTCTCTCTCTCTGTCTGTTTTGGTTATTGGTGGTTTGGGGGGGTACGGGTGGCTCGAGGGGAGGTGCAGGGGGGATGCGGGTGGTTGGAGTGGCTGGGGGTGGATAGGGGGTGGGGCAGGGAGGACGAGGGTGGCTCGGGGAGGGGAGCTAGGGTTAGGGTTCATGTTAGGGTCCATTTTCTTCTATTTTACTCTCTCACTCTCTCTCATCCCCCCTCCGGCGCTCTCACTCTCTCCGGCGCTCTCACTCTCTCCGGCGACTCTCACTCTCTCCGGCGACTCTCTCTCGCTCTGGATGTTTTGGTTCTTGGTGGTTGGGGGGAGTGCGCGTGGCTCGGGGGGAGGGACAGGGGGGATGCGGGTGGTTCGGGGGTGGCTGGGGGGTGGCTGGGGGGTGGGGCAGTGGGGACGAGGGCGGTTGGGGGAGGGGAGCTAGGGGTAGGGTTCGGGTTAGGGGTGGGGATGTGTGGGCGGCTGGGGGAGAGGAGCAGGGGGATGGGGACGGCTTGGGGAGGGGAGCAGGGGAGAGTGGAGGGTTAGGGTTCGGGTTAGGGGTGGTGTAGGGGGGCTTGGTCAGGGGCACCGATAGTGCTGAAAAATCTGATAATTTAGTAATAATTATTTGTTTTCCAACACCAAAAAATATGATACTCCGATTCGAACGCACCGATAGTGCCGATATTTGTAACAAATAGTTTTGTTGGTTTGTTAATTGGTAACATGGTGATCGGGACATATAGTCCCTGCAGCCATTCGACTGGCGAGACAGAAACTATGGCATGGTGATCAGGACATAGTCCCTGCAGCCATTCGACTGGCGAGACAGAAACTATGTAGCCAAAGATAAAGTTAACTGCCCTCCGACCCACATCCCTCAGCAATGATGATATGACAACCTATCACTATATCTTATATAGTAGTAGATGATGTCTTAGTATTACATTATGTGAGTTCATCTTGATTCTGTTACATTCTTCAGATACTAGATTCGATAAGAACGTATACTACACAATATGTACAGAACATAGATGATTCATACTAATGTATTCTAGAATAAATTTTGGGTTGTTGTCTGAGCCATCCGTTCTCAGACTTGGTGATCGGGACATATAGTCCCAGTAGCCATTCGACTGGCGAGACAGAAACTATGGCATGGTGATCAGGACATAGTCCCTACAGCCATTCGACTGGCGAGGCAGAAACTATGTAGCCATAGATAAAGTTGAGAGTCCTCCGACCCTCATCCCTTGGCAATGATGATACGACAACCTATCACTATATCTTATATAGTAGTAGATGATGTTTTAGTATTACATTATGTGAGTTCATCTTGATTCTGTTACATTCTTCAGATACTAGATACGATAAGAACATATACTATACCATATGTACAGAACATAGATGATTCACACTAATGTATGCTAGAAAGAATTTTGGATTGTGTTCTGAGCCATCCGTTCTCACACTTGGAGAAAAATCTAATTTTCTGTATTTTATCTGACGCACAAATACCGCTCGAGTGAGCCAAAGGCATGCAGCCACTTCCCTCCCTCCATTCCCCCTCTCCCTCTCTCATGCTATCAATGTCACAACTTTTCCAGTGTTGCTTCCTCTAATGATGATGAACGCAAAAATCAAAGACCCCCCTTTCCTTTCTCACTCTTCACAGTTATCACAACAGGAAGGATCAGTATTTTCTAGTTTTCTTCCATCCATCCATTCCTCCGTTCTAATCAAGCCTCCACATATGATATCCAGCTCAAGTGTAGAGGCGGAGGAGAAGAAGTGGGCAGGAAGAGGAGGGGGAAGCAGCACAGACGGCGGCAAGACCTGGAGGAATTTCAGTAGGTTTTTTTCAACATCCGTAGGAGAACTATAAGGATATATCTTTTCACAACATGTCACCTTGTCAAAGACCCTTAATATGAATATCATGTTACCGCGGTGTCGGAAGACTAACATGTCATAATTTTCTAAGCCGTATGCTTTGACATAATCCTCCCAACTCTTTCCTCCTATGTAGTAATCTTGCACTTCATAAAGAAATGCAAGATTACTAAATAGGAAGAAAGAGTGGGGAGGATTATGTCAAAACACACGGCTTAGAAAATTATGACATGTTAGTCTTCCGACACCGTGGTAACATGGTTGTCACATTAAGGGTCTTTGACAAGGTGATATGTTGTGAAAAAATATATCCTTATAGTTCTCCTACGGATGTTGAAGAAAGCCTCTGTACTTTCTCCAGGTCATGCCGTCGGCTGTGCTGCTTCCCCTTCCTCTTCCTGCCCACTTCTTCTCCCCCGTCTCTACACTTGAGCTGGATATCATATGTGGAGGCTTGATCAGAACGGAGGAATTGATGGATAGAAGAGAACTAGAAAATACTGATCCTTCCTGTTGTGAGAACTATGAAGAGTGAAAAAGGATAGGGGGTCTTTGATTTTTGCGTTCATCATCATTAGAGGGAGCAACATTGGAAAAGTTGTGACGTTGATAGCATGAGAGAGGAAAAGGGAGAATGGAGGGAGAAAAGTGGCTGCATGCCTTTGGCTCACTCGAGCGGTATTTGTACATCATCTGGTGGCGCTCCTCCGGCTCCAGCACCGTGTCCAGCTCCAGCTCCAGGCGATCAGTAGTTTTGTTTTTGCATTTTTGGACTGTACTATATTTTTGACTTTATACGTATTTGGGGATATTCAGTTTTTTCATTGAGGATATTGAGTTTGTACATATTTGCGGATATTAAATATTGACATTGTTCATTGCGGATAGTATTTTTTTCTTTATATTTTTTGTATATTCTGGAATGTATTGTGCGTGTCGGTGTTGAGTGTTCCACCGAGGGGATCGGCGAACCCAGGGATTAAATTTTGTATTTTGTATTTTGTATTCTGTATTTTGGCTCAGGCTCCAGCTCCGTTTGCATTAATCTACGGTACGATATGGTGATCAGGACATAGTCCCTGCAGCCATTCGACTGGCGAGGCAGAAACTATGTAGTCGTAGATAAAGTTGACTGTCCTCCGACCCTCATCCTTCGACAATGATGATACGACAACCTATCACTATATCTTATATAGTAGTAGATGATGTCTTAGTATTACATTATGTGAGTTCATCTTGATTCTGTTACATTCTTCAGATACTAGATACGATAAGAACATATACTACACCATATGTACAGAACATAATGATCCACACTAATGTATGCTAGAATGAATTTTGGGTTGTGTTCTGAGCCATCCGTTCTAACACTTAAGTACTGTGAGAGCGCCGGAGAGAGTGAGAGCGCCGGAGGGGGGTAGGAGAGAGGGTGAGAGAGTAAAATAGGGGGAAATGAATTGGTGGGGGAATATAATTAGAATTTAGCGACGTTCATGCTAACGTCGCTAAATTAGTCGCTATTAGCGACGTCATAGCGACGTTTCGCGACATATAGTGCCGATATTTGTAACAAGTAGTTTTGTTGGTTGGTTAATTGGTAACATGGTGATTGGGACATATAGTCCCTGCAGCCATTCGACTGGCGAGGCAGAAACTATGGTACGACATGGTGATCAGGACATAGTTCCTGCAGCCATTCGACTGGCGAGACAGAAACTATGCAGTCGTAGATAAAGTTGACTGTCCTCCGACCCTCATCCCTCGGCAATGATGATACGACAACCTATCACTATATCTTATATAGTAGTAGATAATATTTTAGTACTACATTATGTGAGTTCATCTTGATTCTGTTACATTCTTCAGATACTATATACTAGATTCGATAAGAACGTATACTACACCATATGTACAGAACATAGATGATTCACACCAATGTATGCTAGAATGAATTTTGGGTTGTGTTCTGAGCCATCTGTTCTCACATTTAAAACATATATGAATTATAACTGTGTGTCGTTGTATTTTCGACGAACCCAGGGATTAGATTCTGTATTTTGTATTTTGACTTTGTACGTATTTGGGGATATTCAGTTTTTTTGTTGAAGAAACTGAGTTTGTACGTATTTGCGGATATTGATTTGGTTTGTTGAGGATATTATATATTGACATTGTTCGTTGCGGATAGTATTTTTTTATAGTTTTTGTATATTTTGGAATGTATTATGTGTGCCGGTGTTGAGTGTTCTACCGAGGGGGTCGGCGAACCCAGGGATTAGATTCTGTATTTTGTATTTTGTATTTTGTATTCTGTATTTTGGCTCAGGTCCAGCTCTAGCACCATTTGCATTCTGGAACCTATATTTTTTTTTAACTTAGCGACGTATTTAGCGACGTTAACATTAGTCGCTAAACATTAGCGACGTTAACAAATTTCGTTAATACTGACGGGGCAACACGTGGCACCATAATCTGATGTCAGCTCGTCGTCGCCAAAATGTCGAAAAAGTGTTGCCAAACGGCGACAACACAATAATGTCGCCGTTTATGTCGCTAATTAGCATCAACCAATAAACGTCGCTAATTAGCGACGTTAATAACGTCGCCAAATAACGTCGCCCTAGCGACGTTTTGCGACGTTTTCTCGTTTAGCGACACATTTTTTTCGTCGTTCCCGAAACGTCGCCTTAAACGTCGCTAAATTGATTTAGCGACGTTTTCATAGAGGTTAGCGACGTATTGTGCCGTCGCTAATCTGACAAATTTTTGTAGTGATTATCTTCTCTTATCTTTTGTTGTTGTGGTATCGTTGATCATAGGGACGAGGCAATAGAGTGGACTAGAGATCATTTTTATTAGGCGTACAAATCAATGTTTGTTCGGTTGAAGCAACTCACCGAGATGAATCTTAGTTAAGAGAATGAGGCACTTCACGTGCCGTTCATAAACAGTTCACGTGTCCTACATTGGCACCAACAGTTGATTAGCATACTTCGGTCTCTTTCTCTCAAGATTCGAAATGAATGCGAAATACGATGAAAGCGAACGATGAAAACCAATCATCGAAAACCAACACAAAAATGCATTTATCAAAACCAAGCAGCGAAAGAAAACATCCAACAAAACTCTTGGATTCATTTCAATAAAAGCTAATCCATAATTGGAAAGGTTCATTGCATTTCATCCATGATCAATCGATACCGACAAAGGTTTCCTCAAATACTCAGTTTAAGACTGAGTCAGCAAGCCGTAGGTATTACATAGTAGACCGCGAGGAAAGGGGCACTACATAATAACCTACTGAAAAAAAAGTTTTGCCCTCAAAACTTAAGAACCAAGCTCACCTCCGCTAGTATCGCACTCAGGATCAAGTCAAGTGGATAGGTTAAAGACACGAGCATTAGTCCGCAGCTGCTGGTTGTGCGGATTGTCTCTGATCTGCGGTGGGTCCCTCAGTGGCCTACCCTCTTCAGCGTCATTACGATTTTGAGCCATCCTATTCTTTTTCGGACAATTCCTGACAGAGTGACCATGTTAGCCACAACCAAAAATAAGCATTATTAGCGGCACGATAGTCCTCCTTGATGTGCCCACTTTTACCACAGTAACTGTATTTCAAACCATTCGCATAGCGACAGTCTTCTTTTACATGCCCTTGTCGACTGCAGAAGGTGCATACTGGCTTATTGTTCTGTTCTCCGTCAGTCTTTTTCTCTCCATCATGATATCTCTTAGCGGGCTGATTCCGACCGTACTGTATTTTAGTTGACGCCTTCTTCAGCCAAAACTGTTCCACCTGTAGTACCGCCTCAAAGGCCTGTGAATATGACTCACATTTTCGGTTTAGCATACTCAACTGAATGTCGTCATTCAAACCTTCAACGAACCGATCTATGCGAGTCTGCTCCGTGGGTAACATAACATTAGCAAAATTTGCCAGCTTGGCAAATTCAGATTCATAGTCCTCTACGGACATATTTTTTTGTTTCAGAGTGATGAAGTCATTCTCCATTTTCTTACTCATGGCTGGAGGCAGATATTGATCTAAAAATGCCTTCTTGAACGAGGCCCATGAAAACTTCCCATTCCTAGCCGTTGCGACTAGCGTCGGCTTCTTCACTTTCCACCAGTCTTTTTCCCGCAGCCGTAGTAGCAGAGCGGCACACATCACCTTCTTGTTACTCGGAACTCCTACGAATGTGAACAGACTTTCCATTTTATTGACCCAGTCTACCACCTTGTCTAGTGATGTTCTGTCCTCAAATTCTAGAGGTCTCACATCCAAGAAGTCCTTTGGCTTAAAGGAAGAGTGCCTTTGCGCCAGCTGGGGTTGTCACCATCCACGGGTTCAATCTCAGGTGTTCCCGTTGGTTTGGTCACTGCGGTGGTATCTCGATTTGCCGCTAGCGCAGTTATGAGCCGAGTCAAGGCATCCAGTTATTTTTACTGGGCCTCCATTCGAGCTTGTTGTATCTGGCCACGCTCCTCATTATCTTGTCTATGTAGTTCCATCATGGTCATGATCCGCTCTATCGGATCGGTTGAGCCAGATGGTCGAGGAGGGGCCATTTCCCTACAAAATAGTGTAACTTTTGTCAGTCTCATAAAATATTATGGACTTATTGTATGGGACATTGATTTTCATAACTCAAAATTGGGACTTTTGAAAGCCACCAAAATACTTATACATATACTTTTCGTAAATGATATTTGCAAGAGGCCAAGGACGTAAAGCCGTGCTCTGATACCACTTTGTCACGCCCCGATCCTGCTAGGGTCGTCCGCCTTTTCTGGATCCCTGTGGGATCGTTCGTCCTCGCTAAGGCGTGATGCCGTGCAAGCCTATGTTGCGCTTGCACAAGGCCAAGTACTTGCACAAAATAACTAGTCAAGCCAAAACACACGCACGGACCCATTTATTGCAGAAAACCAAATATTGGACACAGAGATTTGAAATGGAAATACTTCTTTTATTGATAAACTTGATAGAAATACAAGTACAAAGCTTTACAAACTCAGATTACCTCATCTTGGCTACATGATTCTCTTTAAAATTTTGTTTTTAAAAATAGTCGTAATGCCCATACATCATATCCCTTTATTACATGCTGGAAATATAAAGACACCTACAAAGGAAAAGAAACTTGCAACTTAACAGGAAAAGAAAAAGAAGCTTGAGGCAATCCACGAACTCAACTGGGCTAGGCGAGCTTCAGTGCCTCACTTGAAATTCCCCTGTCTTCTTTGCTTTCTGAAAAGGATGCCCACAACGTGGGTCAGCACACATCATGTACTGGCGAGCGGCTTTTGGTCGAACTCGTAAATCTCTGCACTAAATCAACATGTGGAGCTAACATTTACTAGTAATTTTTCTACTTGTCTAGGTTCTTTTTAACAATTCATAAGAACATGATAGTAGAATATTTTATAAACAACTTATCATCGTCGACAGTCATCCCTGCACAAGACATGTTAACACAATTTACATAATGAATAATTCATGTTTCATTCTTGCAGACATTGAAGTTGTAATTTGGATCATGCAGGTGGCCTATTCTATATGTTGGTCCATGGGGTATCCCTATGATTAGCCGCTGTGACTCTCTTGTTCAGCTCGTCGCTAAGGACTCAGATCTCGACACCCATTTTTACATGGAGGCCCTAATCTCTCCTAGGCCGAGCGGTTCCAGGTGCCCCCAGATACCACCCGAGAGACAAATATTTCCTTGTTAACAAGTTGTCCGAGACCAAATACAGGCTCTAGCAGTTCTATCAGATGAGACAGATTTGGACTTATGCACAGATATACGACACGTTTATTTCGTGCCTTCTTATTCATCTCAACACGTACAAGTTTGTCTGTACATGTCTACATTTTTCAAGCATACTTAGTTACCGAATAAATGATCATTCTTATGGAGCAGATAGAGTAGCAATACATGATTTAGCATTTGATTCAATTCAATTATCTTCTCTTATCTTTTGTTGTTTTGGTATCATTACAACTGTTGGTGCCAATGTAGGACGCGTGTGTGTGTGTGTTGAAGCATGTGATGTGTGTGTGTGTGTGTGTGTGTGTGTGTGTGTGTGTGTGTGTGTGTGTGTGTGTTGAAGCATGTGATTTTATGATTCAAAAACTTTTACATCACATATTACAATGTAGGATCTAACTTCGGTTGCCCGTTGGCAAAAATATCGTACATCATCCTCTATATTACGTATGATTCCAATCCAATCTATCTTCAACCCTTCAAATATAAGAATGTTCCTCGTCCTCCAGACATGCCACAATGAAGCTCCTAGTCTTAGCCGAGCTTCTTTATACCATTATCCTCCCATGCTTTTGGCCGCCATAATTTCCTAAGCAAGATTTGTAAACTCCATGCTACTACCATTCTGCATTTGAAGCTGCCATTATTGTGCCCGCCATATAGACCAAGTAAAACAGCATCCAATAAATAGATGTGGCATGGACTCAATCTCCTGTCCATAGAAGACACAAATTTGATCCCCCGATTGAACACCATAGCGATGTAGCCTATCCTTCGATAGCAACCGACCATGTTACAGTCGGTATAAGCATAACTGCATATTCGTAGCACTCCCCGCCACCCATACCAATTCAACTAATTCCTATTTTTTGATCACTCCTCGGACCAATCTGATTGCCGCCTTACGCTCGAACTCGCCTGTAGAACTCCCATCAAACATCCACATATCCCTATGTATACTCTATCGGCTTGTGACCTACCAAAAAGCGTCATCGACATCCTAGAGAAACATTTCAACTGCTTCTTCTGGGATCACAAGATGGGGTCGCGACGACGGTGGTGGGGTAGTTGGAAAACCATTTCCAAACCAACAGACGAAGGCGGTTTGGGAATCCACAGCCTCTTAGATATGTTCAACGTATTCTCTGTTAAATTGTGGTGGAAGGTCAGGACGAGACTCTCCCTATGGCAAGAGTATATGAGGGCTCGATACTTCCCTTGCTCTCCTCCAGCTGGGGCCGGGGCTGGGGCGAACAACAACGCCTCCCATGTGTGGTGCAGGATGCTTAGGGTCCACGAGCTTGGTGAAAGGTTTCTTCGTCTTTGTCTTAGAGATAGGGCATCCGCTGCTAGAGCGAAAGATTGGACGGGACTTAGGAGGCTGCAGCAGCGGGTGGTCTCCGGCAACAAAGTTCGAATCATGGAACTTTGGCATGGCGACAATCGATGGGATCTAGCCCTCATTTGTAGTTTGTTTGGATATCCCTCTATGCGCGGATCCCATCTCGGGTGGGAACATTAGCATTTCCTCTAGTCGGGACTAGCTAGTGTGGTCCCCGTCGCGAACAGGTACTTCCACCACGGCATCGGCTTGGGTCGTTACCCGTTCAGCCCCCGCCCCCCTCCCCCCCCCCCCCCCCCCCCCCCCCCACTCATCCGGCCCTATCGCTGGTCTGGCACAGCAGTATCCCGATTAAGTGTTCGATTCTGCTATGGTAGGTACTTCAAGGGAAGTTTCCTTTGGCCGACGTTCTTTCCGAGCTTCCAAATGCCACTGTTATGAGGTCGCTGATGAGGAATCGACTAATCCTATTTTCATCGATGGCGCAATAGTAGCAATGGCATGGGTCAAATTTTGTAGCCTATGTGGTATTACAGGTTCCATGGGATTGATTGGGGATCGGTTAGTTAGTTTGACCGCGTTTCCCAAGCTTCACAACAAGATATTACACATAGCCATATGGGTTGTGTGATTTGGAAGAATAGAAACAAGTTACCGTATGAAGGCAACTCCTTATCACGTGCACTCATTTCTTTTGAGTTCAAGCGCCAGATCGCCAAGGCTGCGCTCAGGAGTACGAGTAGGCATACGGTTCCAAAATATGCAGTTTCGATCCGGTTCGAACCATAAAATGTCCAAATAAGTCGGTTTCTAAAATTTAGAATTTAAGTAAGATGGGCCGGGCCGGATCGCATGACACAAACGGGGCCGGGCAAGTCCTATTTTAAAATAAACGGGACCCAGACCGACCCGTTTCTATGGGTATGTATTTTTTATCAATTTTTTAAAATTTTTGCTATTATAGTCTATAGATAATAGAACATGTTATTGTTTAGTAAACAAATTTTAGAAATTTGGGAAGAGATAAGACTTATTTTGTTCTTATTTATAATAGAACATATGTAAATGTTTACTAGTTTAGAATTTTTTTTTAACTTTTTTTGGGATCCGTTTGGACCCGCGGGTCTGTCCGGTTGAGACCCGTTTTGAACGAATTGAGCCCGTTCTGATTCTAATTTTTTTTGGACTCGTCTCGTCCTGTTCTGACAATTAACAGGTCCAGTTCGGATCCATCAAATTTGGACCCGGTCCGACTCGTACCCACCCCTACTCAGGAGCAGTTCCGGTAGGCTTGGCTGTGGGTCGACGTGCTTAGTTTTTCTACTGGTGGTGGATTTTTGTCTTTTCATTTTGTGTATAGGGTATATGGTACCTGCCACCTGGGCACCTGTTTTTACTTTGGACAGATTTGTCTTTTGGGAGCATGCATATCCTTTTTTTGGTTTCTGTTGTGAAAAAGGAGACAAAGAGAAGAATATTGGTAGTCAAAAAAAATGTGTACGTAGCTTTCTCATTGATAACATATATAGAGGGAATGTGATAGAAGTTGTTGTGGATATGGATAAGGGCATCCACATTTGGGTTTATCCAAATCACAACACTCCCCCTTGGATGCCCACTTTAATTATCGCCTCATTAAAAAATTTTCTAGAAAAAACCCATTGGGAAAAATCCATAGAAAGAAAAGTGTACAATAATATTCTTCAGGAATATGAGTCTTCAGGAATCTAAGTGGGTGCGACTTACACTGCCTCGTTAAAAACCTTTCGAAAAAAACCCAGTGGAAAAAAACCTCAACGAAGGAAAAGCGTACGATGCGCAAAGACATGCTTCAAGATGTCTCCATTAGCATCTTCAAGATGCTTGCATCTACATGATACTCCCCCTCAAAATATTACATTATTGTTCTTACATCAATTCAAAATAAAAAATCAACCCCCAATACAATTTAAATATTACATCTTACCCCAACGCTGTATTTGTCTATACATTTATACTCATGTCCTTATGAAAAGGTTGCAGGCTTTATTTATGATTCCTGAAAGCTCGTAGCTCTCCCTGATGTGTTGAACTGTTGAAAACATAGCCATGCACATTCTCTGTTCGCTTTGATGAAATTACCGTAATGATTTGACTTATTCTCTCTAAAATACCTGTAATATTATTTTTGAAACATACCTTGCTTGTGGTATCTCATTAATGAGTACCAGATAAATATCATTCATTTGTATATCTCATTAGATAAAAAATATTAATCAAGAATAATTAATATGAATTGTGTCATTCCAGTATATGTGTGTATATATGCATATTAGCATATTCACATAAAGTATTTTGCAGAGTGAATGACAATAAAGAAATTGTATTTTAAATAAGGTGCTCCAGGAGCCAGAACATGTTCTTTTGATTTTAAGAGATCCTACTGACCTGATCATTATAGGTATATCATTCATATTAAATCTCTACAAGAGATTCATCTCTACAGGAGACTTATAGTAGATCTCTTCTAGATATTCATTTTTTTATGAGATTACGAGAGATCTCTTTTGGAGATTTATCTTTACTACTTCTGGAGATTCCTCTCTCTTCGGAAGATTTTTGATCTCTTCGAGAGATTCCAATCCCTTCGGGAGATTCCAATCTCTTCTAGAGATTCCTTATCTCTTCCGGAGATTCCTTATCTCTTCCAGAGATTTTTTTTATATCTTCCAGAGATTCCTTATCTCTTCCGGAGATATTTCAAATCTCTTCAGAAGATACTATCATATTTTCTATCTCTTCAGGAGATTTTCTATTCAGGAGGTACTTTAATTTCTTCAGGAGATCTTATCTTCAGGAGGTGACCATTTTGATGAATCCATTCAGGGATTTCTTTATAAACTCAATGAGCCTATCACATTCTTCTAGATGGTTTAATCCATATATGGCTCATTTGTAGATCCTTCGGGGATAACTTGGTAATATCAAATTCTTCAAGGTTATACCTAAAAATTATAAATCCACGACCTTCGAGGATATACCTTATCATCTAGGCTATCATGAACGGAGAATATAGTTACTCATATTTTATTCATGATCATTTCGTGAATCATTGAGCTAACATTGCTCTTATACATTTCGATCTCTATTTGTTACAAACACCTATTCAAAATCTACCGGGCTTATTTTTTTGAGTTTTGTACTGTAGGACCGAATATTCCACGTCTTGCGAGAGATATCGCATCTTTTTATTAGATTATTCGTGGTTTAGAGTTATCCTTTAATTTTATCACCCTTCTTATTCTTGTTTGATAATGTCATTTATGACAAACTTTTTGATTCCAAATTTCTCTTAACTATGTATAAAACATAGATTTCATGGGTACCGGTACCTCTTTCTCAGTCTTTTCTGAAATCTGAGGTATATCCTCTACCGGAGCGATATACTTTGAGAAATTTGATCTTTGGTTCATGACATCATCCGGAACGTCATAAACTTTTTCTCTACAGGAGATGCTTCTTCGGGAGCTTCTTCTTCAAGAGCATTATGGTGTGTTATATTATTCGGTCTCTTCTTCTGAAGAGCTAAATCTTTAGAACCTTTAGTACTTCTTCTAGAGAGCTGAATATTTAGAACCTTTAGGTCTTATGCGTTCTTATAAAGAACTTATTCATGCATTTATTTAGTTCTTTTGGTACTTCTATTAGGATCTATAGTCGTTATAGCTCGTTATGCAACAAAATTAAAAACATCGATTAAGCATCTAATGTTTTATTTGCAATGAAAAATAAAGGATAATTTCTCATAATTTAGTCAAGATTAGATAAAGTAGAAATATGTCGTGATACATTCTTCTGGAATGATGCTTTAGTACGTTCTTTGAGAACGATGATGCAAGACGTTCTTCTAGAACGATGCTTTACGTCGTTCTTCTAGAGTGATAATTCACGACGTTCTTCTAGAACGATTATATATCTTCTTCGAATCTCCCTCTAACGACGGGAATTATCATATTAACGTGACAGATCAAAAACAAGATCTTATGTCTAGAAGATTTAATAATTAAGAAGATAAACATAAAAAATTCACAAAACATAGATGTTAATATTATTGTTTCAATATATATATATATATATATATATATTTTATATATATATATATATATATATATATATATATATATATATATATATATATATATATATATAACCCGAAAAGGTGTAATTTGAAACTATGTTAGTAGTTATTCAGATACAATCTTATCAATCATGTCACAATTTAAAATTTATAGGATCACTCGGCTTCTGGCTCACAATGGACCCTTATAGGATTGTGCTTCTGGCTCAACATAGTACATGACTTGACATCCCTAATGTGAGTAATCCGTATCCCTAGTGAATAGCAGGATAATGTCTAGGACGAACTTTTGGTTCCCTAGGACGAACTTTTGGTTCTTCTCTCAAATGTATTCTTTATTTACCTCACTCATAGTTGCAATATGACACCGTTTGTCCTTATGTCCTTAAAACTCAATAATATTTCCTAAAGTTATGAGCGTATAAGACATTTTGTATAAGCAGGGTGGGTTCCATTGGGTATAATTAAGTGTGCTCTGTCGGAGCCTTTAATAATATGAGCATGACCATCTTTAATGGATACTACTTTCATACTAGTATTTTGTTGGTAGTAGCACTATCAGTCATCTCTATCTAGTTTTTCCATGATTTCAATTTACTGGATATGCCAATATCATATCAATAGTTACAAATATAGACATTATTACTCAATAACAATAATTTTAAACATAGAACTTCGGGTCTATGATAGTTGGTAGGGCAATATTGCATCCATAATATCCCTACGGATAGAACAACCTTATGGCACCAACTTTGAAACTTTATAGTTTAGAATATATACAACTACATTATTGAAATACCAACATTCAGGTTGATATTTTCACTCTTAGCTTTTTGGGGGCCAGTGACCCGCTACGCCTACAAAAATTTAGTTCGCGGACAACTGGTTCTCTCAGACGTACACCGCAACACCTATCATTCATGCACCCATTTGGGTGCTCCAAAGAATATATATGCGAACAAAATTATTTGTAGGTAATCAAAATTGATTTTGCCTTGTGCAAATCTAATTATTATTTGGCATATGTGATTCAATAAACACTTCCAAAACGTATATATGAAAGCAATAAACCTTACAACATTATGTTGGAGTAATTTTACTAAATGAAGTCTGACATGCCTTTTTCACTATTGAAATGTCAGGTTTATTCTTCTTGTAGTCCAACACCTAGAGGTACGGTATTGAGTAGGAATGTTCAGGAAACTAAAAATTCTTGGGGTTTCACTTCCTTATTCTAAACCACTCTACTTGGTGGTTAAGTATCATTGTTCACGAATCAATGCCTTGATTGTTCAAATCAAAGTGTCACCAATGCTACAAATCTGATCAAAACATGTTTAATACGAACGTGAAGTTCAGACATCTAGGGATGTTAAAGTACCCATTCTGTATAGTTTTCTATTTAGGAGATATCTTTACCGCAAATAGGAGAGAAAGAGAAAAATATTGGTAGCCAGAAAGAATGTTTACGTAACTTTCTCATTGATAACATATATAGAGGGAATGGGATAGAAGTTGTTATGGATATGGATAAAGGGCATCCACATTTGGGTTTATCCAAATCACAATAGTTTCTGCTTTGTCAAGCTTTATAAGATTGTCCTTTTGCAATATTTTTTTAAAGCAATGGGTAATTGTGGCAAACTCGTCTCCACTGGGACTCGAACTCCCGACCACTTGGGCCACATGCATCTCTCTTAACCACTAGGTTAGAGGTCATTTGCTAAAATTTGAGGAGATGACCATCAGTAGCAATGGAATCATCCACAATATCGAGAATAATGTTAGGTTCTTGATTGTTGGATCTCTGTAAAGAATAGCTATGTACAATATTCTCTCATAAATGGAATTACCTTCTTATATATATATATATATATATATATATATTTATATATATATATATATATCCTTCATTAATTAATATAAAAAATTAACAATTTTTATCACGTATGTATCTCCTCACGTAATTAAGGAAAAATCTATAATCCTTCTAGCTACCTAAACATGTAACAAATCCTAAATATATTCAACATTTAAATTATATTTAAACTAAGTACATGGTATTATCTAACTAAACATATATTCAAAATTCTAAAATCATATATATAACAAATTCTTAAAATATATTCAAATAATATTTACAATATTTTAACATAATTTAAATGTTTAGCTAATTTTTCAATAATATAAGAGGATTTTTTTTGTACGTGTACTACATGTGAACATGACTAGTTTATATATATATATATATATATATATATATATATATATATATATATATATATATATATATATATATATATATATATATATATATGGGGGCCCGGGGGGGGGGGGAGGGGTCCGGGGGTGGGGGGGAGCCTGGGGGGGGGGGGGGGGGGGGGTGCAGGGGGGGCCAGGGGGGGTGTCCGGCATCGGGTGCCACCCGGGGCCGCGGCCAAAGCCGCCCAGCCACCCCGGGTGGAAGGGAAGGCTCGAACAAAGCCCATCCCTAGGGGAGCCATATATATATATATATATATATATATATATTTTATATATATATATATATATATATATATATATATATATATATATATATATATATATATATATATATATATATATAAAAGGAAAAAAAAAAAAAATATATATATATATATATATATATATATATATATATATGAGGAGGGATCCACATTTCCTTTCTTTTGTATCCTCCAAACATCCTCATGATAACATCATTTGGATCTTGTTTAAGTGCTAAATGTTTGAAGGGCTAAAAGGGCTAAATGTTGGAGGAAATTGAAGCGGCTCAAAGGGCTAAATGTGCGTGGTTAAAACAAGGCGACAAGTGCACAAGGTTCTTTTATGATGTCGTCCGCATGAGACATCATAGGAACTACTCGTCTAAATTCATAGGACCAGATGGCAGGGAAGTGACGACGACGAATGATATACAGACAGAAGCAACCAGGTAATATACAAATTTATATAATCAGACTGATTATTTGACCGTGTTCCCAGAAATAATTTGTAAAAAGAAGGATACGGATGCTAGCAATCACCAACTAGGGCGACAGTGGAGATGGGAGAATTGGAGGAAATTGTTAAAGCGGCTGATCCAAATAAAGCTCCAGGACCAGACGGATTTAGCAGCATACTCTTCAAAATCCACTGGGACGAGATCAAGTTTCAAGTGTTAGAAGTGGTGCAAGACTTCTTTGCCCATCGTCGTCTACTGAAGGAAGTTAACCACACGTTCATTACGCTTATTCGAAGAAGGAGGGAGCCTCGTTGCTTGCAAAATTTTGCCCTATTGCTTGCTGCAATTTTATTTACAAGCTGATTACTCACCTCATGTATAGAAGGATGGGAGCGGTTATGCAGGGGCTTATCTCTTCTAACCAGATGGTGTTCATTAAAGGCAGGTCCATTGCGGACAATACATTATTGGCACACGAACTGGTTCGAGATTTCTCAAAACCAGGAGGAAAGAGATCGTGCATAAAGCTGGACCTACGAAAAGCGTACAATACAGTAAATCGGGATTTTATCTGCCATGTGATGCAGACAAGGGGATTTGACACGGAATGGGTGGACATAGTTCGAGAATGCATACAAACTTCATCATTCTCGGTTCTGCGTAAGGGTATACCGTATGGCTTCATCAAGAGCAATCGAGGGATCCGAAATAGAGATCCGTTATTCCCTTATCTTTTTATGATAGTGATGGAGTATTTTTCGTGTCTTATGGATATGATAGTGGTACAAAAACAGATAGTTCCACTTTAGAAGAGAATTAATCCGAGAGTATCTCATCTAATCTATGCTGATGATTTGCTTGTGTTTATTGAGCCATCAAAATCAGGTTTGAAGGAGCTGGCCAAGCTAATAGATCGATTTGGGCAACTATCGGGACTGCAAATAAATCAGAAGAAGAGCCGAATGTACTTTAACGAGCAATGCCCCGATAAAGAAAAGAGAGCTTTCATATTGGGCATGTCACGAGGCGAACTTCCAGTAAAGTATCTCGGTGTTCCTCTATGCGTTAACTACGTATGCAATATAGCATGTACAAGTTGATAACGGGTCGGCTACCTACCGTGGACAGACTTCGAAGGTTCAGAATAGATGTGGCGAACACATCGTGTGTGCTATGTATGCAACATGATGAGAGCGTCACGCACTTGTTCCTGCAATGCACGATCACATGGGACATCTGGAAGCACCAGCAGGCAAGGTTGGGATTAACATGTGATGGGGCGTGAGATATTAAGGAAATTATAGTAGAGATCAAGTCTGCTAGACACCAACCTATAAGCTGGGTTAATGAGACTCGAATCCGAATTGTGGCTATGGTATGACATATTTGGAAGGTGCGCAACAACCGCATCTTTGAGGAGATGACCATTAGTAGCAATGGAATCATCCACAATATCGAGAATGATGTTAGGTTCTTGATTGGTGGATCTATGTAAAGAATAGCTATGTACAATATTCTCTCATAAATAGAATTACCTTCTTCCAAAAAAATTTATATATATATATTATTTTTTTATAAAATATATATATATATATATATATATATATATATATATATATATATATAGAGAGAGAGAGAGAGAGAGAGAGAGAGAGAGAGAGAGAGAGAGAGACCAATGACCCTTTAGGGAGTGGTGAGTCATGCGGTCCGAGTGGTCAGAAAATCGATTTTCAATGGTAGCGTTCGTCACAATTACCTTTTCTTCTTTGAAAAAAAAAGAAAAAGAGAGAGAGAGAGAAGGAATTCGCATCCCCTCACTTTGTATCCCCAAACAACCCTCTTCCTTCTTGGCATTATATATCATTGGTAATGTTGTACTGCTTGTTAGAAATTTATTGTACCATGTCGATTCATGAGATGAAGAACATAAATTAATTTGCGGAAGCGTACCTGAATCCAGTGCTAGGCTTGATGGATCTTGATGCGATCGTCCTTTTATGGGGTTCGATCTTTCAACTTGCTACGACCCTTAATGACAAAGAAGAATCTGAATCCTTTGTCCCTCTCTTTCTGTTGATGGGGATGCAGAAGAGAAAAAAAGAAAACCTTCCTTTTGGTGGCCATATAAGTTGGGGACCATAACCCTAATGAAAATATATATATATATATATATATATATATATATATATATATATATATATATATATATATATATATATATATATATATAAAATAAATAAATATATATATATTTATATATATATATTTATATATATATATATATATATATTTATATATATATATATATATATATATATATATATATATATATATATATATATATATATGTGTGTGTGTGTGTGTGTGTGTGTGTGTGTGTGTGTGTGTTTTGATATTTCTAATTTGGTCCCTTATCAAATTAGATTTATCTCCGGTATCTACACATTATTTCCATGACAATTATACCCTTAAGCCAATTTTCCAAATTGACCACTTTATTTGGCTTAATTATTAGATAGTCCAACACAATTAATTTTACATGTATGGCCCATATTATTGAGTAATTCCAACAATCTCCCACTGGGCCACATATGTAACCTTATAATTGTGTTAACCGTAGTGAGCTCATAAATTGCTATCTTAATCCTTAGGGCATATCCGAACAATCTCGTCCGTTAATCATATCAACATAGAATCAAAGCGGCATTCATCACATATAGCGTAACTAAACCATCAATGGTCACATATACCAATATAGCTAAACGACATAGATCAATCATGGATGCGTAGCATAAAAATTACACGCAATGTGATCAATACATGTCTATTTTCAACTGGTCCTCCTTAACTTTAGTGAGATAAATACTTTAACATAATGAAAACAGAATGAGCTGAATTTCCATATATCTGATCAGATAAATATCCAAAATACTTTAATACATAAATGTGTCCAAAATCAAATAGCACCCAAATACATAAAATACAAACTCCCACTATATTGCCATATACTTAATTGAGATAACACCCATATGAGCAGTATGCTCATGAAAGATCCTGGGTGATAATACTTTTGTGAGCGGATCCGCTAACATGGAGTTTGTCCTAATGTGCTATATGGACACTTTTACCATTCTGAATTCTTTTCTTCACAACTAGAAATTTTATGTCAACATCCTTTGACTTATACAAGTTCTTGTTGTTATTAGAATACAGTACAGCTGATTTAATGTCACACCATAATTTTGTGTGGTCTTTTAACACCGTACTGTAGGCGCAGCCTTGTGACAAAATTTTACAACCATATTCTCTGAATAGATGCCCCAAAGCATGTTATAAACCTTACTGCCATGGTGGAAAAAATTATGAGTGCATGTTTGACACTCATCCAAAATATATCTCCATTAGTCAGCATAACCTGATGTAGATCTCCTGCTGTGTTGGCATCAAACAAAACTGGAGTCGAAATGCCTTATGATCTTCAGAATTATCCGATCTCGTATAAAGAGTATATAATTTCTTGTTCTCTATTAATTACTTAAGTAGTTTGGCTGCTACCCAATGATCCATCCATATTTGTTTAAATATCTGCCTAACATCCTAATATGTACGCAATATCCTGACGCGTACATACTTGAGCATACATTAGACTCCCTACAACTGATCATGAAGGAAAAATCTATTATATTTTCTTAATTTTAAGGCTAACCTTAGGATACTTGATTGAAACCGAATTTGTCTCCTTTAACGAGAGGTGTCACCTGATTTGCATTGAATACTTTAATTAATATACAAAACTAAAAAATTATTCCTACATCCCACTGAACTTGTGATACACACAATCTTCAACTGTGTTTATCTCAAAACCAAACGAGATAATCACTTGAAGTACCTTTGACGAGAAGCTTGCTTGAGTTCATAAATAGATTTTGTCAATTTGCAAACCATATTCTTTGGGTCTTTCGACACAAAGTTTTCTTGAGTTCATCAATGTTACCATTGAAAAATATCGTTTTGACATCCATTTAATGTAATTCAAGATCAAAATGTGCAACATGTGCTATGATTATTTTAAATAAGTTTTTCAAAGATACCGAAGAGAAAACCTCTTTAAAATCAATTCCAAAATTTTGAGTAAAGTCACTAGCTACAAGACGTACTTTATACCTCTTCACATGACCCTTCGAATCCTTCTTGGTTCTAAATGTCCATTTGCAACCAATGGACTTCATACCTTTTGGTAATGGGACAAGTTCTTAAACTTTATTGTCTTGCATGGACTTATATTCCTTATTTATTACCTCAATCCACTTGTGAGAATTGGAACTTTACATAGCCTTACGAAAGTTGATTAGATCATCTTCCAGTATCCACAGTCTTCTTCACGTTCTTAGAGAAATATGAAAAATATTATCCGAAATTATATTTTTCCTTTCTCTGGTGGACCATCTTAATATTATCGATTATTGAGGTTGTTGAGTTTGTTCCTTAGGAATAATTACCTTATCTTGAATAGGGGTGCCGCTACGTTGTCTTGTTAAGGTATCTCAACAACAACTTATAGAGGTAATTCGATGTTGTCTTATTGAGGCTCCGCATCACTTCTTGAACAATGACAGGTACATAATCTTGCACATCGTCAAAAGTGATAGTAGGAATCGTAATCGATTCCTCCTCAAAGACAATGATCCTGATTTTATTTCTCCCCCAAACTCAACATCCTAAAAAACTATTACACTTCTCGTCTCAAATTTTTTTGTGTGTGGGACCGTATAATTATTAACCCCTCGATCTATCAACATAGCCAATAAAGTAGCTGCTTACAATTTAACTTTGGTCTGTCTTCCCTTTACACATTCAATACAGACATTGAAGTCTATAAAGTCAATGGAATCCAAATTTCATCAGATACAAGTCGTTCAACTCGATTTCTAGAGATGTGACCTAATCGCTTATGTCATAATGAGACTAAATTTTTATTATTGTTAATTTTGTGTTTAGTACCGCATGACTCCACTTACAAGATTTTATTTAAGCTGCAATAGTTTCAACTGAATATACGCGATCATAAACCTTAAAGGAACCGTTACCAATAATATTTAGATTTAAAGATAGACTAAACTTATTATTTCTAAATGAACAATGATAACCAGATTTGTCCATTAAGAAAACTGAAACTGAATTTCGTCTAAAAGACGGTACAATAAAAGTAGCTATCAAATCCAAATAATAATCGGTTTCCAATAATAACCTAAAATGTCCTATTGCTTCCACTTCTACCGACTTGCCGTCACCCACATATATGTATCCTTCACCATCAATTGGCTTTCGATAGCTCAGACAACCTTGTCTAGAAATACTAATGTGGGTAGTAGCACTAAAATCTAACCACCCTATGTTTCTAGGTAATGAAGCTAAATTAACCTCAAAACAGACCAAATTTAGAAATATACTTTTCTTTATACGCCATGCGTGGTACTTTGTACATTTCTTCCTTATGGGTTCTGCCTTATCACAAAAGAACAACCCTTAGTTTTATATTGTTGTTTCTTTTGAGCTGGACCCTTAGCAGCTACTATATTCATTTTCATTTTGCCCTTAAAGTTTATCCCATTAAACATAAAAATTAAAATTTTATTGGCAAATATTTTAACAATATTAACTGTAAAGAGAACAAAGCAACAAAAACAGACATGCTCTTATTAATAACCAAAGCGTAAAATATAGTCAAACAAATTCAAATAATGGTGAACCCCATCTCAAGATACCTAGTATATCATTATTATCAAGTCTTTGGACAGTGATATATATAAACTGCAATTGGTACTCTTGGTGTAATGATCAAACGTTGACAATAAGTCATGTCAAATAATAAGCCTATCTTTGGATTGAGTTATTATTCACATGTAAACCTTATAATTGTTACACATTTATCATCACAAGTATGTGTGCAATTCGGCCAAGTATTAACCTTCCTTTGGGCCGACTAATACTCGCATGAATTTACACACAAACATCCAACATCCCTCATAGACTATCTACGCAAGAGAGGTCACTTTGGCGACATCTTGTTTCAATGGGTCTATTTAGAATATTAGACAACTATTGCTAGTCACAAAAGGTACCAAAATTTTGAATATTGACTAAATTTTACAAAACTGAATCATGTCCAAAACCTTATGTACGTACATGCATATTTGAACATTAAAACTCAAATAAAATAATCATTGGCATGTGAATCTCTTTGCATGATTCAAAAAATAAAATTTTAATTTGACAAAATTGGATATTATCAACATAACAAAATTTATGTAATAATCTACTGAGGATATGCATCCAGAGAACAACAACAACATATAGGACATGATACAAATACTCCAACACGTAAAAGAAATGTCATGGAGTTCTATATGACAAATACCTACACAATGAAAAATAGCATGTCCTTTTCTCTATAGTTGCTAGCCAATCTAATAGAGAGACTGAAAAGATAGTTGCTTCAAAAATGTATTGCTATTGGTGCCATACTCATAGAAATAATTTATTCTCTTTGTAATTATATGTTTTCTGTTTACTAATTGTCATCAAAAGCTTGAACTAAAAATTTGCAAATACTTTCAACACCCACAGCTCCGAAAGTTCTGAGCACAACATTTAACTTAAATGGATCTTAAGATGACCAAATGTCATCACACAACATAACATGGTATTTTTTCTAAGTACTCATATGACAAAGTACCAAATGTCATCACACAACAGAACACGACATTTAATCCCAACCGAGCTATCAGCAACCAAATTAGAATTTTAACATTAAATATAACAAATCACACTATAGACCTAGCCAACATGGAAAATAAAGACGATCAAGAGGTGAAACATCAAAGAAGGTCCAAACTTTACCAAAAGTAGTTAGACATCCGGAGATTTTATTTTTTTTTGCTTGTTTTGGGAGGCCCTATCGTCCTCCTTGCCGATGTCCCCAGCACAGGACACAATAGGAAGAAGCAGCAGTAAAGTCTGAACTTGCCATAATGCCCGCATAATGTCCCAAACAAAGGACACAACATGAAGAAGCAAATATTTATTTGTTTAATTTTTCTTAACCGACAAGAGAATCTCATCTGAATCCACTTTCATCACATATTTACCAAACAACATCAATTAGGTAGAACATAAAAATTATGCTCGAAAAATCGGAACCCTAAAATAAAGTAGATCGAACAATCTAGGGTTTCAAAAATCAACAAAAAATTGATTCGGAAACTTTGTTCTCATAAATCAAACAACCTGGCTCTGATACCATTGTTAGACATTTATTGTACCATGTCGATTCAAGAGATGAAGAACATAAATTAAATTGCAAAAGCGTACCTGAATCCATTGCTAGGCTTGATGGATCTTGATGCGATCGTCCTTTTATGGGGTTCGATCTTCCAACTTGCTACGACCCTTAATGACAAAGAAGAATCCGAATCATTTGTCCCTCTCTTTCTGTTGATGGGGATGCAGAAGAGAAAAAGAGAAAACCTCTCTTTTGGTGGTCGTATAAGTTGGGGACCATAACCCTAATGAATACACACACACACACATATATATGTGTGTGTGTGTATGTGTGTGTGTATGTGTTTTGATATTTCTAATTTGGTCCCTCATCAAATTAGATTTATCTCCGGTATCTACACATTATTTCCATGACAATTATACCCTTAAGCCAATTTTTCAAATAGACCACTTTAATTTGGCTTAATTATTTAGATAGTCCAACACAATTAATTTTACATGTGTGGCCCATATTATTGAATAATTCCAACACTGCTCTTTCATACTGAATCTCAGGAACTTCACGTGAATATTTAGTAGTAGGCGCCCGAATTAATGTAGACTTTGTTCCTTCTTGGCATTATATATCATTGGTAATGTTGTACTAATTTTTCATACTGAATCTCAGGAACTTCATGTGAATATTTAGTAGTAGGCGCCTGAATTAACATAGACTTTGAACTCTGTGGAATAATATCGTACTTTTTGGCTAAAGATTCTAACTTCATCAGTATCTGACACAGTTGATGAAGAGGAAACTTTATACTCCTGGCCTGCCCGCACTTGTATCACATCATTTGTATCGCATCCGCATTGTATCGCACTGTATTCGTAACCAGTCTGAACTCTGGTTTTTCTCACAATTAATTCTTCCATAGAGAATTAAATGTGTTTCTCTCGTTACTCGAACCTACAACCATTAGGGAGATATCCTCACACTAACCACTTGAACTAGAAGTCTTCATATATATAATGCAATGTGTTTTCAGTGGTGCCAACAGTTTGGCTTGACAACCCAACTCTTGCTTAAGACTGTACTTCAAAGAACTTTCTATTCTGCCATGACTTTAAACTAACCAACAGTAGAGGCTCCAGAATTCCTCCATTGCATGCTAGCAGACAAGTAAAGTAACCAAAGCATCAATCATTGCCCATAAACTAATGCAATGTGTTTTGAGTAAACCATAACACATACTTCCTAACCAGATTATAAAATATAGTTCTAGAATTCCACAATGTCGCAATAAACTTGACCTACTTGCAGGGACGGACGCAGGAATTCAAGAGAGGGGGGTCGGTCTTAAACACAAAGAGTGTAAAAATAAAATCACATTCTAAAAAATACAAGATAATTTTCAAAATACATACATGTGTTCATTGAATAATGTCTTACAAAACACAAGATAAGTAATCTCATATTACAACAACTAATTTCAGATTACAATACTCCTCTGCGATTGCACATCTTTTGAAATCGTTGAATAATGTCTTCATTGCTTACAGTCCCAGACATGTCTTTCTCAATATAAGCAATCAAACAGTCATTCATAACTCATCTCCAAGTCGATTGCGTAGCTGAGTCTTAATAATTTTTATAGCTGAAAATACTCTCTCGACAGTTGCTGTTACGACATGTAAGATCAATGCCAACTTCATAAGCAGAAGTACCAATGAATATTTTTGATGCCTCTTGGTTTGAACCATTTTTCTAGCAAGTCCACTAATACCTATAACATCAGAAAACTGCTCGCTGGTACAGACGTCCTCAATATAGTTTGAAAGTTGATAGCCAAGACATGAAATATCATCTTCATCAAAATCAGAGGGATAAAACTCAGCAAATTGTATTAACTTATCCATATCAAATGCTGAGAAAGAATTAGCTGGATCAAGACATGACATACACAACAACAACTCTGTATTCACCTCGGTAAATCGATTATTCAACTCTTGAAGTTGTAAATCGATTATTCAACTTTTGGTAGATACCACCGTCGGACATTCTCCCTGTCATTAATGTCATACTCATGGATATTCTTTCTTAATCTAGGATCGGCAGGAAGCTCATTCAAGTCTATAATACGAGTGGCCAGAGGGAGAACGGAATTAGGAGTGGAGTGATGAACGTCTTGTTGATTTCTAGAAGACGTACTCTCATTTGCAGACTTTGGTGTTGACACCTTAGAAAAAAATCTTTGTATCCTGATCCTGGAGTAAATAAAAGAGAAGCTAGCTGAAAATCAATAACCTATTAAATTACGCAGTAACAGAGTTATTATTTCCAACTATTAAATTGCGTAGGATGGGTTCCAACTGGTTGAGTCCAGCCCCAAGAGATCAACACTAGTATCAAACAACCTAGCCATTTCTTACAAGGAAAGCTATCTTCACCAAGAAATATATTGCCAACTAGGCAGGTGGTTTTAGATCATTCACTCACCCATTGGCATCATCTTTCATTTTCACAAAACTAGTACGTTCTGTATCTTGTTACAACTAGCAACGGAAAAGAGGAATTCTAGCAAATGAGCATAACAACATACATACAAGCAAATGACTAGGTCTTTTGTTAGTAGCAAATTCTAGCGAAAATAATTTGAAGCAAATTCTATCAAATTAAACCTACACCATTTCGAGTATACACATTTTTCACAATTTGCATAGTTGTAACATACAAAACAAGGAGTACACATCACACCAGCATACAAAAAAATTACAATTTGATCAAGTGGACCATTATATTATGATGTGTATGTGACACTACAAAGGAAAGAGAAGCAAACATTTTGAGCACTGATTTTTGCCCTAATTTTTGCTAAAATTTACCCTTATTTTTGCCCTAAAAAATGTGGTTTCTTAAAATTACTAATTTTTTACCCTGATTTTTGCCCTAAAATTCCTCAAAAATGTGGTTTCTTACCCTAATTTTTGCTAAATCTTAAAAATACTTAGTTTAGGGATTTTAATTTGAGAGAGAAAGATAGTAAGAGAGAGATGAAGAGAGAGGGAAGAGATTAGATCTACCTCTTCTTCTTCTTCTTCTTTTTCTTCTACTCTTCTTATTCTTCTTTTTCTTCTACTCTTCTTGGCTGCTGTTCCTTCTTCTTTTTCGTCTTCTTCTTCTTCTTTTTCTCCTGACCTCTTCTTCTGACCTCTTCTTCTCTTTTTTCTTTTTACTTTTTTTCAATCTCTTCTTATTCTTCTGGCTGCGGGACAAGTCGTTGGAAGTAAAAAAAAAAATTGGGGTAAGAATTCAGTGGGGTCACGTGACCCCACTTGACCCTGTGTGGGTCTGCCCCTGCCTACTTGACAAGGGCATTGAGAGTCAGTTTGGCTGATTCGATCGAGATCAGGCAGAATTAATGCATGTGCCTATCCGAGCCATCGACTGGTCCGATCGGACGGTCGCGAGCTATGATCGTCGGCGTTTCCCTAGGAAAAATAGGTATTCTACTTAGGGAAGCTCAATTACCTTGACTGATGGCATGTTTTGTATTAGTTAAATGGATGGTGGCTGGCTGGCTGATCAGCCTTGGGGGGTTTTTTTTGGAGAGGGTTGGAATTTTCTTTTTTGGGAATATGTTTCTCCGCTTGTTGAGGGTTCTTGAATGCGTCCATGTGAGGCCTAATTAATTCCACATGTGCCTGGTAGGTGTGAGCAAGTGAGCTATGGAGGACTCGAGTCTCGAGGAAATCGAGTGAAACTTCCACCACCTTTCATGCCTCTCTCGTAGCATTAGACTCGAGTCTCATTGATATGAGTACATTAATTGTCTAATAAACTGTACATTAGGAGACATCTGATGCCCGGCTATGCACAGCAAGTTCATCCTCATCGTTTTCGTGTAGGATGCAGGTTCTAGTCATGGAAACCAATCTGTTTTCAGCACTCGTTATCTCATCTTCCGCCATCTTTGTTGGAATCCAGTCTGGATTTAGTAATAGCATATTTATAGAGTCCAAATCTGATTAAATATTTGATTTAATTTGATTTGGATGTCCATAATTAGTGTTGTGCTATTCTAGATATAATAAGATTCTTATTTGAGGGTTTCCTATTTAAGGGATTCTATTATAATCTAAAATAGGATGTTGATGGATTATTTTAGGTGTAGTAGGATTCTTATTTGAGGGCTTCCTATTTAAGAAATTCTATTATGACCGAAAATAGGTTTTTTCTCATTCTATATATATGGGGTGAGGGTGGGGGCACAAAGTACTTCACAAAAAGTGGAGATTCGAGGTGCTCGTCTACAGGAAATCTAAGAGAATGTTTTGCACTTTGCTCTTAAGACTTCGTCATCGAAGACAGAAGGAAGAAAAGATCTAATCGAGGGGTCGTCAACTTTGGTTAGGGAGATTGCTACGGGTTGGTGAGCGATTTTAATTGTAATCTCTTTTTTCTTCTTGAGTGTGGTGAGGGGGTTAAACCTATTAGGGCAAAGGGTTCAACATTAGTTTTTGTCAATCTTGTAATAACATCTGAGTTATAAAGATTGGGATTTGTCCAGGTGACGTAGTCACCGCCATATACTTGTCTTTATCTGAGCTTGGTATCCGTTTGTCACTCCCACTTTTCATAAATAGGGGTAAAATGGTTATTTTGTATTTTTGGGTATTTTTGAATTATTTATTTATTTATAATGTTATTTGGGGATTATTTAAGTCGGGTTCGAATTTCATCTCATTCCGACTTGTATCGGGGACCCGGGTAGCTTAGACTCTAGATGAGACCCAAACTTAAGTTAGACATGGCCCATAAATCCCAATAATTAGTATAGTACTTTTAGACTAATCCCACATGACTTAATTGGTCCATTTGTAGATTTTAACTTGGCCCTTTTAACCCCAAATTTTCACATAAATCAAATTTGACCAAAAGGAGGCTTGGAGAGCATTTTGGACATTTGCCAAATGCCCCCAAACCCCCTTACTTGGTCGGCCATGGGGGAGCCTCTCTCTCTCCACTTCACTTTCCTTTCCACCCTCATTTCTTCTCCCTTTTATGTTCTTCCCCAAACCTAAACCTAAACTCTTGATTTCATCTCCTAAATCCTTCCATTTTTCTTCCTTTCCACTCAATCCTTCAAGGAGAGGGTGCTAGCTTGGAGTAGGGAGCAAGGAAGAAGGAGGAGAGTCCAATTTCTAGGAATTCTCGTGTCCGATTCGAGTCCTCTTGGGCTTAACCTTGGGATCTAACTTCCAAGAGGTAATTTCTTCTCTAACCTTCTCATTTCTTTTATATTTTAGCATTTTTGGAACCCATAGGACCACCCCCTTGCATGAACCCATTTTAGGATGTTGTAGAGGCTCTTGGGAGATCCATTTATGAGATTGAACTTGTCATTTTGGGTCTTTTCCATTTTTGGACTGATTTGGAGTATTTTATAGATGTATATATATATTTTTTTTAATAGATGTTTATATATATATATATATATATATATATATATATATATATATATATATATATATATATATATATATATATATATATATATATACCGAACCCCCTCCTTTTATTAAACAAGGCGCAAAAAGCTAAAGACCGGCCACGTATACAAGACACAAAAAGGGCAGCCTATACAAGTATACCACAAAAAGGAACAAAAAAAGGGGATAGGCAATTCGACCCCCCAGATCTAAGGAGGGATAGAGGACCAGAATGCTTTCGGGCTGTGGGATCACAAGGTGCTCCGTTTATGACATTGCCGGAATACTTCCTTAATGAGTTGGTCGGCTGAGTATTGATTGCCTTCGTATCTCGCCTTGTTGCGATTCTTCCAAATTGCCCATGTTGTGGCCACTGCAACGATCTGGTGCCGTGGGATCCTGAACTCCAGTGTTCCGCCAGATCGTAGAAGCGTCCACCCCCGGGACAGTATTGTAGTGTTGGTTAAGGGTCCTCCATATCCTGTCTGGGAGATTCCCTTTCCGAAAAATATGGTCGATTGTCTCCATCTGATGGTCTGAGCAGTAATTGCAGGCTGACGCTAAGCTGATCCCGATGGAGTTAAGGATCTCGTTTGTCGGCAGTTTCTTTCTAATGACTCTCCACATGAGGAATTACCACTTCTTTGGGATACAGGCATGCCAATATCGAGCAATCGTCGGTTGCGGCTGGCCGTTCCCTCGAATAGCGAATCTTGCCAACCTCACCGAAAAAGCCCCGGAAGCCTCAAGCGACCACCGAAGCTCGTCGGCTTCGCTGCCGAGGCAAAGGCCAAGTCGGCGGATGTTGTCAACCATTTCGTCACCGGACCATTCGTGGATCTTATCCCAGTTTCAGTCGTTATTAACGTATCACCATAGGTCTCTGATCCTACTGCTACTGGGGGTCTCCAAAATACTCGGGATCAAACTGTCCCCGATCCATCTCTCAAGGAAGGGATCCGACTCGCCGGCACCTAGCTGAAGCCTAATCGCCGGTTCGGCGAGGTCTCGTCCGATTAGTATTCGACACCAAGCCGCTGAGGATCTGCTGTTGGATCTGGCCACTGAGGGGTGGATGTGTTTGACGTACCTGGCTTTCATAAACCTGGTCCATAACTTCTTACTCGTGCGAAGATTCCACCATAATTTCATCGAGAAAGCTTTAACGATGTGTGTGAGTTTGGAAAATCCCAGGCCCCCTTCCTCAGTAGGGTGAGCCATAGTATCCCAGCTAGTCCAGTGATGTTTGTCTTGACAATTGTTGTGCCTCCAGAAGAAATTACAAAATATCTGCTCAATCGAAGAAAGAACTTTCAATGGCGGGGAGCAGGCGGCCAGGGTATGGATGGGGATGGAGGTGAGCACATGTTTGATGAGGATCATTTTGCCGCCTGGGGATAAGGTAGCATTATACCAGCCTTCGAGTTTGTTTCTGATTCTTGCGATCAAGTTCTCAAATATGCCGGCGTTCGATTTCCCGTATACAAGGGGACAACCGAGATAGTTGAACGGGGGATGGGCAACAGTGAAAGATGTAAGGTTGGAGATATTGATTGCGTGCTCTCTTTTGATGCTGTGGTGAGCGTAGATAACACTTTTGAATTGATTGATCTTCTGTCCGGAGCATCTGGAGTACCTCATCTGGGTATTGTGGACTGCCTCCATCGCTCTAACGTCCCTGGAGGAGAAGATAAGTAAATCGTCGGCGAAGGCCAGGTGGGTGATGATCAGGCAGCCACTGGAAGAGTAGAAATACAGGAAGTTCGGAATGCTGCTCATGTTGTTGAGGTTTCTGCTCAGGGCATCTGCAGCGATGATAAAGACAGTGGAGGATAGAGGGTCGTCCTGTCTAACTCCGCGGCTTGATTTGAAGAATCCCTCAGATTGGCCGTTGATAACAGTGGAGAACCATAACTTGCTGATGGATCTCCAGACGGTGTTGATCCAATTTTTCAAGAATCCAAAAGCCCTGAAGACCTAGATCATAAATTGCCAATCCAGTCTATCATAAGCTTTCTCCATGTCGATTTTGACGGCGATGTTGCCCCCTCTAGCTGGAAACTTTATACAGGTGATTAACTCTTGGGCTAGCATAATGTTGTCCTGGATGTTTCTTCCTTGAACAAAGCTGCTCTGTTCCTCCGAGATAATTTTGGGAAGAGTGTCTGCCATTCTGGTGGCTATGATCTTGGATATAATTTTGTTGGTGAAGGTACAAAGACTGATGGGACGAAAGTCGTTGAAGGATTTCGGGTTCTCTTCTTTCGGTATAAGGATCAGCTTGGCACTGGAGATGGCTTTGGGGTAAGTAGCTCCTTCGAGGAAAGCGACTGTCGCTTCAGTGATGTTTTGTTTGATAATCTCCCAGCAGGTGCGAAAGAAGACCCCCGAAAAGCCGTCCGGGCCGGGGGCGCTGTGCTCATTAAGGGCCCAAACCGCTTCTTTCACTTCCTGTTCAGATAGAAGACGCTCCAACTGGGCATTGTCGATGTCATTAATGAGGGTGGGGATTTGGTCTAGGAAAGATCTATCTTTGTGTATTGTCTCTTTGGAGAATAATTTGGAAAAGAAGTCCGCCGCGGCCACTTGGATGCTATTGTAGTCTGTAATGGTGTTCCCATTCTCGTCAACGGTGTGGTGGATCGTTAGTTTGTGTCTGCGGCCGTTGACGCAGGCGTGGAAATATTTCGAGTTTTTATCCCCCTCGCTATCCCATTTCAACCTCGCTTTTTGCTTCCAGAAGACTGTCTCAACTTTGAGCCTGAATTTGAGCATCGCCTTGGTGAGGTTTAGGTCCGTCCTGGACGCGGGGGAATGGTCCGCTGCGAAGATAGCTTCGGCCCGGGTGACGTCATCTTCCGCTACCCGAACGACTTGAAAAATATCTCCGTAAGCATGTTTGCTCCAATTGGAGAGGGCTTTTCTCGTTGCTTTGAGCTTGTTGCTCACCCTAATGAGGGGGTTGGGAGAGTCGTCCTGGTTCCAAGCTTTCGTGACGATGCCCAGAAATTGAGGGTGCTCGATCCAGAAGTCAAGGAATTGGAAGTTCTTTTTTGATGGATTGGTATTACTTTTAATTTCGACCAGCAGGGGAGCGTGGTCAGATTCAGTAGAGTTGAGGTGGGATAGCTTGGTATTAATCCCCATTCCATGCCAGAGGGCGTTTGTGAGGGCTCTGTCCAGGCGAGAGTATTGACGGTGGTTGCCTTCCTGCATGTTGCACCAGGTGAACGCGTTGCCATTGAACTGGAGAGGGGAGAGATGAGCGTTGAAGATGAAATTATTGAAGTCTTGCATGGCAGATATGGGAGGTGGACGACCTCCAATTTTCTCATCTCTATGGGTGATTGCATTAAAGTCCCCAATACAAAGCCAAGGGGAGTTGGTGTTGTGGAGATTTATGTCAAGAAGATCTTTCCAGAGGTGTTTTCGCTCAGCGATGTCGCAGCTACCGTGGACCGCTGAGAGGATCGTACGCTCTGGAAGCAAGGGGTGTTCTACCCAGCATGAGATGGCTTGCCGGGAGTCCTATTTGACTCCAAAGTTGACGTCCTTCGTGCCAAGGATCCAAATATCGTGTCTACCTGCTATGGCCGAGGGGAGGCCCAGTTGTAGCTGGATAAATTTTATTCTTTTGGGGGGAATTTTGGGTTCTATAATAATGAGGATGTCGATCCTGTGTAATTTACGCAGGCTGGATATTCTCCTAAATGTCGGTTTGTTTGCCAGACCGCAGACGTTCCAGGGTACGATGTTAATCATTAATGTGTTTGTGGGAGGGTTTTTTGTTCCGCTTGGTGGCGGATCTGGTTTGAATGGTTGTCATTTCGGCGTCTCCGATCTTTGCATCTTTTACGCTTGATGTAGACGCTACCTCCTTAGCCTTAGTGATGGGGATGCTTGGGGTTTGCTCGATGGGAACCGCGGAGGGATCTATCCATTCCCCAGCGGAGTCCAATGATGGTTCTTCGGAGGGAATGGCTAGTGAGTCGCTAGCGCTCCCGATTAGAAGAGTGGCTTGTTGGAGGGGGTAACCCACGGCTAGGACCTGTAGTCCTCTCCTTGCTTGGTCTGGCCCGAGGATAGCTAGTGCTTCTTCAACCGGGATGTGTGGTTGATCAGCCTCGCTTGGTAGGATTGAGAGTGTTCCTTCGCTGGGGTCCTCGTTGGTGTGTTGTTGATCTGCCGTACTGGTATCAGTAAGTGCATCTTTCCCCTTCGAGGTAGGGGGTTAGGCGCTAGCTCAGAGATGACTGCGACCGCAAGTGGGCAGATTGTTTCCGATGATGCTTCCGTGTCGCTCGACTCAAGGATGTCGAATTGGTTGGAGAGATCAACATGTTGGTTGATGAAGGTGGTCTGAGTTTTGTTGGGGTTCTCGCTTATGACTGCCTTGCCGTTGCTGGATTCGAATTGAGTGTGCGAGTTCGGAAGAGGTAGAAGGGGTGGTTTGGGAGTCCTCCCCTCTGTCTGCTCGTTGTCTTTCTGGACAGATTTCTTCTTGAGCTCTGGGTGAAGACGGTGGCAGTGCTTTGGTAGGTGGCCTCTTAGATGACAGTGGTTGCAGAATATTATGTGGTTGTCGTAGAATATTTGTTGGGTGTGGGTCTGTTTGCCCAGCTCAATGGAAATATAATTTGGTGGTTCTGAGTTGAGATTGAGTTCCACGCAGATTTTGGCATAGTGAGCTTTGGTGAGGTTACTGGTCTCCGACGCCGTAGCCACATACGACCCGAAGGAATTGGCTATGCGCTTGAGTGTCGCTGGTACAAAGCAAATGAGGGGAAGGTTTGGCAGTGTCACCCATTCGGCAACCACCGTGGAGTCTACTTTGGTGTTAAAGCTTGAAGACCACTTGATGATCTTCATCTGTTGAGAGTCGATCCTACAGGTGCCCTTGGCCCACACGGCCCTGTAGTCGCAGTCGGAGGAGAGGTGGAGGAGAATATGTTTGGGGTCGAGGGGGGCCACTCGATAATCCGTCGAGAGTCTCCAACTGGCTATTGCCTCTTGCACTTTGGATAGTTTGGGACAACCATTCGACAATTTGAGGACGAAAGTGTGGGGGAAGGAGGATGACAATGAAGTCAGTTCCTTGTCGGAGAAGGGGACCATAGGAACTGTAGAGTCCTGAGGGTAAACAATGTCCGAAAGGATGACGTCGGGGAGAAGGGGGCCTATAGCGGGCGCTATGTACAGGCGCAGCTTGGCGGCAAAAGATAGAGGCGCTGCTCCGGGAGTCGGAGGGTCCTGGGTTCCCCCTCGGGTGGGCAGAGGCGAAACCAGGGGAAAATTGCAAGGGTGGTAGAGGGGGTTGCGGAGTCGGGCGATGAAGTCCTGCCTGGCGGGGGTGGTGGGAAAGGAGCAGCTACAGGGATGGTGGGGGACGGGGCTACCGCTGCCTGCACAGGGGGAAGCTTCTCCTGCATATAAACCTCAACCTGAACGGAAGGGGGGGACTCCCTGGGCTGCCTCAGTGGAATCCCCTGGGAGCCGGGGAGATGGTGATGCGGGAGAGGTAGCTGCGGCAAGCTGGAGAGGAGGGGGAGCCGTAGTCTAGGAAGCGGCTACCTCGTTGGAAGGCTCAAGGGAGAGCTGGTAAGAGGGGAACGAAGGTCCCGGGTCACCGGAAGAGGGAGAGGGTGCTAGGGTGAACAAAGAGGATGAGCACTGGGGGGCAATGATCTGCGTAGAGGAGTGAGGCGTAATCAGGGGAGGCGTGGGGCTGGAGGGATGGAGAGCGGCATAAAAATGAGGGGTGTGGAGGGAGGGCGCATAGAGTTGTGAGGGTTGGGAGGGGTTACCTGCTGCAGCATAAAAGTGGGGGAAAAGGGAGGGCCCACTGGCTGCAACATAAAAGTGGGGAGAATGAGAGGGTCCACAAGCTGCAGCGTAAAAGTGGGGAGAATAGGATGGTCCGCCAGCTGAAGCTTGAAGGAAGGGATCTCCATCTGCTGCATAAAAGATGGGCGCATATGGAGTCGGGTCAATAGCAGTGTAAGAATCGGGGATAGCTCCACGACTGCGGAAAGCGCCCATTTCGGTGTGGGGACCACCTGGGTGGACCGGGGGAAGCACTGAGTTACGCGTTGCATCGGACGCGTAAAAAGGAAGGACCGCCTCGTGTTATGCACCAAAAGTAGCGGACACATGGGGCCTGACGGTGGGGGGCCCGAGACATACACCGTAGGGGGGCTCCCCACCCGATGAGAACAATGCTCCATTCGAAATTTAAAAGTAGACGGGATGTGAGGGCGAAAGCGACCGGGGGTCGAACTCCGATGAGCTCCCTGGTCCACTGTGGGAGGCATGGAGACCGGCAAGTGCTGCGGAACTGAGCTAGGAGAAGCCCCAGCTCGGAGGGATTTGGGAGCTGGAGTCAGGCGGTGGGGCTGGAAGGCCGGACAGGGGCTGGTGGAGGCCAAAATGCTAGGAAGGCGGAGAAGGAAGCGTAGCCTGGTGGGAGAGAGGAGCGGCGGAGGGAGATGATTCACCAGCGCTAGCACGTCGGCTGGCCAGGGGTGGACCATTGGACACCAGCGGAAGAGGCTGCCGGGGGCCGGGCGGGGATCTCTGAACGGGCGGACGGAGAGACCTAGCTGGGAACCCCTAGGGGCTCCCTAGGAAGGGGCTGAAGCAACAAGAAAACTCCATTATATATATATATATATATATATATATATATATATATATATATATATATATATATATATATATATATATATATATATATATGTAACACCCAGTTTTTCAGATGAGGGTAATTTTGAAATTTTGCAATTATAATTATTAATTATTGATATTTATTTCACATTATGATTTTTGATGATTTTTAATTATTTTTAAATTATTTAAAAACTGGTTAAAGTCATGACTTGTGATTTTGATGTGCTGCTAGTGAAACCTGAGAGACTGCATGACCTAGAGCCTAAACATGTTATTAGGATGATTAATTATCATTTTTAGCCTTGGGGTAATTTGGTAATTTTGACTTATTGAATTATTTGGTGATTTAATGAATTGGTGATTCCTAGTTTGAGCTTTGACTTATAGAGACTTGTAGACTAGTCTAGAACCTAATCCTAACTATTGTAACCATAGCCTAACTTGAGTTAACTTATTTTAGTCATTAGAGAATAGTTTAGAATGAGGGGATTTGGTTTAGTGGATTTTAGTCATGGCTTGTGAATTCATGAAATGACTTATGACTCAATGGTTTAATTGATCATGACTTAAGCCCATGGGCCATTTAGTGAACCCTAACCCTAATTATTGAACCTAAGAGCAGCCACATAGGGATCCCCACCCTATTTAAACACTTGTTCATTAGGGCTTGCCTCTTTTTATTATTCCTACACTTGGAGAAAAGAGAGGTATTCTTCCCCCTTCCAAAAATTCCCATATATTCATTTGATCTCCTTTTTCATCCTAGTCTTTTGCATTAGGTTCTAAATTTTGTATATTTAATATTTCTGGAGGTTAATCTCAGTTTTGGGCTCAATTGGAACATTTGGCCATCAAGAGGAACACCCCCCATTTGGAGCTTTCTTGCAATTTTGCACCTATAGGTAAAACCCTTTAAATTGCATTATTTTTGTGATTTCCTTGCATGATGGTTTAGGAATAGGTGTCCCCTAATTTCTGGAGGAATTTTGTGTCATTTGCATTAGGCTACGTGTCCGTATCGGACACGTATCGAACCTAATAGCTAGGTGTTCGACGAAATGCCCGAACCATTTCGATTTACAAATTTTGCAAATCTATTTGAATAGAGTCCTAGATCTAGGTGTGTAGGTTATTTTCTGTGAAGGGTGTCTGGTATTTTAGTGTCCTATTGTGTCAGAATTCGTGTTGGACACGCTGTGCACACACGTACACTGTGTCCTGCATCACGGGGCTGAGAACTCCCGACACAGGACACGTGGACACATAAATTTTTATGGGGAGTGAGGGGCAACGTCTGACATCGTGCTCCCAAAATTTGGGAGCAGATGGTTGTGTATACGTGGAGCAATCGTGCCTGCACTGGGCACGCGCTGCACACGCACAGCGCAATCCGCACGCTGACACGGGCTCTGTGTCGCGTCCTGGAGTCTCGTGGACACAGTGCAGGGTGTCTGTGAGGTGGCCCTACCCTAGGCGAACCTAGGTGCACACCCACGTGTTGTGTCGTGTCGTGTGTCGTGTCCTAGACACGAGTGCACGCGTGCACGAGACAGCGTGTCTGTGTGTGCACGAGAGTGGTTTTTGATGTATGGACACGCCGTATCCGGCCCTGGGTGACACGAGAGGACTCGAGGGACACCTGCACATATGTAACATGATTTACCAACCCTCACCTTGGTGTATTAACTTGTTTTTGTATTCGAATTTCGAGTCCCTTTTGCTCTGATACGCACTTCAGTTTTAAATTTCTGAGATTGATTCCCAGTTTAACCCATTTTAATTGATGTTTAATCTCCACAAAATGATTCCTATATGTGTATTATATACTGCTAGTTGGGTTGTTATGATAGTTTGGGCTTTGCACTATAGAATAGGATTTCAAATTTGGTTGGGGGATGAGTTGGTATCGGGTAATATCAAAGTTAGGAGCTAGTTCCTGGTTTTGTAACCTTTTGTTAATTTGATTAGGTGTACAATTTCAGATCATAGTTGTGATACTGTTAAGAGGAGTATACTGGATAACTTTGTGTTTTGTTCATTTCGATTGAATGGTTGTTAGGCCTTGGGATTTTGTTATAGGCTTGAATGAGTGAACTGTCATTTACATTTCTCTGTTATAGTATATAGATGATGTTATATATCATTTTGAGTGTGATTAGCTGAGTTTAAGTTCTTTTAAGATTCTTTTTTTTACTGTTTGATTAAGTGCTTAAATTGCCATGATTAAAGTTACATTGTATTAGTTAGTGATGGATTTCATATGGTTGTGTTGGGTTAGGTAAGGGAGTTCGACAGGGGGATTCAAACTGACATTTCCTATTCACTGTACACTCAATGTATATTCACACACCCTCCACACATGTATACACACACAGATTTTCCTTCCTGTACCTTGATACACACTTTGTAATGAACTGAAACTCCTATATATCACACTGATTTTTGTCACACACCCTATCCTAAGTCCTGCACACACATCACATTGAACCACGTGTTCACTCTCTGATTCCTACCACTGGTTACTGCCACACATACAAGTACACACACACCCCCTTTGACACTTATAAACTGCCACACACAGTTTCTATATGGTTTACACACATGGTTTGATTTGTCTTGAGAACACCACACACGCACACATTTCAAACTGAGATTCATTCTAGTTCAAGTCTGAGAATTGAATTCTAACATTGATTTCCTTTTTTTAAAAAACTGAAATTGAAGTCACATTTGCCATGTATACATTTGGATTTATATATAGGTTTCAGTAAGTGGTTTTGAATGAATTGGGGTTTGATTTGGTCCTTGATTTCAGTATGTAATTCTTGAATAGCTTGTTAGCATCAGTTGACTTGTATCTCATTTTTCCTTCCATTATGTCCTATATATAGCTATGTATGCATACTGTTTGGAAGATGGGGAGTGTGTAGCAGGTGTTAAACATGTTAGAAGAAATCTGGGGGTTAGTTCTAAGGTTGATGTGGCATCCCCTACATGCTTAGGAGGGTGGCAGCAGGAGCTTGCAACTGTGGCAGCCTTGCCATGGCTTGCCCTGTTATGGCATTGCCTTGTGGCAGCAACATGGGCAGCAGGCAATGTACTGCAGAGCAGTAGATGCATTGGCATCATGCCATGGCATTCCTGCAGTAGGCTGCCATGATTTGGGCATGAGTGTGTATCACCATGTGTTGTTGTGTGCAAGAGGAGAGTCCATGAACATTCTAGTTAGCTATCTATGTTAAGAAGGGAGGGTAGTGGCTTGAGTTTAAACGTTGTGAGTGAGGAAAATATTTCCCTGTGACATGAAGTGAGTATGTTAACAGATGACTGGGAGAAAGGAGCTTTGTTATGCTTAATCTAATGCATCAATGTATAAAAAATTGTACAACAGTAAGGGGTTATCAAGGTATCAGTTGTGAGAGGGGAAGCCCCTTATCAACAATGGGAATAGGTGAACAAGTAGAGGAAATCAGTAAGGGGGGAAATGTATGAGAATACCTAGATATGTATATATGTATATGTGTGTTAGTTGGAGGGGATTGTATTAGTAATGATTTGGGTAGGTGCCTATATGTAAGCATGTCCAAATTGCCACATGGGCATATCCAAGGATCCATATAGGCTTAGTGTCTTAGGTGTGGTGTCATGAAATGAGTATGAAGTAAATATTTTATATATATACAGGTGATGTATGAGTAGATGATGGGTAATGTAAAGTGCTAGGTAGGTAATAACTTGAGGGTATGTTTAGCTTGACTAGAGTTGACCCAAAACCCTAGAATTGACCAAGGATTGAACCAATGGTTCAGGATTGACTAGATGTTGATTTAGCTTGACTAGAGTTGACCAAGTTTGACTTGGGCCTAGTTTGACCTTGACAGTTGACCATGTTTGACTTAGAGTTGACTTTAACCTAGATTGACCTAGAAATCATGTAGATTGCATCATAAATATCATTGTCTTATTTTAAGCACATTATAACCTATATTTCTCTGTTTAGGACATTGTGACTCTGGTGCAGACATCTGATATTATACTACTCTTTTCAGAGTAGCAGGCGAGTACATTCTCTGATAGTTCTCTTATTTACTTGTCAATTACTGTACTTCAGTTCTAGTTAGTTGTATGCGATTCTCTGTTATAACACGTGTGGATATTTTTGGATTCATGTATACAACACACTTTTTTTTTCTGGCCTCTATTACTGGTATCATCTCTATTACTGGAATCACCTACTGGAATCATTTAATTGGAATCATTTACTGAAATCATTTACTGGTATCATTATATTTTGGCTGGACTCATCTTGAATCATTGTGTCAGAATTCTGGATTCACTTGCTGGGAGGGGAAATACTAGAGTAAGACATGTAGACATAACCCAATCTGGAATCTCCCTACTGGAATCTACTGGAAGCATAGCCATCTCTTGCCTGATCAGTGAGGGATGTGCCTGATTACCCACAGTCATTTATATGTAGAACTCGGTATTTTAAAACACACTGCTAGAGTATAGGCTGGACTCACCCTGGAATCGTTGATCACTATAACTGGAATCGTCCCTTACTGGATTCATCTTGTATTAGATTCATTCCGTACTGGATTTACATAGGTTTTACACTGGTTTATATTTTTTGTCTGGACTTTATATCATATTACCCTGGTTCAGCTAGTTCTATTTTTTTACAGTCTTTATTGCTATGATTCTTCTCTTGTTTAGTATTTACTTTCCTCGCACTTTATATCTCTTTCTTACCATCATCTGAATATAAACTGCCATTTTCATCAATATAACTGTCTATAACTGCTGTATAGTTCTCTGTCATTTACTTGGGTTTTCTAGATGAGATGTGCTCATTCCTGTCCTGACTGGACCTGTTGAAAATTTTACAGATGATTGCCCTGAGGACTCATGCCCTACATGTTACAGACCAGGAGATGGCTTAGCTACCTATGGCCCCGACACTCAGGAGTGATCGGGAGTTTAGCTAGTCTGCTTTGTTTTAGTTTTCCTGTTTAGAACTGGAGTTGTATTTAGAGATTTGAGACTTGAGATGTATTTGAGATTGTTTGAGTTTGTTGTTATTTTATTAGTAGTTTTGTTGTCTTCAATTCTTAGTTTATTTTTGTGTTATCTTATCGTGCTTAGACTGTGATTGAGTTACACCATATCTTATACTTGTCCTCCGTTCGGAGTTGATCATGATGAGTACATTATATACTGCATGAGTTGATGGTTAGTTAGAGACTTAGAACAGCGTTCTACCGTCGACACTGCGGCGTAGGCTGGGCGTTGTCACGTGCTCGTACCTTTACAGTGGGTGCGGGTTGTGACACGTTTTTAGTGGTGGCCCATGCAGGTCGAGAGTCGCATTAGTGCGATATCGTGGTAGTACGGAGACTTAGTTGTACTGCTGCGAGCCTGCGATAGGATTGAGAGATAGGCTTTACCGGAGAGGCACTCAATCACAGTTAGGACTACTTGAGAAGATTCCTGGGATGACCCTTGAGAATCTCGTTATAAACTATCTCGAAATTTGATTCTGACAGTATCTGTCTATCTTCCTTGTTCATCGTTGAAATTGATTCTTGGTATTCATATTTGACTTGATTTTCTACCAAGATAACATTATGGGCTAGGTTGCCTCAGTCATGGAATCTAGAGTCTTCTACGGCCATATCAGTTGGTTGGGCGATGAGATAGAGTCCGATTTTGGATGTATTTCTCGGGTGTGGGAATATAAAGTTTTCGCAGCCAAGCTAGCGGCAATGCGAAAATTTTAAATACCATTATTCTAGATGTATGTACATTAGTTGTGGACGCTATGGATTATCGCAGCCATACTTACTAGTGTGACAAGGATTCTGGTGACATGGTTCTGGATAGACGGGTATGATTATTAGATTGTAGGATAGATACCATATAGATGGTGCCCTAGAGAAATTGAGTAGAATATCAGGGTGAGTATTACTTGAGTGTCAAGGATTAGATAGAGGGAGCTAGGCCACCTGTAGCGCAGCACCGTGCCCCGCACCAACAGAGGGATACACCCCAGAGGGGCAGGGATTCTGTGCTGACAGTCGAATAGACCGACGCTACGGGTGACGGGTTAGCATGTCTGTCTTCCTGTTCTTCTTTCCATCTTGTTGTGTGATTCCATTAGTACCTGCCAGGATATTGCTTGTGATTGCCTAGATAGCATAGCTACCCTGTTCGAGACCGTGAAATCATGACCAGTAGAATTGTGTTGCTTCGACTTTGATTTGCTGGGAGTTTGACCTAGTGGGGATGCGATCATTTTAATTTCGAGGACAAAATTTTTCTAAGGTGGGTAGGATTGTAACACCCAGTTTTCCAGATGAGGGTAATTTTAAAATTTTGTAATTATAATTATTAATTATTGATATTTATTTTACATTATGATTTTTGATGATTTTTAATTATTTTTAAATTATTTAAAAACTGGTTAAAGTCATGACTTGTGATTTTGATGTGCTGCTAGTGAAACCTGAGAGACTGCATGACCTAGAGCCTAACCATGTCATTAGGATGATTAATTATCATTTTTAGCCTAGGGGTAATTTGGTAATTTTGACTTATTGAATTATTTGGTGATTTAATAAATTGGTGATTCCTAGTTTGAGCTTTGACTTATAGAGACTTGTAGACTAGTCTAGAACCTAATTCTAACTATTGTAACCATAGCCTGACTTGAGTTAACTTATTTTAGTCATTAGAGAATAGTTTAGAATGAGGGAATTTGGTTTAGTGGATTTTAGTCATGGCTTGTGAATTCATGAAATGACTTATGACTCAATGGTTTAATTGATCATGACTTAAGCCCATGAGCCATTTAGTGAACCCTAACCCTAATTATTGAACCTAAGAGCAGCCACATAGGGATCCCCACCCTATTTAAACACTTGTTCATTAGGGCTTACCTCTTTTTATCATTCCTACACTTGAAGAAAAGAGAGGTATTCTTCCCCCTTCCAAAAATTTCTATTTATTCATTTGATCTCATTTTTCATCCTAGTCTTTTGTATTAGGTTCTAATTTTTGTATATTTAATATTTCTGGAGGTTAATCTCAGTTTTGGGCTCAATTGGAACATTTGGCCATCAAGAGGAACACCCCCCATTTGGAGCTTTCTTGCAATTTTGCACCTATAGGTAAAACCCTTTAAATTGCATTATTTTTGTGATTTCCTTGCATGATGGTTTAGGAATAGGTGTCCCCTAATTTCTGGAGGAATTTTGTGTCATTTGCATTAGGCTACGTGTCCGTATCGGACACGTATCGAACCTAATAGCTAGGTGTTCGACGAAATGCCCGAACCATTTCGATTTGCAAATTTTGCAAATCTATTTGAATAGAGTCCTAGATCTAGGTGTGTAGGTTATTTTCTGTGAAGGGTGTCTGGTATTTTAGTGTCCTATTGTGTCGGAATTTGTGTTGGACACGCTGTGCACACACGTACACTGTGTCCTGCATCACGGGGCTGAGAACTCCCGACACAGGACACGTGGACACGTAAATTTTTGTGGGGAGTGAGGGGCAACGTCTGACATCGTGCTCCCAAAATTTGGGAGCAGATGGTTGTGTATACGTGGACCAATCGTGCCCGCACTGGGCACGCGCTGCGCGTGCACAGCGGCAATCCGCGCGCTGACACGGGCTCTGTGTCGCGTCCTGGAGTCTCGTGGACACAGTGCAGGGTATCTGTGAGGTGGCCCTACCTTAGGCGAACCTAGGTGCACACCCACGTGTTGTATCGTGTCGTGTGTCGTGTCCTAGACACGAGTGCACGCGTGCACGAGACAGCGTGTCTGTGTGTGCACGAGAGTGGTTCTTGACGTGTGGATACGCCGTATCCGGCCCTGGGTGACACGAGAGGACTCGAGGGACACCTGCACATATGTAACATGATTTATCAACCCTCACCTTGGTGTATTAACTTGTTTTTGTATTCGAATTTCGACATTTCCCTTTTGCTCTGATACGCACTTCAGTTTTAAATTTCTGAGATTGATTCCCAGTTTAACCCATTTTAATTGATGTTTAATCTCCAGAAAATGATTCCTACATGTGTATTATATACTACTAGTTGGGTTGTTATGATAGTTTGGGCTTTGCACTATAGAATAGGATTTCAAATTTGGTTGGGGGATGAGTTGGTATCGGGTAATATCAGAGTTAGGAGCTAGTTCCTGGTTTTGTAACCTTTTGTTAATTTGATTAGGTGTACAATTTCAGATCATAGTTGTGATACTGTTAAGAGGAGTATACTGGATTACTTTGTGTTTTGTTCATTTCGATTGAATGGTTGTTAGGCCTTAGGATTTTGTTATAGGCTTGAATGAGTGAACTGTCATTTACATTTCTCTGTTATAGTATATAGATGATGTTATATATCATTTTGAGTGTGATTAGCTGAGTTTAAGTTCTTTTAAGATTCATTTTTTTTTACTGTTTGATTAAGTGCTTAAATTGCCATGATTAAAGTTATATTGTATTAGTTAGTGATGGATTTCATATGGTTGTGTTGGGTAGGTAAGGGAGTTCGACAGGGGGATTCAAACTGACATTTCCTGTTCACTGTACACTCAATGTATATTCACACACCCTCCACACATGTATACACACACAGATTTTCCTTCCTGTACCTTGACACACACTTTGTAATGAACTGAAACTCCTATATATCACACTGATGTCACACACCCTATCCTAAGTCCTGCACACACATCACATTGAACCACATGTTCACTCTCTGATTCCTACCACTGGTTATTGCCACACATACAAGTACACACACACCCCATTTGACACTCATAAACTGCCACACACAGTTTCTATATGGTTTACACACATGGGCTGATTTGTCTTGAGAACACCCTAGTTCAAGTCTGAGAATTGAATTCTAACATTGATTTCCTTTTTTTTAAAACTGAAATTGAAGTCACATTTGCCATGTATACATTTGGATTTATATATAGGTTTCAGTAAGTGGTTTTGAATGAATTGGGGTTTGATTTGGTCCTTGATTTCAGTATATAATTCTTGAATAGCTTGTTAGCATCAGTTGACTTGTATCTCATTTTTCCTTCCATTATGTCCTATATATAGCTATGTATGCATACTGTTTAGAAGAGGGGGAGTGTGTAGCAGGTGTTAAACATGTTAGGAGAAATCTTGGGGTTAGTTCTAAGGTTGATGTGGCATCCCCTACATGCTTAGGAGGGTGGCAGCAGGAGCTTGCAACTGTGGCAGCCTCGCCATGGCTTGCCCTGTTATGGCATTGCCTTGTGGCAGCAACATGGGCAGCAGGCAATGTACTACAGCAGCAGTAGATGCATTGGCATCATGTCATGGCATTCCTGCAGTAGGCTGCCATGATTTGGGCATGAGTGTGTATCACCATGTGCTGTTGTGTGCAAGAAGAGAGTCCATGAACATTCTAGTCAGCTAACTATGTTAAGAAGGGAGGGTAGTGGCTTGAGTTTAACAGTTGTGAGTGAGGAAAATATTTCCCTGTGACATGAAGTGAGTATGTTAACAGATGACTGGGAGAAAGGAGCTTTGTTATGCTTAATCTAATGCATCAATGTATAGGAAATTGTACAACAGTAAGGGGTTATCAAGGTATCAGTTGTGAGAGGGGAAGCCCCTTATCAACAATGGGAATAGGTGAACAAGTAGAGGAAATAAGTAAGGGGGGAAAATGTATGAGAATACCTAGATATGTATATATGTATATGTGTGTTAGTTGGAGGGGATTGTATTAGTAATGATTTGGGTAGGTGCCTATATGTAAGCATGTCCAAATTGCCACATGGGCATATCCAAGGATCCATATAGGCTTAGTGTCTTAGGTGTGGTGTCATGAAATGAGTATGAAGTAAATGTTTTATATATATATATAGGTGATGTATGAGTAGATGATGGGTAATGTAAAGTGCTAGGTAGGTAATAACTTGAGGGTATGTTTAGCTTGACTAGAGTTGACCCAAAACCCTAGAATTGACAAAGGATTGACCCAATGGTTCAGGATTGACTAGATGTTGATTTAGCTTGACTAGAGTTGACCAAGTTTGACTTGGGCCTAGTTTGACCTAGACAGTTGACTATGTTTGACTTAGAGTTGACTTATACCTAGATTGACCTAGAAATCATGTAGATTGTATCATAAACATCATTGTCTTATTTTAAGCACATTATAACCTATATTTCTCTGTTTAGGACATTGTGACTCTGGTGCAGACATCTGATATTATACTACTCTTTTCAGAGTAGCAGGCGAGTACATTCTCTGATAGTTCTCTCATTTACTTGTCAATTACTGTACTTCAGTTCTAGTTAGTTGTATGCGATTCTCTGTTACAACACGTATGGATATTTCTGGATTCATGTATACGACACACTTTTATTTTCTGGCCTCTATTACTGGTATCATCTCTATTACTGGAATCACCTACTGGAATCATTTAACTGGAATCATTTACTGGAATCATTTACTGGTATCATTATATTTTGGCTAGACTCATCTTGAATCATTGTGTCGGAATTCTGGATTCACTTGCTGGGAGGGGAAATACTAGAGTAAGACATGTAGACATACCCCAATCTGGAATCTCCCTACTGGAATCTACTGGAAGCATAGCCATCTCTCGCCTGATCAGTGAGGGATGTGCCTGATTACCCACAGTCGTTTACATGTCGAACTCGGTATTTTAAAACACACTGCTAGAGTATAGGCTGGACTCACCCTGGAATCGTTGATCACTATAACTGGAATCGTCCCTTACTGGATTCATCTTGTATTAGATTCATCCCGTACTGGATTTACATAGGTTTTACACTGGTTTACATTTTCTGTCTGAACTTTATATCATATTACCCTGGTTCAGCTAGTTCTATTTTTTTACAGTCTTCATTGCTATGATTCTTCTCTTGTTTAGTATTTACTTTCCTTGCACTTTATCTCTCTTTCTTACCATCACCTGATATAAACTGCCATTTTTATCAATATAACTGTCTATAACTGCTATATAGTTCTCTGTCATTTACTTGGGTTTTCTAGTTGAGATGTGCTCGTTTCTGTCCTGACTGGACCTGTTAAAATTTTTACAGATGATTGCCCTAAGGACTCATGCCCTACATGTTACAGACCAGGAGGTGGCTTAGCTACCTATGGCCCCGACACTCAGGAGTGATCGGGAGTTTAGCTATGTAACGCCCCAGTCCCAAAATATATAGGACTAGGAACGTAGACATGCCAGCTGTATTTATACGAAGTATACTCCAATATATGGAAACCTCGTATAAATACATAAGCTGTAAAATGCAGTAGAACCTTAACTAATCTCATCCACACAAAATAAATGAATAAAAGATATCATATAATGAGAAAGAATTGTCTTGATACAATATGTTGGGCGGAGACAAATCCACTACCAACAAATAAAGAAAAATACATGAGAGAATAAATGATTTTGGCGAGCGAAGCGAAGACGATCCAAATGCAATCATCCTCGAAGAAATAGCGATGATCACGACTAAAGCTAGAGCACCTGCGAAAGACAATAGCACACACTTGGCAAGACAACCAGGTCCTCAGAGGGACGTAACAAGACACATAATATCATGCCATATAAACTGAATAAATATTGCTCAAATAAATAAGTAAATCGAATTATAACATATTTCAATACGCACCTACTGAACGAGCGTACCATCCCCCCAACCAAACAAGGACAGGAGATGGTAAACTAATTCACGGTAACGTATCTTCCCATGCTATGAATCCAATATGGTATCCGGACCCCAACAAGGTTCAATACCTTCTCATCGAAGTAGTAAGTCACACCTACAACCAAACAAGGACAAGACGTGACAAACTAATCCGTGACAAGTTATTGTTCCAAGCCACGGTCAGATACAAGTACCCAAACCAAAAGTACTTGTACCTAACGGATAAAGGTACCTAACCGGTCTAAGTGATATGTAGTTAAGAACAATCCTTCCTACGCATGGGCCCTGGCTGAATAGGATCGGCGTAGTCCCCCTTGTGCACCAGAGGCCCCATCAGTAATCATGGGTCATCAACCCCGTATCTCCAGCGGAGAGTCCGGGTCACAAGGAAAAGTGCATCGAAGCCCATACGCTAAGAAATTGTCCTCCCTGCCCAATGCCTACTGTGTTGTATCCACAACACAAACCACTATAACCGCTAAGTCAAACTAGCATGCAACATCTATTAGCGGTTATTCCTATCGCACCGCTTGTATGTACTGGTGGCCAGCCAATCACGCACTTCCGTATCCTACATGCGACACACAACTTCGTGTTACAACGTGTCAAGGCCAATGAATGCAACACACAAGGTGGTCCCTTAATTCTAGGTTTAATGTGGGAAAAATAATACATAGCAGAAATATAAATGAACAGTAAGTTCTAACAGGTTATGCCATATATCATAGTTTTTGCATAAAGAAAATAAATAATGCATGAAATATGAGCTAGAAATAAGTAAACAGCAAATGGCAAGGTGTCTTGCCTGGTAGAGCGCCTGGTGTGCTGCGATAATCATGGTGGCCTGAACTGCAACTTCGGTACAACAACTATACAAGGTGACCTCGGATGGTGACACGGACAGTTCCATTGGGTCCAGAACGATCAATTTGGTTAGGGTGGACATAAGGTAGGCTTGAATTGGTGAGGGATTGGGAGGATTGGTTACGGACTAGAGAGAAATCAAAGAATAATTGATAAATAATAGAAAACTATTTATAATACTTGAAAACTAGTTTTTATGAGTCAAAATAATTATAGCAAAAATACTTAAATTCAAGAAGAACATTTTTAGGCAAGAATCCTAACTTTCGTCGAATTATACTATGTAGGTCGAAGCTACAGATAAGACACCATAAATAATATCTATTTACAAAAATTCATTTTAGTTAAAACTCTAAGTTTTGCAAAATAATATTTTAGAAAAAGAAGAAGAAGCTATATTAGTAAAATAATAATTTAAAAAGACTAGGGGTAGTCGTATAATTTGGCAACTAATATTTAGATAAATGCTACGATAATATTTAGATCACCAAAAAGAATAATAATAATAATAACAATAGTAATAATATCCTTAATAATAATAATAATAATATTTAATTTTCAAACATAATAGTTTTTAACAATACTAGACATAATAATGAGTATATATATAAAAATAAAATAAAAATAAACTAATAAAAATCCTAAACTAATGTACTGTACTGTATAATAATAATAATAATAATAATAATATAATAATAATAATAACCTTACTATTTAATAAAATACAATAATAATAATAATAATACTATTTACTAAACCGAAACAATCAAAATAGTACAAGGCTTAAAACAACCCAAAAAAATATAAAATAATAAACACAAAAAAATAAAGTACACACAGCAGAGGAACTGTTGTTCCTTCTCGGGAAGGGGGAGAAGTTCGTGAATAGCGAGAGAGAGGCGGCGGACTGGCCGCTTGCTCAGAGGAGCAGCGCCGGGGTGGTTCGCCGGCGGCGGAGGAAGCGGGATCGGGTGGCGGTTCGAGGAACTGAGGAGAGAGGGAGAGAGAGTCGAAGGGGCGGAGTCTAGGGCTTGGCTCGTGCGGCGGAGACGAGCGGCTAGGGCTCGCGTGGTGGCTCGCCGACGGCGCTGCCTGGCCGGGGTTCTCAAGGCGAAGACGGAGGAAAGAATATGAGGCGGAGAGTTCTCGGCGGTGGGTTTTGGCCAGGGGCGGAGAAGGGGTTTTGGGTATGGCCGGCGAGCGGTGGACTCACGGCGGCGGAAGGAGGGCTGAGGAGTGGGTTCGAAGAAGAGGGTGGAAGGCGGTGGTCGGCGCGGGCGACCACGCCGAGGGCTGACGAGGTGGGCGAAGGAGATCGGCAAAGGGGTTTGGCGGAGGAGCTGAGAGGGAGCGGACGGCGGTTCCGGCCAGGCTCGACCGCGGAGGATCTGGGTGGCGAGCGGGGGTTTCCCGAGGGGTTCAACTGAGACGAGACTTCACGGCGACGGTCGGGACCTGCGGAGAGGCCGGGGAGGCGCGCACAGGCGGCGGATGGCCACGGCGGCGGCGCTCCGGCGAGGTAAGGCTGTTGATGGGGTTTGTTTTTAATTGGCTTTCCTTGGGTGGTGGTGCCTCCGGCGAAGGCCGTAATGGCGGTGGTGGTTTGGGTGGTTGTTCGGATGGCCGTGCCACTGTGGTGGCGTTGGCGGTGGTGGTGTTTTCTGGTGTTGTTGTTTCCTGGTGGTGTTGTTTCCTGGTGGTGGTGACGCAGCCGGCGATGGCCGGTGGCGGGGGTCGGCGTGGGTCTGGTTGGGGCTGCGGCAATGGCCATGGTAGAGGTGTGTCGGGGCAGGACTGCTACGATAATGGTGGTTGGTATGGTGGGAACGGTTGCAGGGGTGATGGCTGGTGATGGGTCGGGTGGCCGAGGACGGGTGACCGGGGAGGCGGGGTGCTGTGACAGGAGACGGGTACGGCGAAGGCAGCAGACAAGACGGGATAGGGTTTAGGATTAGGACTAGGGTTTGCTGTGTCGAAATCGTGTCCGACCTGTGGACACGAAGGAGATGAAATGTATAAGTAATAAAATATTGAAAAGGAAAAAATAGGGCACGGACACGATGCACTTACTTTGAGGATGGTAGAAATTTATGGAAGAACAATGAAAAGTTGGAGGAGTACCTGCCTATTTATAGGATGTGGGAATTCCCAATTAGAATAGGATTAGGATTTGTTTAAACCAAAAATAGATAATTCATGTATTAATTTAAAATCATTCAAATCAATTCAAATCCAAATCCAATTAATCTAATTTAATTCCATTAGTTTAAAATCAAATCAATAAATCAAATTCAATTATTTAGCTATTTAAATAAATACATAAATTCAAAAATCAAGATTTAAATAGCCACAATAACTTCCAAATATATTTTTTAAAATACCAACATTAATAATTTCAAAAATAATAAATATTTTTAAATATCTTTGAATAATAAATTACTAAAATTAATAAATCTCGAAAATTCTATTTTTATTTAAAATAAACTAGCAAAATATTTATGAAATATGTGCATGCACTAAGAGTATTAATTATTCTAAATAAAAGGCTTTACATAAATAAATCATAAATTTAGGAAATATTACATATATTATTTTGAAACTATAAAAATAAGAAAAATGTTTTTCTAAAAATATGTACGCTCGCACATATTCGCATTCGTCGAGCAGAAATAAAATTTCGTACGCGACGTAAAATACGACTACGCGACGTACAATACAAAATTTAAATCCGTACAAATATTAATAGAAAAAAAATATAGTAGAAATTTAGGGGTTTTACAAACTAGTCTGCTTTGTTTTAGTTTTCCTGTTTAGAACTGGAGTTGTATTTAGAGATTTGAGACTTGAGATGTATTTGAGATTGTTTGAGTTTGTTGTTATTTTATTAGTAGTTTTGTTGTCTTCAATTCTTAGTTTATTTCTGTGTTATCTTATCGTGCTTAGACTGTGATTGAGTTACACCATATCTTATACTTGTCCACCGTTCGGAGTTGATCATGATGAGTACATTATATACTGCATGAGTTGATGGTTATTTAGAGACTTAGAACAGCGTTCTACCGTCGACACTGCAGCGTAGGCTAGGCGTTGTCACGTGCTTCGACCCTCACAGTGGGTGCGGGTCGTGACAATATATATATATATATATATATATATATATATATATATATATATATATATATATATATATATATATATATATATATATATATATCGTATAGTTGTTCAGGCTTCGGTCTTCGAGCCTTGATTAATAAATATATATATATATATATATATATATATATATATATATATATATATATATATATATATATATATATATATATATATATATATATTTCTTTTTCTTTTATATATATATATATATTTTTTTTTTTTTTTATATATATATATATATATATTTCTTTTTCTTTTATATATATATATATATATATATATATATATATATATATATATATATATATATATATATATATATATATATATATATATATATATATATATATATATATATAAAAGAAAAAGAAATATATATATATATATATATATATATATATATATATATATAATATATATATATATAGAATATATATATATATATATATATATATATATATATATATCCATGTGTGGTGTGGCATATATATATATATATATAATATAATATATATATATATATATATATATATATATATATATATATATATATATATATATATATATATATATAGATATATATATATATATATATATATATATACCACACACACATGGATATATATATATATATATATATATATATATATATATATATATCCATGTGTGTGTGGTATATATATATATATATATATATATATATATATATATATATATATATATATATATATATATATATATATATTTTTTATATATATAAATATATATATATATATATATATATATATATATATATATATTTTATATATATAAATATATATATATATATATAACCCCGAACTTTATTGAAGAATAGGCGCAAAAAGCCGAAGCCTATACAAGTAAGCGCGAAGGCGCGACAAAAGAAAAGGAAACGAAAAGCGTGAAACGTGCGCACCAAAAGAGGGGAGGGCGGCCTAAGCCAGAGCCGCCCAGAACGAGTTGGAGACGTGGGGGCAGCGTCTCCTAACTTTGAAACTTTGTCTGGTGACTTCTCTGGACAACTGATGAAGGGGGATTTGATGGCCTTCATATCTAAATTTGTTTCTTTTTTTCCAGAGAACCCAAAAACCGGCGGCTGCTACGATCTGATGACCGTGGAATCGGCTCCAGTGGGCCAGGAGATCGTATAAGTCCCCTGTTGGGTGAACCATACCAAGGCTGTTGAGGAGCATAGACCAAAGGCCGGTGGCTAACTCTCCCTTAATAAGGACGTGCTCGACAGATTCCGGCGAGTACTCCTCATAGTAGTGGAATCTCGAAGCAAGGCTGAAACCCATGGATCTGATGGTATCATCCGTTAGGATCTTCCGGCGAAGAGCACGCCAGATGAGGATAGACCATTTGATGGGGATACAAGTATCACGCCCCAGAACCAGAATACTGGAGAGCGGGGGACAGACACAGCCAGCTACGTACATTGAAGTATAATATACCTCGATATACGGTCATGGCTGTTTAGCTGCATGAGGGTTTATCTACAAGCCAGCAGTCTCTTATGGTCATGAACAAGCCTAGTGTCTCAATCTCAAGCAAGTGAGTAAATGTTACAAGATGTTAGATCATCAGACATACAAAGTAAGGCATCCCAAATATTACATATTCAGATGATCATGAAGCTAGTCATACAAAATGTGAAGGCTAGCGAGAGTTTCAGTCATACATGATCAACCCTAGGATTTATCAATCATGTTACAGCCCGTAGGCAGACAGTAAGTAAAGTTGCAAACTAGCTAACACTTGCTCGGCGGCTAAACGCCTCAAAAGAATATTTTTACAAGAGAGTGGAAGAGCAAAATAAGAAACCACTCGTTGCCAGTGTTGCGCCTAGTCGTGTCATGACCCGCACCCACTGTGAGGGTACGAGCACGTAACAACGCCCAGCCTACGCCGCAGTGTCGGCGGTAGAACGCTGTCCTAGGTTACTATCTAATCAATAACTCACGCAATTATATAATATACTTGTCAAATCTCAACTCCGAACGGAGGACAAGTATAGATATAATAAATCTCAATCACAGTCTAAGAACGATATGATAGCACAGAAGATTAAAACTAAGACTAATAACAGAAACAAAACCAACAACTAATAATATAATCTCAAACAATCTCAACTACAAATATCAACTTATATACAACTCCAGTTCTAAAACATGAAAGCTAAAACAGGACGACTAGCTAAACTCCCGATCACTCCTGAGTGTCGGGACCATAGGTAGCTAAGCCATCTCATGATCCATAATATGTAGGGTACGTGTCCTCAGGGCAATCATCTGTAAAATTTTCAACGGTCCAGTCAGGACAGGAACGAGAACAATCTCATCTAGAAAACCCAAGTAAATGACAGAGAACTATAAAGCAGTTATAAACAGTTTTATTGATGAATATGGCAGTTTATATTTAGTTTGTGGTATAGAGAAGCAGTAAGATACAAGGAAAGTAAAGTAACTAAAACAAGTGAAGAATGATGGCAATGAAGACTGTAAAATAAATCTAGCTGAACTAAGGTAACATAATAAGTCCAGATAGTAAATATAAACAAGTACAAAACCCAAGTAAATCCAGACAACATGAATCTGATACCAGGTGGTTCCAGTACAAGATGAGTCCGGTATAAGGTGAGTCCAGTTGGTGATCAAAGGTTCCAGGGTGAGTCCACCCTATACTCTAACAGTGTGTTTTAAAATATCGGGATCGACATGTGAACGGCTGTAGGTAATACGGCACACCGCACACTCGGCCAAGTGTAGGATGGCTATCGTTCCAGTATAATTCCAAGGGAGTGGTTCCAGTATTTGGGTATGTTTACGTACCTATTCCAATATTTCTCCGCCCAGCAAGAACAAGTGAATCCATAATCCGACACAAAAATAGGTATAAGTCCAGCCAGTACACGAATGGTTCCAGTAAATGATTCCAGGGTGGTTCCAGTAGGTGGTTCCAGTAGGTGGTTCCAAAAATAGAGGCCAGACTTAAATAAGTGAGTGTCGCATGAGATGGATCCAGCAATATCAAATCGTATTTGAAACAGAGAATCAGATAGAACTAGCTACAACTGAAATATAGTAAACGACAAGTAATGGAAGAACTATCAAAGAATGTACTCGCCTGCTACTCTGAAAAGAGTAGTGTAATATCATATGTCTGTAACAGAGTCACAATGTCCTAAACAGAGGAATACGGGTTATAATATGTTTAAAAATAAGACATATGATGTTTATGATGCAATCTACATGATTTCTAGGTCAATCTAGGTCAAAGTCAACTCTAAGTCAAACCTAGTCAACTGTCTAGGTCAAACTAGGCCCAAGTCAAACTTGGTCAACTTTGGGTCAACCCAAGTCAATACTCTAGTCAAACTAGGTCAATCCTAGTCCAGTCAGTCTAACTAGGCCTAACCAAGCCTAGACAAGCATCCCAACACAAATACATGGTCACTAGCAACACATATTGCATATACCCTTTATATAATATCACATAGGCTAATATATATATATATATACATACATACCACATGATGCATACTTGCATTACCTACATGCATACCCCTAATATACATCTAAATACCTATCTCACAATTCACAAGTAAAACCTATACAATGGCACATATATATATATATAAGATACTATACCTATATCATATCACAAATATGCAGATGGCTTCTCTAATCTAGTGCAACATATCTTACATATGTAGGTATCTCAAAATCTCCCACCAAATTACATATCCTATACCATAGATACATCAACATCTCATTTGAAATGGTGTCATAGGCTGTGGACTACACTAGTATGCAGTGAATATGTCATATAGCTAGGACTGAAATGAAAGCTAAGGATATGGCACATATATTTGAAGGGACTGGACTAACCAATTAAGGTATGGCTATGAGGGTGTGTGTGTGTTCATAATGGTGTGTGTGATAAAATGGCAGTTAGCTACTAGGGTGTTGTGTGGTGGTTCATGTATGTGTGTGTGTGTATTTGAAATCTGGAAAACAGTGTGTTAACAGGGAATAGCAGCTAGTGTAATGTATGGAATAAAATTCAGTGTTCATGTGGATGAGTGTCAAGTTGTTCTCAGCCTTGTGATATATTTCAGGAATGTGACTGCACAAAACAGTGGAAAGCATGGTGTCAAATGTGTACAACCTCAGGATTTACAATGTGTGTTATGTGATTGAAACATTGAGGACTGAATAATGTACATATCATTCAGCCATTATCAGGAAACTGAGATTAAGTCTCAGGCTTTTCAGTTTTAGCAATGACATTCCATGACAGTAAATAGTAGGTAGGGTGTGTGTATGTGTAATTCTAGGAAACAGTGTCAAATGAAGGTGTACAGGGCTATGTTCTCAGGATTCCAGAAAATTAGTGAATGTGTGTAATGTAGGGAATCTCATAGGTTCTCAGGAATTTAATGTTAATTCGACAGTTCAAACAATTAACTCAAGTCCCAACTCTCATACCAACCAAATCCTATATCCCTACACAAACAAAAACCCCCACTTCCCAATACATATTCAGTGTAAACATGTGATGAATTATCATAACAAATTGAATCAAAATTCAGTGAGGAAATCACAGGAAAACTGGTATCAGTCATTCCTTCTACCCATTCCCATATTCAAATTCCATTTCTTGTGAAAACAACCTAATCTAAAATGAAAAACCAAACTAGCAGGAACTAATACATATGTATGGATCAAATATGGCGATTAAACATCAATTAAATCGAGTTAAACAGGGAATCCAATCTCAGGAATTTAAAACTGAAAGTGTGTATCAGTGCAATGGGAAAATGAATTTTGAACCATCGAATCGTGCTAACAGTCTAAATTAATGGTTGGTAGTTAATATAGCACACGTGTTCGTGTCACAGGGGGTATTTGTGTCCAACCAAGTGGACACAAACGTGTCCAAACGACCACACGTACACAGACACAAAATGGTGTTCAGGAAGTGTCGTGCACGCGTGTGTGTCACTCTAGGACACGACACAGGGCACGACATGACTCGTGCTCGTGCCCACGTGTCCGCCTAGGGTTAGTGCTAGGTGTCTAGGGTCCTGTATTGAGTCGGGGTCATGTCGTGTCTGACTTATAGGGCCGTGTCAGTGGCCAAATCCCACGCGTGCACAGCGCACGCGCGGCCAGTGCGGCCAGTGCGAGGAGGATTTCTCCTCGCACACGCAACCACGCACCCCCATCTTTTGGGAGGACGGTGGCAGATGATGCCCCAAGCCCCTCACCAAAAATGGCGTGTCCACGTGTCCTGTGTCAGGAGTTATAGACCCCGTGATGCAGGACACAGTGTACAGTGCACGGACAGCGTATTCGTGTCCTCGTGTGGACACGACACGACACGACTCTAAAATCAGGAAGAAAACACAAAAATTAATAAGTAAACCCTAGATCTAGGATTCTATTCAAATACATTTGCAAAATTTGCAAATCGAATCGGTTCGGACATTTCGTCGAACACCTAGCCTATAGGTTCGATACGTGTCCGATACGGACACGAAACCTAATGCAAATGACACGAAATTTCTACAGTAGCTAGGGGACACATATTCCTAAGCCATCATGCAATAAAAACAAGATTAAATCACAATTTGAGGGTGGTTACCTATGTGTGTCAATCCTCCAAGAAAGCTCCAATGGAAGGATTCCAAATACCAACTCCAAAGCTCCAAATGAACCCAAAACTGATATTAACCTCCAGAAATAATAAATATACAGAAATTAGAACCTAATGCAAAAGACTAGGATGAAAAAGGAGATCAAATGAATAAAATGATAATTTTTGGAAGGGGAAAAATACCTTTCTTTCTCCAAGTGTTGGAATGATAAAAAAGAGGCAAGCCCTAATGAATAAGTGTTTATATAGGGTGGGGATCCCTATGGGCTGGTCACTAGCTCCATAATTAGGGTTAGGGTTCACTAAATGGCCCATGGGCTTAAGTCATGATCAATCAAATCGTTAAGCCATAAGTTATTTCGTGAAACCACAAGCCATAACTTAAATTCACTAAACCAAATCCCCTCATTCTAAAACTAATCTCTAATGACTAAAATGAGTTAACTCAAGCTAGACTAGGGTCACCATGGCTAGGGTTAGGTTCTAGGCTAGTCCACTAGGTCTCAACAAGTCAAAGTCAAACTAGAATTCACCAATTCATTAAATTAATTAAAGATTCAAATAAGCCAAAATGACCAAATTACCCCTAGACTAAAAATGACAATTAAATTATCCTAATGACATGGTTAGGCTCTAGGTCATGCAGTCTCTAGGGTTTCATTGGCAGCACATCAAAATCATAAGTCATGACTTAAGGCAGTTTTTAAATAGTTTAAAAATTATTAAAAATCACCAAAAATCAAAATGTGAAATAATATCAATAATTAATAATTATAATTACAAAATTCCAAAAATACCCTCATTCCAGAAACTGGGTGTTACAAGTGGTCACCATCTGGCAGGAAAGCTGGAGGATCCTCGAGTCCTACTCCGAAATCTGGCCATCCAAAACCAGCTGGGTCAGACCCTAGAAAGAGCAAGTGCCACAAGGGAGACTTCACTTAGGAACTAAAATCAGCAAGTTAGAAAACAAGGCATAATAATCACAAGAAAACCAGAAATAGGATAGTAGGGTGATAAACGATAAGATAACTAAGAAACTATTCTGGTAACCAAGCTACAATCCGTAAACCAAACAAGGACCGGGGTTGTAACCCTTCGCCTGAATAGGACTTAGTCTCTAACCAATTATCGACAAAAGTAAAGCATGAACAAGCATGTGCTGAAATAGTCATAGACCGGCATTGCTTAGACAAGACTAGACTGGACTACATCCATCAATCACGGCCAAGCAAAGAGTACGGCTTGATACTTTAACTAGCTAGGGTTATCACAAGCCTATTTACTAGCAAGATGCAATGAGATGTTTCCGCAGTCCCAAGCCCTGCAGCTATCTAGGTTATCCAGGCAAGGTTTATTTAAGAGTTATCAAGAATTATTAGGTGGCTTGGTGTGCAACACATGACAGTGTGCATAGAACTTGTTTCATGAAGTGACCCACTTGACAGTGGGCTGGAAATGTGCCCTACTCGACGGCATGCTACAAGTCCCTCAGGTGTGGCCAGGATAACGGGATCGCCTGTAACTGGAAACATCTTCCTATATGAACTACTTAATCAATCTAGTCATTAACTTAGTCAGATTCAATATAAATCCTTGACCGTGGGAAATCAAGAATTCATGTCCTAGATATGATGAAAGACGAGACATGTAGCTTATACAGGCACAATCAAGAAAGTCACCCACGGTGTCAAGACAAGAGTTGCTTAGCAAGGCATATCAAGATTTTCATGTTAGGTTACTTTGTCAAGTCAAGTCAAGAGTGCATCACAACGGACCACCATCAAGAATTATCATGTCCAGTTACTTGTCAAGAGTGCACCACGACGGGTCACTATCAAGAATTATCATGTCCACTTGATACTTGTCAAGAGTGCGCCTTAACAGGCCACTATCGTGTTCTATCCTTACATTATCATGAATGAGAGAAACTTGCATAAAATAACTTGTAACATATTCTTGAAGCCAAGGAAAAGATCTACAACTTTCATATTTTGACTTTTTCAAGATTCTAGCTACAAAACAACTTAAACAGGCAAAAACAGTGAAATAGAGCAATTCCGGCGCATGGGATTCCTGCACAATCCGTGCATGGGAATTCCTGCACAATTCGTGCGTGGAAATTCTTGTACATCTGTGCATGGGAATTCCTGCACATCCGTGCATGGGAATTCCTGCACAATCTGCGCATGGGAATTCCTGCACATCCGTGCATGGGAATTCCTGCACAATTCGCGCATGGGAATTCCTGTACAATCCGTGCATGGGAATTTCTGCACATCCGTGCATGGGAATTCCTGCACATCTGCGCATGCGAAACTCACGTTATGTTTTCAGTACATGCGCGTAGAAAGACTACGCGCATGACACGCTTGGAGTTAAAGAATGCGTTGCCGGGACTTCATGGCGTATGGCCTCTCGGCGCATGGCCTCCCGGGCGCATGGGGGTCATCGTCCCCAAACAGCAAGTTCAGTCATGAAAGTCCTAAAAACTTGTTATGGCCATAACTTCCTCATCTGAAGTCAAAATCAAGCGGTTCAAAAGCCAAAATTGGGTAGAATTGAATTTCCTACAACGTGGAACCATTAGATTTCGAAAATAACTAAGTTTTAGAGATCAAAACCAAGAAAAACTAAAAAAATTACAAACTTAGATCTATAAGAATTCATCCATCAAATCCAAAAATGTCAAGTTTTAAAGAGGCTTAGAATCAAGTAAGGAAGAGAATGGAACAATAAAACTTGAGATCCATTATAAAGCAAGTTGCACTTGCCTAGGCTTGGTAGGTGGAAGGAGTAAATAAAGAAGATGAAGAAGTAAATGCAAATAATGGTGGAGAGAGAAGAAGTTGACTTATATAGCAACCCCTCTCATCTCAACCCAAAATGAACTAAACCAAGCCAAGCCAAGTCAAGTCATGTCATGTTGAACCAAGTTGAACCAATCAAGTCAAGATTTAAACCAAGGCTAAGCTAAGCAAGATAAGTCAAAATACGGGCCACTTGACAATTGTCAGAAATTCGTATACGTATCCTGAAAAATACGTATAACTGAAAACGGGAGTGACAACTCTACCCACCTTAAAAGAATTCCATCCTCGGAATTTAATCAAGAGGCTAGAGATGTCGGAACAATTTATACTAATCACAAGCAATATATGACTAAGCAATCAATCATACAATTATTCATGCAAGCAAGGGATTAAAGCATAAGGCATAAGAAAGACATTATACCTTATGAGTCAAACAGGTGTGGATATCGCGACCGGATATCATCCTCACGCTCCCACGTTGACTCACCCAAAGAGTGATGACCCCAAGCAACGCGGACTAGCTTAATAGTCTTGTTCTTGAGTGCCTTCTCTCTTCGATCCAATATGGATACGGGCCTTTCCTCATACGAAAGGTTGGTACCAACAACTAATTCCAAATGATCAAGGATATGGCTCAGATCCGGGATATACCATCGCAATTGGGATACATGGAATACGTCATGTACCACACGCAACGATGGTGGAAGAGCGAGATGATAGGACACATCGCCTACTCGCTCGAGAATATCAAACAGCCCTATATACCTAGGACTAAGCTTTTCCCGTACGCCGAATCGAATGACGCCACAGGTAGGCGAGATCCTAAGGAATACATGGTCGTCGATAGAGAACTCAAAAGGATGCCGATGAAAATCGGCCCAATGACGCTGACGATCTTGTGCAACTCGAAGATGATCTCTGACTCGTCTGACCACCTCGATAGTCTATGAAATTATTTTTGGACCAAGCATATGCCTCTCGCCCACATCATCCTAGGCTAAAGAAGATCTGCATTTTCTGCCATACAATGCCTCGAAAGGTGCCATCTGAATACTAGCCTGGAAACTGTTGTCGTACGAGAACTCCACTAGGTGCAAGTGATCTTCCCACGAACCATCGAAGTCAAGTGTACATGATCTTAACATATCTTAGAGAGTCTGAATCGTGCGTTCTACTGACCATCTATCTGCGGATGATATGCTGAACTGAACTTGAGACGAGTCCCCAAACTCTCTTGAAGACTCGGCCAAAAGTGAGATGTGAATCTCGAATCTCTGTCTGAGATGATACTAACTGGCACTCCATACAATCTGACTATCTACCTAAGGTACATCTCTGTAAGGTGATCCATTGACTGGCCAATTTTGAAGAGAATAAAATGATCTACCTTCGTGAGCCGGTTAACTATAACCCAGATAGCATCTCTCCCAGCTGGAGATTTAGGTAATCCAGTTACAAAATCTATGGTAATGTGCTCCCATTTCCATTCTGGGATCGGTAAAGGTTGAAGAAGTCCAGCCGGTCTCTAATGTTCAACTTTAACTTGTTGGCAAACTAAATAACGAGAGACAAACCAGGCTATCTCCCTCTTTATACCATTCCACCAAAAATGCTGACGGATATCACGATACATCTTCGTGCCACCGGGATGAATCGAATACTGCGAACTGTGAGCCTCTGTCATGATCTTCTGTCTGATATTACCACTAGTTACACAAAGACGCCTTCCATGTCGGAGAGTACCGTCTTCGGGTATACATAACTCTGTTCTTATTCCTGCTTCACATTCCGCCCTAAGCCGCTGAAGCTTAGAATCTGTTGACTGAGCTATCTTAATCCTCTCAACTATGCTGGACTGAACTTGCATGCTGGCCATCAATGCCACATTGGTAGGAAAAACAACTTCAATACCCATCTTTTGAAGGTCTGCTAACAACTCTGGCTGTGCTGCTAGAAAATAAACTTCGGCTCTTCTGCTCAACGCATCTGCAACTACGTTGGCCTTCCAAGGATGATACTGCAAGTTGATGTCGTAATCCACAAGTAGCTCTAGCCACCTCCTCTGACGCATGTTAAGATCCTTCTGATTGAACACATACTTAAGACTCTTGTGGTCGATGAAAATCTTCACCCGATCTCCATATAAGTAATGCCTCCAAAGCTTAAGTGCGAAGACCACCGCTGCTAACTCTAAGTCATGGGTTGGATAATTTCTCTCATGATCACGAAGCTGATGTGATGCATAAGCTACTACCTTCCCATGCTGTATCAAGACACATCCTAATCCCTTGCCGGATGCGTCGCAATAAACTGAAAATCCTCCAGTCCCATCTGGAAGCGTGAGAATGGGTGCCGTCATTAATCCTTGCTTCAACTTCTTAAATGAACTCTGATACTCTGCTATCCAAGCAAACTGCACATCCTTGCGGGTCAACTGCGTCATTGGTGCTAAAATCTGAGCAAAGTTTGATACGAACTGCCGGTAATAGCCGGCCAATCTAAGGAAACTGCGAACCTCTGCTACGGTGCTGGAAACTGGCCATATCTCTATGGCAACTATCTTTTGGGGGTCTACTATCCTCTGAGAAATATACTCATGCCTCTTTGCTGCTCGCAAGACGGCATCAAATGTCTGGTGCTCGAACTGCTCCACTTCTAGAATGATCTCTAGGTGGAGTCCCTGCTGGAACCGCTGGGCTCGGTCCAATTCGGTCGCCACCAAGGTGGGGGCAAACTGACTAAGCCTAGAAAATTCGACCGCATATCCATCGACCGTCATTCCTATCTGCTTGAGATTGCTGAATCTGGTCTGCAGATCATACCGAGCTACTGCATCAAAGTACTTGATCTGAAACTTGTCACTGAATACCGCCCATAAGACAGGCATCGCCAATCCAACTGCTTGCATCATCCACCAGCTGCGGGCTAAGTCCAACAACTGTAGGCGCACAACGGCCATCTTCTCTCCCTCGGGAATCCTAGCTGCCTCTAGGATTACTTCTGTGTCCTGAAGCTTGAAGCTGTTGGCCGCGTTGTTCCCTTGGTAACCAACTCTGCCCATGATATCTTGTACTGTCTAGTGCAGGGTATCGCCCCAACGATTTTGAGATGCAAGCAATTCTCTGATGAGACCCACCAGGGTTCCATTATCAGGCTCTGCAGGCTGGACTGGTTGAACTGGGAGCTCTGGGTCCCCAGAATACATGACTCGGAAGGCCGCTCCAGAGTGCCGGGCTTGGTCTCCAGGTTGCTGCTGGTCCACTGGAGGTGCTCCGCCTTGCCGATTGGTAGGACCAGGAACAATGCCACTGAAAAAATGACATAGGGAATAATAAGGAAGGACCATGATAGATCGAGGAAATAAATATGTGATCAGGTCAAGATTTCAAAAAGATTAAAAGACACGAGTAGAGATCAAAGGCGAGTGCTGATTGAGACATCTATTCGGTAAAGCCTTCACACATTCTTGATTTATAAGACTTACATGGGCCACCACTTAAACCGTGTCACGCCCCAGAACCAGAATACTGGAGAGCGGGGGACATACACAGCCAGCTACGTACATTGAAGTATAATCTACCTCGATATATGGTCACGGCTGTCTAGCTGCATGAGGGTTTATCTACAAGCCAGCAGTCTCTTATGGTCATGAACAAGCCTAGTGTCTCAATCTCAAGCAAGTGAGAAAATGTTATAAGATGTTAGATCATCAGACATACAAAGTAAGGCATTCCAAACATTACATATTCAGATGATCATGAAGCTAGTCATACAAAATGTGAGGACTAGCAAGAGTTTCAGTCATACATGATCAACCCTAGGATTTGTCAATCATGTTACAGCCCGTAGGCAGACAGTAAGTAAAGTTGCAAACGAGCTAACACTTGCTCGGCGGCTAAACGCCTCAAAAGAATATTTTTATAAGAGAGTGGGAGAGAAAAATAAGAACCCACTCGTTGCCAGTGTTGTGCCTAGTGGTCACCATTTGGCAGGAAAGCTGGAGGATCCTCGAGTCCTACTCTGAAATCTGGCCTTACAAAACCAGCTGGGTCAGACCCCAGAAAGAGCAAGTGCCACAAGGGAGGCTTCACTTAGGAACTAAAACCAGCAATTTAGAAAACAAGGCATAATAATCATAAGAAAACTAGAAATAGGATAGTAGGGTAATAAACGATAAGATAACTAAGAAACTATTCTGGTAACCAAGCTACAACCCGTAAATCAAACAAGGACCGGGGTTGTAACCCTTCGCCTGAACAGGACTTAGTCTCTAACCAATTATCGATAAGAGTAAAGCATGAACAAGCATGTGCTGAAATAGTCATAGACCGACATTGCTTAGACAAGACTAGACTGGACTACATCCATCAATTACGGCCAAGCAAAGAGTACGGCTTGATACTTTAACTAGCTAGGGTTATCACAAGCCTATTTACTAGCAAGATGCAATGAGATGTTTCCGCAGTCCCAAGCCATGCAGCTATCCAGGTTATCCAGGCGAGGTTTATTTAAGAATTATCAAGAATCATTATGTGGCTTGGTGTGCAACACATGACAGTGTGCATAGAACTTGTTTCATGAAGTGCCCCACATGACAGTAGACTGGAAATATGCCCTACTCGACGGCAGGCTACAAGTCCCTCAGGTGTGGCCGGGATAACGGGATCGCCTGTAACTGGAAACATCTTCCTATATAAACTACTTGATCAATCTAGTCATTAACTTAGTCAGATTTAGTATAAATCCCTGACCGTAGGAAATCAGGAATTCATGTCCTAGACATGATGCAAGACGAGACATGTAGCTTATACAGGCACAATCAAAAAAGTCACCCACGGTGTCAAGACAAGAGTTGCTTAGCAAGGCATATCAAGATTTTTATGTTAGGTTACTTTGTCAAGTGAAGTCAAGAGTGCATCACAACGGACCACCATCAAGAATTATCATGTCCAGTTACTTGTCAAGAGTGCACCACGACGGGTCACTATCAAGAATTATCATGTCCACTTGATACTTGTCAAAAGTGCGCCTTAACAGGCCACTATTGTGTTCTATCCTTACATTATCATGAATGAGAAAAACTTGTATAAAATAACTAGTAACATATTCTTGAAGCCAAAGAAAAAATCTACAACTTTCATGTTTTAAGTTTTTCAAGATTCTAGCTACAAAACAACTTAAACAGGCAAAAACAGTGAAATAGAGCAATTCCGGCGCATGGGATTCCTGCACAATCTGTGCATGGAAATTCCTGTACAATCCGCGTATGGAAATTACTGCACAATCTGCGCATGGAAATTCCTGTACATCTGCGTATGGGAATTCCTGCACATTCGTGCATGGAAATTTCTGCACAATCCGTGTATGGGAATTCCTGCACATCCGTGCATGGGAATTCCTGCACATCCGCGCATCGAAATTTCTGCACAATTCGCGTATGGAAATTCCTGCACAATCCGCACATGGGAATTCCTGCACAATTCGTGCATAGGAATTCCTGCACAATCCGTGCATGGGAATTCCTGCACATCCGTGCATGGGAATTGCTGTACATCCGTGCATGGGAAACTAACGTTGCGTCTTCAGTACATGCGCGTAGAAAGACTACGCACATGAGACGCTCGGAGTCAAAGAATGCGTTGCCGGGACTTCACGGCGTATGGCCTCTCGGTGCATGGCCTCCCGGGCGCATGGGGGTCATCGTCCCCAAACAGCAAGTTCAGTCATGAAAGTCCTAAAAACTTGTTATGGCCATAACTTTCTCATCCGAAGTCGAAATCAAGCGGTTCAAAAGCCAAAATTGGGTAGAATTGAATTTCCTACAACATGGAACCATTAGATTTCGAAAATAACTATATTTTAGAGATCAAAACCAAGAAAAACCAAAAAGATTACAAACTTAGATCTACAATAATCCATCCATCAAATCCAAAAATATCAAGTTTTAAAGAGACTTAGAATCAAGTAAGGAAGAGAATGGAACAATAAAACTTGAGATCCATTATGAAGCAAGTTGCACTTGCCTAGGCTTGGTAGGTGGGAGGAGTAAATGAAGAAGATGAAGAAGTAAATACAAATAATGGAGGAGAGAGAAGAAGTTGACTTATATAGCAACCCCTCTCATCTCAACCCAAAATAAACCAAACCAAGCCAAGCCAAGTCAAGTCATGTCATGTTGAACCAAGTTGAACCAATCAAGTCAAGATTTAAACCAAGGCTAAGCTAAGCAAGATAAGTCAAAATACGGGCCACCTGACAATTATCAGAAATCCGTATACGTATCCTGAAAAATACGTATAACTGGAAACGGGAGTGACAACTCTACCCACCTTAAAAAAATTTCGTCCTCAGAATTTAATTAAGAGGCTAGAGATGTCGGGACAAGCTATACTAATCACAAGCAATATATGACTAAGCAATCAATCATACAATCATTCATGCAAGCAAGAAATTAAAGCATAAGGCATAAGAAAGACATTATACCTTATGAGTCAAACAGGTGTGGATATCGCGATCGGATATAATCCTCACGCTCCCACGTTGACTCACCCAAAGAGTGATGACCCCAAGCAACGTGGACTAGCTTAATAGTCTTGTTCTTGAGTGCCTTCTCTCTTCGGTCCAATATGGATACGGGCCTTTCCTCATACGAAAGGTTGGTACCAACAACTAATTCCGAATGATCAAGGATATGGCCCAGATCCGGGATATACCGTCGCAATTGGGATACATGAAATACGTCATGTACCTCACGCAACGACGGTGGAAGAGCAAGACGATAGGACACATCGCCTACTCGTTCGAGAATATCAAACGGCCCTATATACCTAGGACTAAGCTTTTCCCATACGCCGAATCGAATGACGCCACGGGTAGGCAAGATCCTAAGGAATACATGGTCGTCGATAGAGAACTCAAAAGGACGCTGATGAGAAACAGCCCAATGACGCTGACGATCTTGTGCAACTCGAAGATGATCTCTGACTCGTCTGACCACCTCGATAGTCTGTGAAATCATTTCTGGACCAAGCATCTGCCTCTCGCCCACATCATCCCAGGCAAAAGGAGATCTGCATTTTCTGCCATACAATGCCTCGAAAGGTGCCGTCTGAATACTAGCCTAGAAACTGTTATTGTACGAGAACTCTACTAGGTGCAAGTGATCTTCCCACGAACCATCGAAGTCAAGTGTACATGATCTTAACATATCTTCGAGAGTCTAAATCGTACGTTCTGACTGACCATCTGTCTGCGGATGATATGCTGAACTGAACTTGAGACGAGTCCCCAAACTCTCTTGAAGACTCCGCCAAAAGTGAGATGTGAATCTCGAATCTCTGTCTGAGATGATACTAACTAGCACTCTATGCAATCTGACTATCTGCCTGAGGTACATCTCTGCAAGGTGATCCGTTGACTGGCCAATTCTTAAGGGAATAAAATGAGCTACCTTCGTGAGCCAGTCAACTATAACCCAGATAGCATCTCTCCCAGCTGGAGATTTAGGTAATCTAGTTACAAAATCCATGGTAATGTGCTCCTATTTCCATTCTGGGATCGATAAAGGTTGAAGAAGTCCAGCCGGTCTCTGATGTTCAACTTTAACTTGTTGGAAAACTAAACAACGAGAGACAAACCGGGCTATCTTCCTCTTCATACCATTCCACCAAAAATGCTGACGGATATCACGATACATCTTCGTGCCACCGAGATGAATCGAATACTGCAAACTGTGAGCCTCTGTCATGATCTCCTGTCTGATATCACCACTAGGTACACAAAGACGCCTTCCGTATCGGAGAGTACCGTCTTCGGGTATGCATAACTCTGTTCTCCTTCCTGCTTCACATTCCGCCCTAAGCTGCTGAAGCTTAGAATCTGTTGACTGAGCTATCTTAATCCTCTCAGCTATGCTGGACTGAACTTGTATGCTGGCCATCAATGCCACATTACTAGGAAGAACAACTTCAATACCTATCTTCTGAAGGTCTGCTAACAACTCTGGCTGTGCTGTTAGAAAATAAACTCTGGCTCTTCTGCTCAACGCATCTGCAACTACGTTGGCCTTCCAAGGATGATACTGCAAGTTGATGTCGTAATCCACAATTAGCTCTAGCCACCTCCTCTGACGCATGTTAAGATCCTTCTGAGTGAACACATACTTAAGACTCTTGTGGTCGGTAAAAATCTCTACCCGATCTCCATATAACTAATGCCTCCAAAGCTTAAGTGCGAAGACCACCGCTGCTAACTCTAAGTCGTGGGTTGGGTAATTTCTCTCATGATCATGAAGCTGACGTGACGTATAAGCTACTACCTTCCCATGCTGCATCAAGACACATCATAATCCCTTGCCGGATGCGTCACAATAAACTAAAAATCCTTCAGTCCCATCTGGAAGCGTGAGAATGGGTGTCGTCATCAATCATTGCTTCAACTTCTTAAATGAACTCTGACACTCTGCTGTCCAAGCAAACTGCACATCCTTGCGGGTCAACTGCGTCAATGGTGCTAAAATCCGAGCAAAGTTTGATACGAACTGCCGGTAATAGCCGGCCAATCCAAGGAAACTGCGAACCTCTGCTATGGTGCTGGGAACTAGCCATGTCTCTATGACAACTATCTTCTGGGGGTCCACTATCCTCTGAGAAATATACTCATGCCTCTTCGCTGCTCGTAAGACAGCATCAAATATCTGGTGCTCGAACTGCTCCACTACTAGAATGATCTCTAGGTGGAGTCCCTGCTGGAACCGCTGGACTCGGTCCAATTCGGTCGCCACCAAGGTGGGGGCAAACTGACTAAGCCTAAAAAACTCGGCCGTATATCCATCGACCGTCCTTCCCATCTGTATGGGATTGCTGAATCTAGTCTGTAGATCATACCGAGCTACTGCATCAAAGTACTCGATCTGAAACTTGTCACTGAATACCGCCCATAAGACAGTCATCGCCAATCCAACTGCTTGTATCGCCCACCAGCTGCGGGCTAAGTCCAACAACTGTAGGCGTACAATGGCCATCTTCTCTCCCTCGGTTATCCTAGCTGCCTCTAGGACTACTTCTGTGTCCTGAAGCCATGCATCAGCAGCGATAGCATCTTTACTACCGTCAAAAAAAGGAGGGTTCAGACGCTTGAAGCTGTTGGCCGCGTTGTTCCCTTGGTAACTAACTCTGCCCATGACATCTTGTATTGTCTAGTGCAGGGCATCGCCCCGACGATTTTGAGATACAAGCAATTCCCTGATGAGACCCACCAGGGTTCTATTATCAGGCTCTTCAGGCTGGAGTGGTTGAACTGGGGGCTCTGGGTCCCCGAAATGCATGACTCAGGGGGCCATTTCAGAGTGCTGGGCTTGGTCTCCAGGTTGTTGCTGTTCCACTGGAGGTGCTCCGCCTTGCCGATCGGTAGGACCAGGAACAATGCCGCTGAAAAAATGACATAGGGAACAATAAGGAAGGACCATGATAGATCGAGGATATAAATATGTGATCAAGACAAGATTTCAGAAAGATTAAAAGACACAAGTAGAGATCAAAGGCGAGTGTTGATTGAGACATCTATCCGGTAAAACACTCACACATTCTTGACTTACAAGACCTGCATGGGCTACCACTTAAACCGTGTCACGCCCCAAAACCAGAATACTGGAGAGCGGGGGACATACACAGCCAGCTACGTACATTGAAGGATAATCTACCTCGATATATGGTCACGGTTGTCTAGCTGCATGAGGGTTTATCTACAAGCCAGCAGTCTCTTATGGTCATGAACAAGTCTAGTATCTCAATCTCAAGCAAGTGAGTAAATGTTACAAGATGTTAGATCATCAGACATACAAAGTAAGGCGTCCCAAATATTACATATTCAGATGATCATGAAGCTAGTCATACAAAATGTGAAGACTAGTAAGAGTTTCAGTTATACATGATCAACCCTAGGATTTGTCAATAATGTTACAGCCCATAGGCAGACAGTAAGTAAAGTTGAAAACGAGCTAACACTTTCTCGGCGGCTAAACGCCTCAAAAGAATATTTTTACAAGAGAGTGGTAGAAAAAAATAAGAACCCACTCGTTGCCAGTGTTGCGCCTAGTGGTCACCATCTGGCAGAAAAGTTGGAGGATCCTCGAGTCCTACTCCAAAATCTGGCCATACAAAACCAGCTGGGTCAGACCCCAGAAAGAGCAAATACCACAAGGGAGGCTTCACTTAGGAACTAAAACCAATAAGTTAGAAAACAAGGCATAGTAATCACAAGAAAACTAGAAATAGGATAGTAGGGTGATAAACGATAAGATAACTAAGAAACTATTCTAGTAACCAAGCTACAACCCGTAAACCAAATAAGGACCGGGGTTGTACCCTTTGCCTGAACATGACTTAGTCTCTAACCAATTATTGACAAGAGTAAAGCATGAACAAGCATGTGCTAAAATAGTCATAGACCGGCATTGCTTAGACAAGACTAGACTGGACTACATCCATCAATCACGGCCAAGTAAAGAGTATGGCTTGATACTTTAACTAGCTAGGGTTATCACAAGCCTATTTACTAGCAAGATGCAATGAGATGTTTCCGCAGTCCCAAGCCCTGCAGCTATCCAGGTTATCCAGGTGAGGTTTATTTAAGAGTTATCAAGAATCATTAGGTGGCTTAGTGTGCAACATATGACAGTGTGCATAGAACTTGTTTCATGAAGTACCCCATATGACAGTAGGCTGGAAATGTGCCCTACTCGACGGCAGGCTACAAGTCCCTCAGGTGTGGCCGGGATAACGAGATCGCCTGTAACTGGAAATATCTTCCTATATGAACTACTTGATCAATCTAGTCATTAACTTAGTCAAATTCAGTATAAATCCCTGACCGTAGGAAATTATGAATTCATGTCCTAGACATGATACAAGACGAGACATGTAGCTTATACAGGCACAATCAAGAAAGTCACCCACGGTGTCAAGACAAGAGTTGCTTAGCAAGGCATATCAAGATTTTCATGTTAGGTTACTTTATCAAGTCAAGTCAAGAGTGCATCACAACGGACAACCATCAAGAATTATCATGTCCAGTTACTTGTCAAGAGTGCACCACGATGGGTCACTATCAAGAATTATTATGTCCACTTGATACTTGTCAAGTGTGCGCCTTAACAGGCCACTATCGTGTTATATCCTTACATTATCATAAATGAGAGAAACTTGTATAAAATAACTAGTAACATATTTTTGAAGCCATGGAAAAGATCTACAACTTTCATGTTTTGAGTTTTTCAAGATTCTAGCTACAAAACAACTTAAACAGGCAAAAACAGTAAAATAGAGAAATTCCGGCGCATGGGATTCCTGCACAATCCGCACATGGGAATTCCTGCACAATCCGTGCATAGAAATTCCTGCACAATCCTCGCATGGGAATTCATGTACAATTCGTGCATAGGAATTCCTGCATATCCGTGCATGGGAATTCCTGCACAATCCGTGCATAGCAATTCCTGCACATCCGCGCATGGGAATTCCTGTATAATTTGTGCATGAGAATTCATGCACAATCTGCGCATAGGAATTCCTGCACAATTTGCGCATGGGAATTCCTGCACATCCGCGCATGGGAATTCTTGCACATCCGTGCATGGAAAACTCACGTTGCGTCTTCAGTACATGCGCGTAGAAAGACTTCGCGCTTGACACACTCGGAGTCAAAGAATGCGTTGCCGGGACTTCACGGCGCATGGCCTCTCGGCGCATGGCCTCCCGGGCGCATGGGGGTCATCGTCCCCAAACAGCAAGTTCATCCATGAAAGTCCTAAAAACTTGCTATGGCCATAACTTCCTCATCCGAAGTCGAAATCAAGCGGTTCAAAAGCCAAAATTGAGTAGAATTAAATTTTCTACAACATGGAACCATTAAATTTCGAAAATAACCAAGTTTTAGAGATCAAAACCAAGAAAAAATCAAAAAAATTACAAACTTAGATCTACAAGAATCCATCCATCAAATCCAAAAATGTCAAGTTCTAAAGAGGCTTAGAATCAAGTAAGGAAGAGAATGGAATAATAAAACTTAAGATCCATCATGAAGCAAGTTGCACTTGCCTAGGCTTGGTAGGTGGGAGGAGTAAATGAAGAAGATGAAGAAGTAAATGCAAATAATGGAGGAGAGAGAAGAAGTTGACTTATATAGCAACCCCTCTCATCTCAACCGAAAATAAACCAAACTAAGCCAAGTCAAGTCATGTCATGTTGAACCAAGTTGAACCAATCAAGTCAAGATTTAAACCAAGGCTAAGCTAAGCAAGATAAGTCAAAATACAGGCCACCTGACAATTGTCAGAAATCCGTATACGTATCATGAAAAATATGTATAACGAGAAACGGGAGTGACAGCAAGCTTGCCAATAGTTGATGAAAATAGGGTTCTGTATCCCTCTGCCTCTTACCACAATCCTGGCGGAAGCCAGAGTGAATGTCCCACTCGGGTTGGGGGACCATCTCCAAGTATCGTTCGCGTCGGTGATCTGCAAGTTGGCTACAAGAAGACTGGTCTCCGCTGGCTGGCCAAGGCAATCTCTGACCTTCCTCCAATTCCATCCGGAACTGCCCTCCCACAGATCTCTAATAGCACATTTCGGAGGAGTAAGAGTGTTGGAATGTATGATGTCTTCTCCAAGCCATCGCTTCATGCATGCCAGAGAGCGACCGTCTCCCAACTGGAGACGGATGAGAGGTTCAGCAGTAGTACGACCCTGAATGATGTGCCGCTACGAAGCCGAGGATCTGTTATTAGAGCTCGCCTCCGACAGATGGAAGAATCTGGAGTATCTAGCTCTTATGAACTTCGTCCATAAAGTGGTCTCGGTGCGCAATTTCCACCACAACTTAATGGAGCAGGCATGCATGATGTGGACAAGCCTGCAGAAGCCTAGACCACCTTCTTCAGTGGGTTTAGCCATCGACACCCAGCCGGCCCAGTGATATTTGTCCTTGCCGTCGTTCTGACCCCAAAAGAACTTGGCGAAGAGGGATTCGAGAGAGTGGAGCACCTTCATGGGGGGGTAGCAAACGAGCAGGGTGTACATCGGGATGGATGATAGAACGTGTTTGATGAGGATCGTTTTCCTTCCTAGGGATAAGGTTGTATTATGCCATCCCGCGATGAGTTTACGGATCTTATCAACGAGGTGCTTATATATACCTGATTTGGCCTTACCGTATACCAGTGGGCAGCCGAGGTATAGGAAGGAAGGATAGGCTGTGCGGAAGGAGGTCATGTTGGCAAGCAAAGTAGAGCGGGTTCTGTCAGCTTTGTAATGGGTGTAGATGACGCTCTTGTTGTTGTTGACTCGCTATCCGGAGCAGGCGGTATATTTGGCCATCGTGTGCAGGACGACCTCGATCGATCCGCTGTCTCCAGAGAAGAAGATGAGGATGTCGTCAGCGTAAGCCAGGTGGGTGATTAGAGGGCAGCCGGTAGTGGTGTGGAAGTGATTGAAGCCAGACATATTGGACATACTATTTAGGCTTCTGCTGAGGGCTTCCGCCGCGATTATGAAAATGGTGGAAGAAAGCGGATCCCTTTGTCTAACCCCCTGAGTGGAACGAAAGAAACCCGCTGCCTGGCCGTTAATGACAGTGGAGAACCATGCATTGTTGATCGATCTGAAGACGATGTCTATCCACGGTTCGGAGAACCCAAAGGCCCTAAGCACCCAGATCATGAATTGCCAGTCCAGATGGTCGTACGCCTTCTCCATGTCAAGTTTGATGGCCACGTTTCCCCCCTTGACGGGAACTTCATGCACGTGATCATCTCTTGAGCAAGGAGGATGTTGTCAGATATGTTGCGGCCTTTAACGAACCCGCTTTGCTCTTCTGAAATAATTTTGGAGAGAAGATCGGACATACGATTGGCAACGATCTTGGATATAATTTTGTTGGTGAAGGTACAGAGACTGATCGGACGGAAGTCTTTGAAGGTTTTAGGATTGTCTTTTTTGGGGATAAGGATGATGTTGCACAGGAAATCGAATTAGGGTATCTGGCCCCTTGGAGAAAGGCAACAGTAGCTTCGAGTAAATCGATTTTAATGGTGTCCCAGCAACATCTGGAAAAAAAAACCCGTTGAAGCCGTCTGGCCCCGGGGTGCTGGACTCGTTGATGGACCAGACCGCCGCTTTAACCTCCTCCTCAGAGGTGGTGGCAAGCAGGGTGTCGTTGTCGTGGTTGGTAATAAGTAGAGGGATAACGGACAATAATGACACGTCCTTGACAACCTGCTCTTTGGAGAAGAGGTTGGAGTAGTAGTTCACAGCAGCAGCCTGAATATCGACCTGGTCGTCCATCAGGTTGTCGTGGTCGTCGAGAATCCGGTGTAGTTTTAACTTGTTTCTGCGACCTTTGACACAAGCGTGAAAGAATCTAGTGTTCCGGTCTCCATCGGTATCCCAAGTCGATTTGGCTTTTTGCTTCCAAAACTCGGTCTCCACTCTCAACCTGGATTTGAGAAGAGCTCTGGCAAGGTTGAGGGAGGCACGGTCCTCGGAGGATCTGGAAGTGATAAAAGAGGTCTCCGCACGGGTAACATCATCCTCAGCTTCCCTAATAACCTGGAAGATGTCTCTGTAAGCCACTTTGCTCCAAGACGAGAGGGCCTTGCGCGTGGCTGAAAGTTTAGCCGCCATCCATGCCATCGGGTTAATAATCGAGACTGAATTCCAAGCCTGAGCGACGATGTACTGGAATTGGGGATGGTGACGCCAGAAGTCAAGAAAGCGAAAAGCTTTTTTGTTAATGGTGTTGTTATTGCTGATTTGGACGAGGAGAGGGGAGTGATCCGATTCAGTGGAGTTCAGGTGGGAGAGGTTATTGATGAGGCCCATGTCGGACCAACCTTCGTTGATCATCGCCCGATCTAAGCGGGAGTACTGTCGCCGATGACCCTCCTGCATGTTGCACCAGGTGAACTTGCTGTTGTGAAAGGGTATTGGGGTGAGGTTCCCGAGTAAGCAAAAGTTGTTAAAATCATCCATCGTCGGTTGGGGGAGGAGGGCGACCACCGGACTTTTCATCTCTGTTAGACACCGTGTTGAAATCTTCGATGCAGAGCCACGAAAGTCCCCGAGAATGGACCGCCAACAGGTCTGCCCAGAGCAATCTGCGATCGGGGATATCGCAGCTGCCATGGACTGCGGAGAGGACGGAGCGGGATTTAAGGGCTGGGTGCTCAATCAAATAGGTCAGGGCCTAGGGCGAGTCTTAGATGATGCCAAATTTGAAGTCTTGCGCTAGGAATATCAAGATGTTGTTGCCACCAGCGATGGCATGCGAGAACCCTAACTTGAGTTGAGTGGCTTTTATTCTTTTTTGGGGGATTTTTGGTTCAATGATGATAAACAGGTCTATGCGGTGAGTCTTCTTGAGGCTGAGGATTCTGTTCATTGTCGGTTTGTTGGCGATGCCCCTCGCATTCCAGGAGATGATGTTAAGCATCTGATAAGGAAGTAGGATGGGAGTGACTGTGCTTCGTGGCGGACCTTGTCGTCCTTCCCGTTGTCTGCTTTTGATTGTTTTTGTTCTTCTTGGATGAGGTTTTTTTGTTGAATGTGTTGGTGGACCCGTTGCTTCCGGTTTCTTTGTTAGTCCGTCTCGGGTCACTGCTTCCCTCGGCGTCATTAGAGATGAGAGCCGGATCGTTGTCTTGTTCTTCCAGGGCACAAAGGGGGTTGTCTCGGTCCAGAAATCCTGCTTCCTTGGCTTGCCAAAATCTGCCAGTTAAGGCTTGGCTAAATTTGGTTTGGGTGTCCAAAGGGTGAGGGGGGCAGATCGAGGGGGCTCCGGATCTACGGCAAGGGAAACTTTGGGGGATCTAGGTGCCTCGGCCTGCTCAGAGCTACTTGTCGACGAGACCTTATTAGGTTGTTGAGAGTGATCGACGGATGGTTGGGTGGAGTGGAGTATCCTGAGAGGGAGTGGGATGGTGGTGTCAGTTGGATTGGGTATTTGGGTGGTAAGGGCTTTATCAGCGTCTGAGTTGAGAGTGAGATCGCTGATCTTGGGGCGATCTATTTATTCGGGGGTGTTGGAGGGGAACTTGCAGGAGTCGTTGTGTTCTTCATCGGAGGTAGTGCCAGTTAGGGGTTCGAACGGATTGAGAAGGGGTAGGGTGGAGAAAGTGAAGGGGACGATAGCGGAGGTGGTCTTGACGGTCGAATGAGGGAATGGGCGAGTTTGACCGTCGATCTGATGGAGAGGGTCTGGATTGTAGTTATGGATGATGATGGCGAAGCTGGTCGTGGCAGTCGTGGCATTCGTGACTGGGTGGCTTTGAGCTGTTGGCGCGCGTGGAGGGCGCGTGGTGGCCTTCTTTAGTTCGGGGTGTGCACGGAAGCAGTGTTGAATTAGGTGTCCGCTTATCTGGCAGTATTTGCAGAAGATTATATTGTTATCGTAGATCAGCGGTTGGCTGTATGTTTGATCTCTGAGCTCGATTTCTATGATTTTGGAAGGGTCGTTCGTGAGGTCTAGCTCGACACAAATCTTCGTATAATTGCACTTGGACAGGTTGCGAGTTTCTTCGACGACAGCTACTAGAGTCCCGAAGGAGCTGGCTATTCGTTTGAGGGCAGCTGCGGGAAAGCAGACCAGGGGGAGGTTGGGTAGGGTGATCCATGTAGAAATGATTGTTGAATCAATTTTCGGGTTGAAGTCGGGGGACCATTTGACTACCTTGGCGATCTGTGTGCCCATTCTAGCCATGCCCTTGGCCCGGACTATGGCAAAATCTGAGTCGGATGAGAGGTACAAGAGCATATGTTTAGGGTCGAGCGGCATGACCCGATGTGCTGCGGAGAGTCCCCACTTGGCTACGGATTCTGTGGCAACAGAGATCTTCGTGCAGCCGGATCCGAATTTTAGCACATACGATTTAGAGAAGGAGGAGGATAGGGAAAAGATCTCCGACGCGGTGAAGGGGACCCGGATAGGATCGCCGACGGCGGGAGGCGGGAGCTCAACGTCAGGGAGCTGGATCTCTACTGTCTGCGAAGGTAAGCACCAGCCTCGATCTGGACGTAATGCCTCTGTACAAGAGGCACGGGGTAGGGGGACAGTCGCGCTATCCGGTAGGGAGGATTCGCCGGATGGTGCCTCAGAGGGTGAGGGTCGAGAGGCCACGGGGGGCATCGGTACCGAAATACCGATGCTGGGGATGGGGTGGAAAAGGAAGGCAAGGGAAATCTCGGACGCCGAAGCGGAGGTGGGGACGGTATGGGGCTGGAGAGGTTGTAGGTGCGCCCGGGTGGTCGGTGTGACCCCTCGGGAATGCAACTGAAAGGCAAGGGTGTCCGCACAGGCATAAGCCTGGGGACAAGAGGCTTGCACCATAGTGGGGCCCGAGCAGGCGACTGCCTGTGGGTGAGGGGAGTCCGCGCAGGCGACGGCCTGGGGATCTGAGACCTGACCCAACAAGGGGGGCCCAAAGGGAAAAATGCAGTGCACGGGCGTAGGTGCGGGACGGTGGTCAGCTGGGCCCGCGGAGAGGTGGTTAGGTGGGCCTGCGAAGAGGGGGTCAGCGAAAGCCCCAAAGCACTCCCGATAGGGGATGGTGGTGGCTAGGCCCATATAATAGTGGGGGCCGAATAACCCTGGTGGAGCCGAAGAAGGTTTATTAATTTATTTAATGTTAGTTTTGTGTAAATTTTTGCTAAAATACATGTATGCATAATATTGGGAGTGTAATGCATAGTATGGGTGTAAGTTTATATGATATATATTTATATGTATATATGTATGTGTGTATGTGTTGATTTATTAAGGTGTGTATATTATATATACTTATATGTGGAAATATATGTGTATATAAATATATCTAAATTATTGTATTATTGAAAAGAGTTTTTTATTTGAAATAATAAATAAAATAGAATTTAGTTATTAAATAGAGTAACAATAGAAAATAGAAAATAGTTAAAAAAAAGAAAAGAAAAGAATTTTTAATAAATAAAATGAAAAAAAAAAATAAGAAAAGAAAAAGAAAAAAATGAAAAAAGAAAAAAAAAAAAAATGAAAAAAGAAAAAGAATAAGAAATGAAAAAAAAAAGAACAGAAAAAAAAAGAAAAGAATAAGAAATGAAAAAAAAGAATAAGAAAAAAAAGAAAGAAAAAGAAAGAAAAAGAAAAGAAAAAGAAAAGAAAAAAACACCCACCCACATAAGTGGGCGGGCCCCTCTTCCCTATTGATGCTGCTACAGCACGCTTATTCCGCACCCAACCCGTAGGCAAAGTCCAATTGTTTATTAGTAATAGTAGTAGTATTAGGTTTTTTCAACGAATTTGTTTTATGTATAAATTCCTCCACAGACCTCAAAACCCTAGACTCCCAAAACGAAAATTTCTGCAGAACATACCCTCTTCGCCTAGGAGTTCGTTCCACCAGCGACGGAGTTTTGTGCGCGACGAACGGAGCGTCGAAAGTCAGCCCTTCGTCATCCACGGTACAGTTTTTCCACTCAAGGTACCCTAATTTTCGATGACGTAACTTTTTACTCGTAGCACCGATTCTTGATCCGTAAGATTTTCTGGAAAGTAGACTTGACCCTCTTCGAGATCCTCTAGGTGGATTTCGAAACAACACATCGACTTTCTCGAAAAATCGAGACGAAGTTGAAGAAAAACCTGTTTTCTGTAACACTAAAAACTGTTTTAAAACGATAACTTGTCGGCCAATTTTCTTGTTGTGCATTAAAGGTTTGTAAAAACTAATTTAAAACAGTAAAAGACAACATAAACGAGATCGCAACGCATCTTTTGGATCATCGTTTCGATTAACGTGTAAAAAGTAAATTGATATTGAAGTTGGAGGAAAACTGTGTTAATTTATATAAAATTTTTGAAATTTTCTCGATACGGCGTGTGCCCCGACAAACCGAAAGACGTGGTCGCATGCTATACGCATCAAAAGACGCATATGGACGTTGCTGACGTGTGGGAACTGACGGAACTCAGTTTTGTCGCGTGTGTGCGACGAAATCAGTCTGTATCCGTCGAGAAACCTCCGTATCGCCAATTTGTAAACTGCGTCCTAACTTCGTGTACAGTCGTCGATTCGAGACGAAACTTGCACCAACAGGTCCAAATCAAAATTCTGGTCTTGTGTGCCAAGTTTGGTTCGATTCTGAGAAGGTCCAAACGGGCGATTTTGTACACGACTCATCGAAATCCAAAACTGGACATACTGTTGAGTTCCTCTCCTCAAACTGAATCCATAAACATGTAGTTTGACGACTTTAAAGACCATAGACTTCAGCACGCGTTTCGATGCAAAACGGGTCCAACGACGGACATTATTTTGACCCAAAATTACGATTTTGTCCCTGTTCCAGAATTAGACTTTTGGACAGGCGTTTCCTAGGTATATCTTTTACACCGAGTGCGTTTTTGATGTTTGTTTCAGTGTTCGAAGTTGTTTGAAGATTGTGACGTTTCTTGGCTGACATTATGATTACCGAAACTTGCCACTTTGTACATCAGGCAAGATACCTTACCATTTTACTCTGTGATTATTATATTCTTATTTTCAGTTGTTATTTTCAGTATTTCTTATTTGTTAATATTATAAAACTGTGCGTCCAAGTCACACTTGGGTGCAAGCGACTCTATCGGTCGTTTTTCTCGTTTTATTTATTTCTCTTGCATTGACTTAGTCTAGTGACCACCCATTGATGTTGAGGTATTGGTATATCTCATACAGCCTTGACACTTACTTTACCACGTTATGTGAGTCACATGTAGGACACGTATCCGCATAGTCGGCTGGCCACCGATATGTATGGAGCGTGGGACGGGTAGGAGTAACTGCCAATAGAATTGCATGCTAGAAGACTTGGCGGTTATAAGAGGTTCATGAGTCATAGATGTGACCCTAATAGGCATTGGGTGGAAAGAACAGTTCCTTAACGTATGGGTCATATATGCACTGTCCTGATTGCCGGTTATCTCCAATGGGAGGTACGGTCCTGATAGCCGATTATCTCCAGTAGGAGGTACGATCCTGATTGCCGGTTATCTCTAGTGGGTCCTGATTCCTGATATTCCTGATCCTGCCCATGTGTCAAAGGTTTGTTCTTATTGCATTATCACTGTAGACTGGTTAGGCACCCGATTGCATACATATTTCTTTTTTTATATTATATATCACAGTTATTATGGCATGGTATTTTCTTGTATCTTGTTACGTCCCTCTGAGGACCTGGTTATCTCTCTAGGTGTGTGCTCTTGCCTTTCGCAGGTGTTCTAGCTCTAGTCGTGATCATCGCTATTTCTTTGAGGATGATTGCACTTGGATCATCTTCGCTTCGCTCGCCAAAATCATTCTTTTTGCATATCATGTATTTCTTTCCTTACTTGTTGGTAGTGGATTTATCTCCGCCCAACATATTGTATCAAGATAATTTCATAGTTGATTATATGATATCTTTTATTCTTTCATTTTGTGGATGAGATTAGTTAGTTGTGGTTTACTGCATTTTACAGCTTATGTATCTATACGAGGCCTATGTACTTCGTAGGTATACAGCTGGCATGTCTACGTTCCTAGTCCTACGTATTTTGGGTCTAGGGTGTTACATGTTTTTGTGGTGGCCCATGCAGGTCAAGATAAATTATTTTGTTACTTTACCGTACCAAGCAAGCCTGCGAATAGGATTAGAAGTCTAGGATCTCATCCACATACTTGGCCTCTTTCCTAAGATTTTATCTACCGTTCGACTCATCGATTGCATCTTGCTTGATTTCTTCTATCATTAATCTTATCTCCCCTTCGTGCTTGCTAGAGGTTAGACAGGTGATCCATACTAGTTAGACATGTTTCTTTTGTCCTAAAATACCATTAGTTTAATTCTTTTAAGTTGGGTAGAATGCCTTATGACCTAGCAACCCCTTTGTCTTTGCGACCTATATTAGCAAGTCTACTTAGATTCTAGAATTTAGCGGACCCTAACCCATCTAGCAACCAAGGACTTGGACAAGAAGACTATAGGACGACTGTATAGAGACCAACACAGGATATGACTTAGAATTATTCTGCTTTCTTTCAATCTTAAGCTCTCGTGCCTATGTTTTTACCATCTTGACTAATGATGCTAATGTAGTCTAGTTTTTGCAAGCTTATCCTTATCGAGCTTGTTCACGACATGTGTATATTGGGGACGCCCACTAACATATTATCTAATCAGAATCAGTGTATGATGGTCTGATCAACCTTCGTACAGTTGGTTCGCTTTTATTTGCTTATCTTACGTGGATTGAGATATAGATGGCTCTAGGATCTCATCCACAACTGCCTTGACAACTCTATTTGAAACGCCTTTGGAATCCCATATTCGTATTCGATCCTCTTTTCCTGGAACACTTATTGTTTTCGCCTTTACGGATTTTGAAAAGTCAGATACTCGTATTGAGGGAAGATAGACCCGTAATATCCTCCTCAGTTCATCATACCATCTATAGACAGGAAAGATATATTCATACAATCATTGACATCTGTTGGACTCAAAGTACGGTCTTCAGAACTTGACTCATATCTATCACATCTCGTATCCTATTATATCGTATAATATTCTTCCACAAATTGAGGTATGACCTTCCGACTTGAACCTTTCTAACTCCACTAAACCATAGAACGGTGTCTTTGTTGACTTCTAGGAGTGAATTACTGTAGGATATAGATCGTAGAGCCCCAGTAGAATTTAGAATGTACTAGGATTGCCTATTGATTAGAATAAGTGGTTTCTGTTAGAACACTAATTAGTGCCTCATGAACTCCCACTTTCTATTTAGAAATTTTTGGGTCCCCGACCGTGAATTTTATATTCAGAGCACGAGACCGACTGTTACCTTCCAACAAATTTTATATACAAGACCTAGACGAATTTACCTTCATGTAGACATATCATGTCCCACTAAACACGTTCCCTTGTACTCTATATTTATGATATGACCTTCAGGTCAAAATGGCTAGTTATAACCCCTACCATAATACCATTGTCCTTTCTGACTTTAATTAGAGATCCAATCTTGACTCAAAGCTTTCGACCCGATATATGGTTGTGATCTACTCGAAGCCCAACATGCACCTGCCCTAGTGTGATACTCAATTGAGACCCTATCTGCCACTTGTACACAAAGCCATGGGAGGCATATTTTTTTGACTTACGGCACCTATCTAACCAATCCGATTCAAAACTAGCCCAACCTCTCGAGTTAGGACTTGTTCTAGACTACCATAGCCTAGCAGAGATGGTATAAGTTGATCTTACGAGATATTGCCCCACCAATATAGTTTAAATTCGAGATGGATTCATTCAATATGAAACCCCTGCACCTTTTAGCCCCTCTCATAAGGCTCGTAACGACGTTTATCACGGATAGCCAACTTTATAAGTGGTGTAGAGCCTTGAACCAAGAACACTTACCCTATAGAAATTAAGCCAATAAGGTTCCTTGTACAACTACCCTCATTTGTTCGAAAACTAAGGGACGACTTTCATGCGTTAGCCCCTTAAAAATTTTGTATTTGCAATTCGACCCCCCTTACCGTAGTTTTAATTTCGAGGACGAAATTTTTTTAAGTTGGGTAGGATGTAAACCCCCTAATTTATTAATTTATTTAATGTTAGTTTTGTGTAAATTTTTGCTAAAATACATGTATGCATAATATTAGGAGTGTAATGCATAGTATGGGTGTAAGTTTATATGATATATATTTATATGTATATATGTATGTGTGTATGTGTTGATTTATTAAGGTGTGTATATTTATATATACTTATATGTGGAAATATATGTGTATATAAATATATCTAAATTATTGTATTATTGAAAAGAGTTTTTTAATTAGAAATAATAAATAAAATAGAATTTAGTTATTAAATAGAGTAACAATAGAAAATAGTTTTAAAAAAAAAGAAAAGAAAAGAATTTTTAATAAATAAAATGAAAAAAAAGAATAAGAAAAGAAAAGAAATGAAAAAAAAATGAAAAAAAAATGAAAAAAAAAGAAATGAAAAAGAAATGAAAAAAAAAGAATAAGAAAAGAAAAGAAAAAAAAAAACACCCACCCACGTAAGTGGGCGAGCCCCTCTTCCCTATTGATGCTGCTACAGCACGCTTATTCCGCACCCAACCCGTAGGCAAAGTCCAATTGTTTATTAGTAATAGTAGTAGTATTAGGTTTTTTTCCACGAATTTGTTTTATGTATAACTTCCTCCACAGACCTCAAAACCCTAGACTCCCAAAACAAAAATTTCAGCAGAACATACCCTCTTCGCCTAGGAGTTCGTTCCACCAGCGACGGAGTTTTGTGCATGACGAACGGAGCGTCGAAAGTCAGCCCTTCGTCATCTACGGGACAGTTTTTTCACTCAAGGTACCCTACTTTCCGATGACGTAACTTTTTACTCGTAGCACCGATTCTCGATCCGTAAGATTTTCTGGAAAGTAGACTTGACCCTCTTCGAGATCCTCCAGGTGGATTTCGAAACAACACATCGACTTTCTCGAAAAATTGAGACGAAGTTGAAGAAAAACCTATTTTCTGTAACACTAAAAATTATTTTAAAACGACAACTTGTCGGCCAATTTTCTTGCTGTGCATTAAAGGTTTGTAAAAACTAATTTAAAACAGTATAAGACAACATAAACGAGATCGCAACGCATCTTTTGGATCATCGTTTCGATTAACATGTAAAAAGTAAATTGATACTGAAGTTGGAGGAAAACTGTGTTAATTTATATAAAATTTTGGAAATTTTCTCGATACGGCGTGCGCCCCGACAAACCGAACGACGTGGTCGTGTGCTATATGCATCGAAAGACGCGTATGGATGTTGCTGACGTATGGGAACTGACGGAACTCAGTTTCGTCGCGTGTGTGCGACGAAATCAGTCTGTATCCGTCGAGAAACCCCCGTATCGCCAATTTGCAAACTTCGTCCTAACTTCGTGTACAGTGGTCGATTCGAGATGAAACTTGTGCCAACAGGTCCGAATCGAAATTTTGGTCCTGTGTGCCAAGTTTGGTTCGATTCTGAGAAGGTCGAATCGGAACCCCTTTTTGGCGGGCCTGCGACCCACTCAAACGGACGATTTTGTACACGTCTCATCGAAATCTAAAACTGGACATACCATTGAGTTCCTCTCCTCAAACTGAATTCATAAACATGTAGTTTGATGACTTTAGAGATCATAGACTTCAGCACGCATTTCGGTGTAAAACGGGTCCAACGGCGGACATCGTTTTGATCCGAAATTATGATTTTGCCCATGTTCCAGAATTAGACTTTTGGACAGGCATTTCCTAGGTATATCTTTTACACCGAGTGTGTTTTTTATGTTTGTTTCAGCGTCCGGAGTTGTTTGGAGATTGTGACGTTTCTTGGCTGACATTATGATTACCGGAATTTGCCACTTTGCACCATCAGGCAAGATACCTTGCCATTTTACTCTGTGATTATTATATTCTTATTTTCAGTTGTTATTTTTAGTATTTCTTATTTGTTAATATTATAAAACTGTGCGTCCAAGTCACACTTGGGTGCAAGCGACTCTATCGGTCGTTTTTCTCGCTTTATTTATTTCTCTTGCATTGACTTAGTCTAGTGAATACCCATTGATGTTGAGGTATTGGTATATCTCATACGACCTTGACACTTGCTTTACCATGTTATGTGAGTCACATGTAGGACACGTATCCGCGTAGTCGGCTGGCCACCGATACGTATGGAGCGTGCGATGGGTAGGAGTAACTGCCAATAGAATTGCATGCTAGAAGACTTGGCGGTTACTAGAGGTTCATGAGTCATGGATGTGACCCTAATAGGCATTGGGTGGGAAGAACAGTTCCTTAACGTATGGGTCATATATGCACTGTCCTGATTGCCGGTTATCTCCAATGGGAGGTACGGTCCTGATAGCCGATTATCTCCAGTAGGAGGTACGGTCCTGATTGTCGGTTATCTCTAGTGGGAGATACGGTCCTGATTTCTGATATTCCTGATCCTGCCCATGCGTCAAAGGTTTATTCTTATTGCATTATCACTGTAGACTTGTTAGGCACCCGATTGTATACATATTTCCTTCTTTATATTATATATCACAGTTATTATGGCATGGTGTTTTCTTGTATCTTGTTACGTCTCTCTGAGGACCTGGTTATCTCTCCAGGTGTGTGCTCTTGTCTTTCGCAGGTGTTCTAGCTCTAGTCGTGATCATCGCTATTTCTTCGAGGATGATTGCACTTGGATCATCTTCGCTTCGCTCGCCAAAATCATTCTTTTTGTATATCATGTATTTCTTTCCTTACTTGTTGGTAGTGGATTTGTCTCCGCCCAACATATTGTATCAAGACAATTTCATAGTTGATTATATGATATCTTTTATTCTTTCATTTTGTGGATGAGATTAGTTAGTTGTGGTTTACTGCATTTTACAGCTTATGTATCTATACGAGGCCTATGTACTTCATAGGTATACAGCTGGCATGTCTACGTTCCTAGTCCTACGTATTTTGGGTCTGGGGCGTTACAGTATGACTTGATTTTACTTTCAAACTATTATATTGATACAGTATTCCATCTATAGGTCCTCGAGGCACTGTTCTTGGACTCAGTCGACTTATCCCTCACGTCACAGGCGAGTACATTCTCTGATAATTTTTCCAATTTACGATAATTATTATAATTCATGTAATTAGTGTAGATATGCTTGTTCTTGACATATTGGTCACACGGATTGGTATTAATGGATCCCGACATGAGATGTTATTCCTTGTTATCTTGGTATATCTTGTGCAAGCCCCCTTGTAGTTCTTGTGTAATATATGGACACCGATTCTCGAGGAAACTTGCTTCCTTCTCGCAGAATTCCGTATCGTAACGTGTCTTGCTTGGATCCACTCTACCAGTCGAAGGCGAAAAGTATTAGTGTAGATATGTGGTCAATTCCTATTGTGTACCTATTGTGTATCGATTGTTTGTGAGTGTTGATCATATACTCCACGTATGATTAGTCAGGCCTGTTACTATTGTGCAAGTTCTCAAGCCGGACACATGTTGTAGCTAGTACTCACACACCTAGATAGATAATTCTTGATTCTTGTATATGTCATGATCAGTTTTACTTGCCTTGTTCTACCTCTAGATTTATAGCTTACCTTGCCATGATACTCACATGTACATTTCATGATTTCTTGTATATACTCTCTATTTACAGTCTTGTAGCTTTTGTTATATCTTGTGAACTGTTGTTAGTTGAGTGTGGTCGTTCCAACCTGACTGGATATGTTGACAAAATATTACAGATGACGGTGAGGAGGATTGCTGTACCTACTACGGTCTGGATGAAGTAGTGGGCATAGACTAGGAGACCTTGGTTCAGCAGGGCTTAGCTCCGCCCAACGAGCCTCTAGCTATAGTTTAGTTAGAGTAGATTTTGGACTGGGCCTTGTCTCCAGCTTGCTACTTATGCTTTTGATATTAGGATTTGTAAACTATATTACTTTGTGTTTCTCTTCTTTCTGTTGAGCTGGATATTGCACTTTGTGGTTTATATCTACCTTGATTTCGTGCCATGATTCTTCCTACTAGATTGTGATTGAGTTTATCAGTATTTTATATTATATCCTCCTTACGGGAATGATAGGTTATTATATACTATTTGTTAGCTAGCAGACCTACAGCATTTTATACCGTTTTTACGGAGTAGGCTGGACGCTGTTACACACTTGTGCCCATACCTAGGGTGCAGGTCGTGATACATTTTTAGTGGTGGCCTATGCAGGTCCAAAAGTTGTAATTAGTGCGATATCGTAGTGGCGCTCGACTTAGAGTACTATTGCGAGCAGTGGTACGTATCTAGGATAGGCTATAGGCTAAGTTTACTCAATCACAAAATAGGAAAAACTTCCACTTGCTGATCTTTTAACTATTTTTTTTAATATTGATTCTTGCATTCTAACTGTCCTCCTTGATAAAATCTTTCTTGCGCCATATTTATTTCCTTTTTTCAATCTGTCTTCAGGATGGTGCAGACAAGATCATAGCACCCTGAGGCCGCAGATATGGAGAGATCTGCTATGTCTCGCGGACCTGATCCAGACACTTCTGTCGCAGTCGGAGTGTCGGCAGCAGCTTTTGGGGGCGCTCCTCCACTAGTTTCGAGGACTGTCCCGAAGGTTGCTACGACTGTTTCTGCCACCTTATCAGTTGTTGATATGGGAACTCTTCCTCCTCCTGCACGGCGGACTCCTCCGTCAGTTGTAGATGTTCTTCCTCCTCCGCCTCCTCTGCCTACAGATATAGGTCAGATGCTTACTTTCTTTCAGCAGATGTTGGAGACTCAGAGAGCCCAGTCTGAGGCACAGCAGAGGTAGACCGACGCGATGTGTCAGGGCATGAAGGATGCCCATCGGTTGGCCTTAGCAGTCGTGGAGTAGAGGGCTCCACATCAGGGGGTGCGTCCGAGGTCGGGCGACATTCAGGACTTCAAGAAGTTGGGGCCTCGTGACTTTAGCGGGACTGAAGGTGTAGTCTATGCTGACGACTGGCTCGAGGACATCGAGCGGCAGATGAGGGCCTCCCGCCTCGCAGACGACCTGAAAGTCGAGGCAGTAGGTTTACTGTTGTTGGACATTGCTCGCACCTGGTTCAGAAACGAGCAAGCCCTTGCTGGGGAGGGCTATCCCTGGGCCGAGTTCAAGCTTCTCTTCAAGGAGAAGTTCTTCTCTCCTACAGACAAGATTGACCTGGTGAGGCAGTTTCAGAATCTGCAACAGGGCAGTTTGTCTGTGGAGGAGTACGCCGCAGAGTTTGGCCGTCTAAGCCGATATACGAAGTATATGGTTCGCGATCCGGAGATCAGGGCAAGCCGTTTCAGAGAGGGGTTGATCTGGGATATCAGGATCCTTATTCCCCCTTTTTATGCGACTTACATCGAGATCTATGCGGAGGCCAGCAAGGTAGAGCGGGAGTGGGGCTTGAAGCCTAAGAGGGGTCGCGATCTTTTCTCGGGGGCCACTAGCAGCACGGGGGCTGCTAAACGCCCTCAGCTTCAGTATCCTACTTTCCAGTATCACCAGCCGCAGGTTCAGGCCAGAGCACCGGTTCAGCAGGTACAGCACACTCAATAGAGGCAGGTACTGAATGGAGCTTCTTGCAACTTCTGTAAGAAGCCTGGTCACGTCTGGAAGGTTTGCCAGAAGAGGCTGGGAGTATGTCTCTTTTGCGGTGGCACTTGCCATCAGTTGAGAGATTGTCCAGTGAACCCTCGTATTACTGTTACAGCTCAGAGGGTGCCAGCGAGAGTACCTGCAGTACAGCCGAGGGGTCCACTTCCGACCCAGCAGCAGCGGTTTGCTCAGCACCACCAGCAGTAGGGTGTTCAGGGCAGGGCTTTTTCTCTTACAGCCGAGAAGATCGAGCCAGTTGCAGATATTGTGGCAGGTTCAGTTCTTCTGGATTCTTTTCCTGCTTTAGCATTATTTGGTTCAGGTGCTACGCACAATTTTGTGTCAGTTTTCTTTGCACTTAGACACAATATTATTGCTGAGTATCTGGGTAGGACTTGCAAGATTATGACCGGGATAGGTATTATCCTGGTTAATAATATTTGCAAGGAGCGGAGTGCTACATTGGGAGGCCAGAATTTGAGTGTGTGCTTGCTCATAATGCCACTTTTGAGTTACGATGTGGTACTCGATATGGACTGGTTGAGCAGGTACCATGCTAGTATAGATTGTAGAGCAGGCAGAGTGTTGTTTTGTCCGCCAGGAGAGCCAGAGTTTCAATTTGTCAGAGGAGCAGCAGAGCCGGGAGATGGATTCTATGGAGCCTTGTTGGCGGGGCAAGAGTTACCACATCCATTTATTGCAGAGTTCTTAGATGACTTTTTCGAGGAATTGTCGGGGATGCCGTCGGACAGAGATGTTGAGTTCTCGATAGACTTGATGCCGGGCGCTGAGCCTATTTCTCAACATGTCTATCGAGTCAACAACAGCGAATTGGCGGAGCTAAAGAAGCTAGTCGACGAGCTGCAGGACAAGGGCTTTATCAGATCCAGTTCTTTACCTTAGGGCGTGCCAGTTCTATTTGTCCCGAAGAAGGACGGTATGGTACGGATGTGTATCGACTACCGAGCGCTCAATAACCTCACTATCAAGAACAGGTATTCATTGTCCAGGATTGATGACTTGTTTGATCAGTTGAGCGGCACGAGGGTGTTCTCGAAGATAAATTTGCGATCTGGGTACCATCAGCTGAAGGTGAAACGGGATGACATTCCGAAGACTATTTTTCATACCCGTTATGGCCAGTATGAGTTTACCGTCATACCGTTTGGGTTGACTAATACCCCGACGGTATTCATGAACTTGATGAATAAGGTATTCCATCCGTACCTTGACAAGTTCGTGGTGGTCTTCATTGATGATATTTCCATCTATTCGAAGACGCCTGAGGAGTACGAGGAGCATCTACGAATTGTGCTAGAGACTCTGAGGAAGGAGCAGCTGTATGGAAAGCTGTCGAAGTACGAGTTCTTTTTGGACCGAGTGGAGTTCCTGGGCCATGTTGTATCTGGTGATAGTATTTTAGTGGATCATAAGAAGATTGCAGCGGTGGAGTCTTGGTCGACACCTAGTTCAGTTACCGAGATTCGGAGCTTTCTGGGTTTGGCAGACTACAATCGAAAGTTCGTGCAGGACTTCTCTCGAATAGCAGGGCCGATGACTAGACTCGCCAGGAAGGACGTGGAGTTCGTCTGGACTGATAAGTGTCAGGCTGCTTTCGAGGAGCTGAAGAAGAGGTTGACGTCGGCTCCTATTTTGACGATGTCATCTGGGTCTGGAGGATTCATGATCTATAATGATGCTTCGAAGAAGGATTTGGGTTGCGTTCTTCAGTAGCATGGGAAGGTAATTGCTTATGCATCTAGGCAGTTACGACCACATGAGAAGAACTACCCGACTCATGATTTGAAATTCGCAGCAGTCATTTTTGCCTTGAAGCTGTAGAAACACTATTTGTACGGAGAGCGTGTGAAGATTTTCACTGACCACAAGAGCTTGAAGTACGTGTTTACCCAGAAGGAGCTGAACATAAGGTAGAGGCGATGGTTAGAGCTGATGAAGGATTTTGATATATCCTTACAGTACCATCTGGGGAAGGCCAACGTGGTTGCGAATGCTTTGAGCAGGTATCCAGTGGCCATGTGTTTGACGATGGATTGTCACCTTCTGGCAGATCTAGAGAGCTTGGGCATTAAGGTGATAGTTCTTAGATTTGAAGAGCAGATCTGGGGTCTTGAGGTGCAGTCAGAGCTGATGGACAGAGTCAGAGCAGCTCAGTTTAAGGATGAGGCTCTGAGGATCATTAGGAAGCAGGTCCGGACAAGATTGTTGAATGAGTTCTCTATAGCGGAAGATGAGTCGTTGAGGTATGGTACCAGATTGTGCGTGCCGAGCGGAGGACTTCGGGAGGAGGTTCTTCAGGAGGCACATCGTTCTCAGTACTCTATGCATCCTGGTGCCAACAAGATGTACAGAGACTTGAGACAACATGTTTGGTGGTATGGCATAAAATGCGAGGTGGCTCAGTTCATTTCTAGATGCTTGGTGTGCTAGCAGGTGAAAGCCGAGATGCAGAGACCAGGTGGTTTGCTCCAGCCACTACCCATTCCTGAGTGAAAGTGGGAGCATATCACTATGGACTTTGTGTGTGGACTTCTACGTTCTCCAGGAGGGAAGGATGCGATTTGGGTTATTGTTGATCGATTGACCAAATCGGCCCACTTTTTGCCTTTCAAGGTGGGTTTGTATACGGAGAGGCTGGCCGAGATGTACATGCGGCAGATAGTCCGATTGTATGGTGTTCCATTGAGCATAGTCTCGGATCGGGATAGCCGATTCACTTTTCACTTCTGGAGGAGTTTGCAACTTAGCTTGGGCACATCACTCAAGTTCAGTACCGCATACCATCTCCAGACAGACGGGCAGTCGAAGAGGACGATTCAGACCTTCGAAGATATGCTTCGTACCTGTATCTTGGACTTCAGGGGATCTTGGGAGGACCACCTTCACTTGGTAGAGTTTGCTTACAACAACAGCTACCAAGCCAGTATAGAGATGTCACCTTTCGAGGCTCTATACGGACGGAGGTGTCGTACTCCCTTGTCTTGGGATGATGTCGGCGAAAGGGTTTTGCTTGGCCTTGAGATGGTAGTGGATGCTGCAGAGAAGGTCAGGATTATCAGGGATAGACTTTGGGTGGCACAGGACAGGCAGCGGCATTGGGCCGATAGCCACCGGAGGCCGTTGGAGTTTGAGGTATAGTTTAGATTTTTCTAGTATTTGAGTCTGATTGTGATTATTTTAGATCAAGCCTTAAGTCTTGTGTTTTTGTTCTAGGTTGGTGATCTTGTATTTCTGCAGATTTCTTCGATGCGTGACACGATTCGTTTTGGTGGAGGTGGAAAACTTAGTCCACGATACATCGGACCCTTCCGTATCTTGGACATGGTCGGTGCAGTAGCTTACCGACTGGAGTTACCTCCCGTACCAGAGGGAGTGCGCAACGTGTTCCACATGTCACTGCTGAGACGGTACATGGCAGATTCCAGTCACGTTTTGGACCACTCCGAGATCGAGGTGGGACCGACACTCAGTTATCCAGAGAAGCCGGTTGAGATCTTGGACTGAAGAGAGAAGGTGCTCCAAAACCAGGTCATTCCTTTGGTTCGCGTTGCATGGAGGCACCACTCTCCAGGTGAGTCTACCTGGGAGAGAGAGGACGACATGCGGGAGCGATTTCCATATCTCTTCGAGCCTTGACGTAAATTTTTTTCTTTTTTTCCTTGTTCTGTTTTTGTTGCTGTGATAGTTTTGCCTTCAATTTCGAAGACGAAATTTTTTTAAGGTGGGTAGATTTGTCACTCCCACTTTTCATAAATAGGGATAAATTGGTCATTTTGTATTTTTGGGTATTTTAAAATTATTTATTTATTTATTTATAATGTTATTTGGGGATTATTTAAGTCGGGTTTGAATTTCATCTCATTCCAACTTGTATCTGGGACCCGGGTAGCTTAGACTCTAGATGGGACCCAAATTTAAGTTAGACATGGCCCATAAATCTTACTAATTAGTCTAATACTTTTAGACTAATCCCACATGACTTAATTGGTCCATTTGTAGATTTCAACTTGGCCCTTTTAACCCCAAATTTTCACATAAGTTAAATTTGACCAAAAGAAGGCTTGGAGGGCATTTTAGACATTTTCCAAATGCCCCTAAACCCTCTTACTTGGCCGGCCATGGGGGAGCCTCTCTCTCTCCACTTCACTTTTCTTTCCACCCTCATTTATTCCCTATTTTATGTTCTTCCCCAAACCTAAACCTAAACTCTTGATTTCATCTCCTAAATCCTTTCATTTTCCTTCCTTTACACTCAATCCTTCAAGGAGAGGGTGCTAGCTTGGAGTAGGGAGCAAGGAAGAAGGAGGAGAGTCCAATTTCTAGGAATTCTCGTGTCCGATTTGAGTCCTCTTGGGTTTAACCTTGGGATCTAACTTCCAAGAGGTAATTTCTTCTCTAACCTTCTCATTTACCTTGTATTTTAGCATTTTTTTGAACCCATAGGACCACCCCCTTGCATGAACCCATTTTAGGATGTTGTAGAGGCTCTTGGGAGACCCATTTATGAGATTGAACTTGTCATTTTGGGTCTTTTCCATTTTTGGACTGATTTGGAGTATTTTGTAGATGTATATATATATATATATATATATATATATATATTTATTTATTTATTTATTTTTTTTATTTTTTATTTTTTATTTTTTTAAGAAATAAACTTTTATTGCAGAATAAGGCGCAAAATGCCGAAGCCTTTACAAGTAAACGCGCCGCGCACGAAAAACGACAAAAAAAAGCAAGAAACACAAAGTGTTGCCCACAAAACAGCAACTAGGCCGGACATCGGAAGGTTAGACGCTGACGGCCAGAACCTATGAAAAGCGTGCCCCTAAAAGTGCGTTCGATACCGACTACGAACGACACGCGGTGTCCTGGTCAACCCAGGGCTTCCCAAAAGTGGTGCGAGGCGTGAGAGCAACACCTCTTTCTTTTGTAGATTTGTCGAACGACCTCTCTGTATAATTGTTGGGGTGGTAGCTGACGGCCCTCGTATCTGTATTTGTTTTTGTTTTTTCCACAAGACCCAAACGGCGGCGGCAGCGACCATCTGATGCCCGTGAGACGAGTTCCAGCTGGCCAGCAGATCGTTGATGCCCCCGGTCATGGGGACAATCCTAAACTTATTATGAACATTCGTCCAGATTTGATTGGCTAGTTCCCCTGAGCGAAGGACATGGTCGGCGATTTCTGCTTGGTGTTCCGCACAATAGTGACATCTGGATGCCAGGCTAAAACTGAAGGAGTTGATGGCATCGTCCGTAGGAAGTTTTCGACGAGCGGCACGCCAGATGAGGATGGACCATTTGGTGGGTATACATGTATGCCAAAACTTGGCAAAAGGGGAGGTTGATTTGTGGATGCCTCTGGGATGGTTTTGGTAGAAGCCAGGGTGAAGAGTCCGCCCGGGTTGGGGGACCAATTGAGCTCGTCATGCACGTCATTGATCGACAGATCAGAGGCTCCCAGGGTTGCCACGGCCACTGGGCCAAACCAAGCTCTAACTCTATCACAATTCCACCCTGAAACATCATCATCCCATAAATCACGGATCTCGCACAGCAGCGGAGTTAGGACGTTGGGCCTGAGGATGTCTTCCCCCAACCAGCGTTCCTTGCTCGCTTGCGAACCGTTCCCCAAAATCAAACGTGAGTGCGGTTCCGCCAGGCTACGGCCACGGATTATGTGCCGCCATGACGTCGAAGATCTGTTGTTAGCAGACGCCTCTGTCAAATGATAGAATATTTAATATCTCTTACTCATGAACCTGGTCCAGATTGAGCTTTCAGTGCGAAGTTTCCACTATAATTTTGCGAAATGCACGTCCATAATATTGGCCAGTCTGCAGAAGCCCAGCCCACCCTCATTAGTGGGTTTAGCCATGGTGTCCCAACTTTTCCAGTGATGCTTGTCCTTGCCCTCAAAATGGCCCCAAAAGAAATTGGCGAGGAGAGATTCAATCGAGTGGAGCATATAGGGGGATGGAGGAGAGGATGTGCTTGATAAGAATCAACTTCCCCCCGGGGGAAAGGGTTGCGTTGTGCCAGCCTTCGATTTTCTTATGAATCTTGGCCACCATGTGGTCGAAGATGCCTGAGTTCGCTCTTTCGTACACCAGCGGGCAGCCTAAGTAAAGGAATGGTGGATATGCTGTGGTGAAGGAGGTCATGGTCGATAGCACAGCCGAGTGGGCTCTATCCGCTTTGTGATGTGTGTAAATCACACTCTTACTGTTGTTAACTCTCTGTCCGGAGCATCTAGAGTAATTAGCAAGCATCCTTTGAACCACCTCAATGGATCCAATGTCGCCTACAGAGAAAATAAGGATATCATCCGCGTACGTGAGATAAGTTATTAGAGGAAAACCTGTCGTTGTGTGAAAGTGGTTGAATCCGGAAGACCTAGGCATTTTTTTGAGGTTTCTGCTAAGCGCTTCGGCCGTTATTATAAAAATGGTGGATGAAAGGGGGTCTCCTTGTCTGACCCCGTGAGTAGCTCTAAAGAACCCTTGGGCTTGCCCGTTGATGACCGTGGAGAACCAGGAGTTACTGATGGATCTAAAGATGATGTCGATCGAAGGTTCGGAGAATCCGAAGGCTCTGAAAACCCAGATCATGAAGTGCCAGTCTAGACGGTCGTATGCTTTTTCCATATCCAGTTTGATGGCGACGTTCCCTCCTGGACGGAAATTTCATGCAAGTGGTCATTTCTTGTGCCAGAAGGATGTTATCGTTGATGTTGCGCCCTTTGACGAAACCGTATTGCTCTTCGGAGATGATCTTGGGGAGGACATCAGACGTCCTGGTGGCATTGACCTTAGATATAATTTTGTTGGTGAAAGTGCGGAGGCTGATCGGTCTGAAGTCTTTAAAGGTCTCCGGGTTGTCTTTCTTGGGTATGAGGATGATATTGGCGCAGGATATGGATTTCGGATATGTAGCTCCCTGCAAAAATGCCATTGCGGCCTCCAATAGGTCGGACTGGATGATGTCCCAGCACGTTCTGAAGAAAACTCCGTTGAACCCGTCAGGTCCCAGGGCACTGTGAGCATTAATAGACCAGACAGCAGCCTTCACCTCATCAACAGTGGGGGGAGTGGTAATGAGATCGTTATCCCTGTCGTTGATCAGGAAGGGGATTTCGGACAGGAAATCCTCGTCTTTAACCACGGCTTCTTTAGCAAACATGTTGGAGAAGTAGTTAGTGGCAGCAACTTGTATGCTCTCTTGATCGTCCAGCAGATGGCCGGTCCCGTCGTTGATACGATGTATTCTGAGGGAGCTTATGCGACCTTTAACGCACTTGTGAAAGAAGCCAGAATTTTGGTCCCCATTCGTGTCCCAGGTTAGTCTGGTCTTTTGTTTCCAGAATTCTGTTTCAACCTTAATTCGGGATTTAAGAATGGCGTTGGCGAGGTTAAGAGAGGCACGAGCTTCTGAGGAGCCGACGGTGACGAATGCGATCTCCGCATGGGTGACGTCGTCTTCTGCATTCTTAATGACTTGAAAGATGTCTCCGAATGCGTTCTTGCTCTAGGTCGTAAGGGCTTTTCTAGTAGCTTTGAGTTTCATAGCTATTCTGACAAGAGGGTCCAGATCTGTCACGGAGCTCCAAGCCTCCTCCACGGTGTGCATGAATTGGGGATGGTGGCGCCAGAAATCAAGGAAGCGAAAAGGTTTTTTATGCGGTTGTGGTTGTTGACGATCTCGAGAAGAAGGGGGAATGGTCCAATTCTGTGGAGTTCAGGTTCGAAAGATTGGAGGCCATCCCCAAATCCAACCAACAGTCATTAACCATGGCACTGTCAAGGCGGGAGTACTGCCGCCGCGAGCCTTCCTGCATGTTGCACCAGGTGAATTGGTTGCCATGGAAGGGGACGGAGGATAGGTGCGCATTAAAGGCAAAGTTGTTGAAGTCTTCCATAGCCGAATGAGGGGGGTCGCGACCTCCGGATTTCTCCTCTCTGCATGAGACGGTGATAAAGTCCCCGATGCATAGTCACGGCAGGACGGAGTGGGGCAGGGCGGACCCCGGCAAATGCTCCCAAAGAACTCTGCGTTTCGGGATGTCGCAGCTACCATGGATCGCCGAAAGGAGGACGCGGGACTTTAGGGCAGGGTGCTCGATCCAACAGGAGAGGGCCTGAGAGGAGTCTTGTATTATGCCGAAGCGGAACTCAGCTGCGAAGAAGATCCAAATGTCGTGACATCCAAAAATCGCTGAGGGGAATCCCGGCTTTAGCTGGGTATCTTTAATTCTTTTGTGGGGTATTTTGGGTTCAATAATGACAAGTAAATCAATCCGATTGGATTTAGTGAGGCTGTGGATTCGATTTAGCGTCGGTTTATTCCCTAGGCCTCGAACGTTCTAGGATAGAATGTTAGGCATTGAGGGAGGAGGTGGTGGGGGTGGGGGTGTTATGAAGCTTTGCGGCAGATCTCGTGGTCATCGCCGTTTGCTGTTTCTGTTTTTTGTTTTTTTTTTCTTTTTCTTGTGCAGATTATTAACAGGACTGCCGCCGGCCGATTCCAGGGCCATGTTCGAGCCCGTGTTAGAACTGTCAATTGTCGTTAGGGAAGTGTCAGTGTCTTCTAACTCTGACATAGCGCAAAGAGGATTGCCACGATCTAGGAAGCCAGCTTCTTTGGCCTGCCAAAATCTTCCGGTAAGTGGGGAGAAAGGGCGGAGAGGATCGACGACCTTAGTGAGGTGGTGTGTCCGCTTGGGATCGTCGCAGTGGGGCGGATCGGCAACGGACGGTGGTTCCCCTACCGCGCCGGGAGAGGATGGGCGGTGGCCAACCGATGGCTGCACACCTGGAGGCAGGAGGGGCACGATGGCCAATCCATTCGGGGGAGAGGAAGGGGAAATAGGTAGACCAATAGAGATTGGTGCCTCGAGCGAGTAGTCAGAGGGTACTATGTCTAGAGCTCCGAAGGATTTGTGGAGGGTGATGGCGAGAGGAGAGGGTGGGACGGTGGCAGAATCTATCTGGGTGGGGGGACAGTGGACGGGATGGGGGGGTTGGGGGGCAGGGCTGGCGGGGGGGTGCGGGAGCGGGATGACGCGACTTGCTCGCGCGGTTTCCTGGAATCGAACTTCTTGAGTTCGGGGTGGGCGCGGAAGCAGTGCTGCAAAGAATGGCCGCTCATCTGACAGTGTTGGCAGAAGATAATGTTGTTGTCGTATACCAGAGGTTGGCTGTGTGTCTGATCTCCGAGTTCTATCTCAATCAATTTGGGTGGCTCGTTTGCAAGGTCCAACTCTACGTAGATCTTGGCATAGTTACATTTTGAGAGGTTACGCATTTCTTCGACGATGGCCACGAGGGACCCGAATGAGCTGGCGATCCGCTTGAGTGCTGCTGCCGGGAATGACACCAGGAGAAGATTGGGGAGGGTGACCCAGGAGGTAATAACGGTCGAATTGATTTTTGGGTTGAAATTCGGGGACCATTTGACAATTTTGGCGATCTGTGTGTCAATTTTGGTCGTTCCCTTCGCCCACACTCTGCTGTAGTCCTAGTCGGAGGTTAGGTATAAAAACAAGTATTTTGGGTCGAGAGGAGCTATCCGGTAAGTCGCCGAGAGGCCCCAACCGGTGATAGCCACCCTAACGATTGAGATTTTTGGGCATCCGGATCCGAACTTAAGGACCAAAGTCCTGATGGAGGGGGAGGAT
>JANAVB010032618.1:17216415-17543915 GCA_029216955.1 Iris pallida | reverse complement strand
TTGCTGACCCATTGTTAAGTCTTTATGTAATTATTTTATACATTTAGTGACAGTTTGTGTTATATTAAACATTATCGGACAAACACTTTTTATAGCCGTTTGGTAGTGGATTTGTATACACCCTGCTATTTCCTGTCTTTCTGATCATTGGATTCTATTTATTTGATTATTGGTAGTGCATTTTTATCATTTGTCTCTATATTGGTTTACTGGTGTTGAGTGTTCCACCGAAGGGGTCGACGAACCCAGAGAATTCTATGGAGGGTTGCTCCGGGTCTATTATTTGCAAACTTTCATTTTAAATGTAGGTATAATGTTATATAATATAACTGTCATTGATATAAAAAGCATACAGATTTCTGATTTTTTAATATTTTTTTTAGAATTTAGCAACGTTTAGCGACGCCTAGTGACGCTTAGCGACGTCAGCCTACGTCACTAAGGTGTATCAGAATGTCGCAAACCTGAAAAAAGAACGTCGCATAACTTCGCTAAGGTGTATCAGAACGTCGCTACTACGCTGACGTGGCAAATTGGACATGTCAGCAACATAAGTAACACAACGTCGCTAATAACGTCGCTACATACGTATCATGACGTCGCTAGCCTGTATCGGGGACGTCGTTGATTGTCGCAAGACGTCGCTAAAAAAAGTGACGTGGCAAACCCAAATTGTCATATTTAACGTCACTAGATATCGCGGATTGTGTCGCTAAAGGTTGAACTGCCAGCGATAATTAGCAACGAATTATTACGTTGCTAATTAGCAATGTCATGTCGGCAAACGTCGCTAGTAGGATAAATTACTAGCGACGTTATGCGTCGCAAACAGACGTCGCTATAGTGACGAACATCGACGTATTCTTTGTTAGCGACCATGTATTACGCGACTAAGAACATACGTCGCTAAATACGTCGGTAAAAAGAGTTAGCGACTTTTTTTGATGTTTAACGACGTCTTTTTCCGTCGCTAGACTTACTTATTCTGGTAGTGGCATCAGAAGAAACAACCCTTAGGTATTTATGACAATAAAAGAGGTTTTATTCTAATCTTCATTACTAATTCCCTCAAGAAAAAATAGACATATTTTTTTTCTATCCTCCAGCTATACCATTCATGAGTAGATTATATATTCATTAGAGCTCAACAACTATATTCTCCACCAATGGTCACATTAATTAACCCCTTGCCTTGAAGGTACCCAGGTATACACTGCTATCTTCACCAGAATGCTCACATTCCTCTTTATTGTTACATGAACCTCACAAGAGCCAAGTTAGTCACTTTCCTCATCCTTAACCCACACATACAACATATCCATATCACCTTCTCCATACTTATAATAGGAAAAGATTCACCAAACAAACCTTCTTCATTAATACACACGCAAACAACATCAGACTCACCCCTAAGCCTACATGGCGCATCCTCTTATATAAACATACTAGTAATGTTACTTCCTACAACAGATATATTTCCCACACCTACTCTTCCTCTATTTCCATTGATGTACAATTTCAAAATCCCATCTCCAGATTTATACATATATTTACAATATACAGCAAAAAGTTTATACTACTATTTACTTTAAAAGAACAGAATGTATAAGGAATGAACATCTAAAATCATAATAGGATGTAGTGTTTCCAGGGATCTAACAGAAAGTTTCGATTCATAGGGACTCACAAAGATCTAGCTCGACCCGTCGGCGGGATGTGTGTGGGCTTCCTCTCCTGTGCCTAGGCCGGGTCGTGGAGGAAGTCGCCTGGCTCCGAAATCTCGGCGGGCTCACTCCTTGGTCGACGACTGACAACAACGTCGGGCGGCGACCTCGACAGGGAGGAAGGAGACGGTGCTGATGAAGACGAAGATGGTGAAGATGGCGATGAAGAACTTCGGCGGCTAGGGCTTCTCGTGGGGTATGAAGAGGAACAGATCGAGTTTATAAGGAGAGCGGCTAGGGTTTTGCAATGGGAGAGGAGAGAATGGTCGAATATATATATGGAGAGAGTGACGAGAGGGACTGGAGAGTGAGAGAGCGCTCCCGTACGGGCGTGCTTTGCTCTCTGCAAATGCTGCAACCCTACACTACAATGCAACCCTACGCTACGCTGCAACTCCAACAAGAAATCAGAGAACACCTCAGAGAAAAGTCACAATCGCAAAGACAATAATTTTTGTGGTTCGTCCAAGATGCCTACTTTCACATACAAGGGTAATTTAGTTCCACTATGAAGAAGAAAAGAAATTATAATAGCTCTCAACACTTCTCTCCTTGCACTCAAGAATTCTCTTCCATAAAGATAAAGAAAAAAAAATCTCAAACTTTTTGTATTGAACTTATTCAAAAACTTTAGTTCTCTTTGTTGAACTTATTCAACAACATTCATTGGGCACAATGAGACGTCTCAAGGAGCACCTATAGACCCCTTTATATAGCATATAAATCCAATTCTATGTAGGCTAAAAAATACAATCTTATGTAGGATTACCACATATATGGTCAACCATATATATGGTCAAAAAAGGTCATGGCCTATTTTTGGACATTTTCCTTCACCAGTTATGCTCCTATAGGGAGGGATATGGGGAACCAATAAACTATTTATTTAGTATCCAGATTTATACCTAGTCTAGTTAACGATAGCGGTACTAATTCTCTAATTTAGTTATTGTTCTTATACCGGTTGGTATAAATTGGTCTTACCGGTCATCTAAGAACGGTTGTTCCATAGTTTGTAGTATCGGCCGATACCGATCCAATACGGTCGATAACGATATTGTTTGGTATGTTCCAATTTCGATACTGACCGATACCAACATTGTGGATCTCTTTTCCAGTCAATTCGGTAAATAAAATTGAAAAAAAAGACTAATCAACAAGGATGTAAAAGCATAATAAGACTATAAAAACATGTAAATGAATTTTTTTTATCTATCACAGCTAAACCAATCAGCAAGAGTGACTCTTATATCATTCAATTTCAAAACTACTATAAAACAATACATAAAATACTTATAATTGTGTATAAATGCCTAAAATATTTTCTCTAAATTTATTAATAGATATTTGTTTTCTGATACCAAAAAAATCTGATACTCTGTTCTAAAACCGTCAATACTATCGATACCGTCGATACTGATACTCATAGGAAGGGTCCGATACCGATACTGCAAACCTTGCTCTGTTCTTGGGCTCCAGTTTCATAGTTTCGAGTATGAATTGACTTGGTACTACCTATGTTATATCGTACTAATTTTCTGATTTAGTGCTTGTTGTTATACCGATTGGTATAAACTAGTCATACCTGTCAACCAAGAACATTTGTTTGTGTCATTGGAACCTGCTTTCCATTATCCATAGTTCGAGCATGGATTAACTTGATACTTTCTATGTTTTATAACATTAGTAGTAGATAACCCGTACCATAATGGCACGGACACGAACCCGGCCTTCTCGACGTAGGCGTGCAGGCACCGGGTCAACGCCAGGGAGTTCCGGACAGAGACACAGCCTCCGAACCCGGCCTTCTTGACGTAGGCGTGCAGGCACCGGGCCAGCGCCCGGGAGTTCCGGACGGAGACGCGGCCTTCGAACCCGGCCTTCTTGACGTAGGCGTGCAGGCACCGGGCCAGCGCCAGGGACCCGAGCCCGGCGGAGGCGGACATGGCAAAGACCACGGTGGCGGCGTTCGGAGCGGCATGGGACCTCATGGAGGCGAAGACGCGCAGGGCCGTCGCGGGGTGTCCGAGGGCGGCGAGGTCCGAGACAGTGGCGATGTCACGACCCGCACCCTAGAGTAAGGGCACGAGACGTGGGTACGTCCAGCCTACGCCGCAGTGTCGGCGGTAGAACGCTGTCCTAGGTCAAACATCTAACAATATAAAGGTACCTGTACAGTATATACTCTCCGAATGGAGGTGACATAGCAGATACAGTCTCAATCACAACTAAGGTAGAGCAAGATAAAAGATAGGTAAAATATGAAATCCAAAAGAGATACAGCAGATAGAAGTCTAAGTGTCTAGATACACAAACCCAGAAAACATCTCAAAGCTCAATACAGTAATCCATAGGATAAATACAACTCAATATAATTGAAATAACTAACTATACAACCTCTACTGTGTCTCCTCTAGGCTAGTAGGCAACCTCCAGGCTATCTGTAAAATTTATCAACAGGTCCAGTCAGGACAGGAACGAGTACAACTCATCAAGAAATCCCAATTAAATGACAGAGAACTATAAAGCAGTTATAGACAGTTTTATTGATGAATATGGTAGTTTTATACAGGTAATGATGTAGAGAAATAGCAAGGTACAAGAAAAGTAAGGTAATGAAATAAAAGAAGAATGATGACAAAGAAGACTGTAAAATAAGATCTAGCTAAACTAGGGTAACATATTATAAGTCCAGTTTGTACAATGTAAGTTGAGTGTAATCCCAATGTGAGTCTAATACAATTTGAGTCTAGTAAATGATTCTTGTACATAATGATTCTAGTAGATGATTTTTCTCAATGATTTGAGTGAAGTGATTCTTGTAAGATTCTTGTACACTAATCCTTGTAGGTGATTCTTGTAATGAGTACGGCACATCGCACGCTCGGCCAAGCGGTGATGGCTATTATTCTTGTAATACGGCACATCGTACGCTCGGCCAAGCGGTGATGGCTATCATTCTTGTTTGGTGATTCTTGTTGAATACGGCACATCGCTTGCTCGGCCAAGCGGTGATGGCTATCATTCTTGTTTGGTGATTCTTATTGAATACGGCACATCGCATATCAGCCCAGCAGCGATGGCTATCGTTCTTGTAATGATGATTCTTGTATGATTCGTACATTTAATACTTGTAGGTGTTTCGAGTAGATGAGTCTTGTGAGTGATTCGAGTAATAGGGTTAGACAAATCAAGTACATATATTGCGAGTAAATGAATCTAAAATATTAATACATGTTGTGACAGAGAATCAAATAGAACTATACTAGAACTGAATCACAGTAATCATCAAATAATGAAAGAACTATCAGAGAATGTACTCGCCTGATGTCTGAATGTCCAAAGTAAATATACTGTCCAATGAGAGGTGTCTGGCTCCTAATCAGAACAGCACAAGTCACAACAAGTCCAAAATGACAATATGAAGTTCTACTATGCATTCTACATGATTCTAGGTCAATCTAGACCAAAGTCAACTCTTGGTCAACTTGGTCAACCCTGAAAGTCAAACCTAGGTCACTATGGTCAAACTAGGTCTAACAAGTCTAAATTAGGTCAACAAGTTATTCTAGGTCTAAACAAACTAAGTATATGCAAATCAAGTATCCAAGATAGCTACTAACTCATAGCCTAAGTCACTTACTAAACCAAGCACAAAACTAAACCATAAGCTAACAAGGCACACAAACTTAGTCATATAATGTATATATATATTATTCACATTCACATATTCATATACATAGATATATAGGAAAGCTATATATATAGGCACATACATATATACATACATATATATATATTTTTTTTTTTTTTTTATATACATACATATATATATATATATATATATATATATATATATATATATATATATATATATATATATATATATATATTATATATATATATATATATATATATATATATATATATATATATATATATATATATATAGTATGTGTGTGTTTGGCATGTGTGTGAAAGAATATGTGTTAATGTTCTAGAATTTAGTGATAGGTAGGTGTATGTGACATGGGATACATGATGTCAAAGGGTGTATGAATGCATGTGTGTAAAAGGTTATAGGTTAACTCAGTTTATAGAAATACATACATACATACTTACCTTGTATACATGCATACATACATATCATGTATATTACATTTACATGATACATACATGTATACTTGTATTATATTATACTTACATTCATGCATATTAGATACTTGTATTTATATTAACATATTGCAAACATTCATTTCATTCATGCATCTATGCATTACCTACATGTTTTATACATATGCATATATTGTATATTCATATCTTTTCATACATTAACATAGAGACATACAAACATACACAAATCATATATTTCATACCTTGCATTACCTTACATATCATGTTATATATTATCATTCATTCCTTTCATATATTACATTCTATATTTCCTATATACATGTATTTCCTCCACTCATTCATCCTTGCATCATATACTCTACATTACCATACATGTTATCATTATATATTGCATTACAATATTTATACATTATGCTTTCATATCTATCATTACATATATATCTTGCATTCATATCTAGCATTCATTATATACTTTCATGCATACATTGTATATCATTCTTTCATTCATGCATTGCTTATATGTATTATATTAATAGCATTCCTACATGCTTGCATTCAACCATATATATACATTAATGTAAAGAGAATATATATCATAAGTATATCATTTTATTCATCTAACATATCATACATTACATACTCTATATTCATTTAATATCCATACTACATAGGCTCATAGGTTACACAAATGCATATATCGTATAGTCACTCTTCTACTTAAAACCAATATTATACCAATTGGACATTCATTAAATTCTAGGATTAAAGTATGTTTTAGATCTTCGTGTTAGCTTTCCAAAACTTTAAACGGATCGCATTTTCGTGTCCGAAAGCTCCCGGAATCGCGAAAATACCGAAACACGTTCGTCTTTCGTATAACTGACACTCAAATAATTCTACAGAAAGTTACAGAAAGAATTTGGCTTATTAAAATATATATTTGGAAAGCTAACTTCGATACGGTTCTTTTAAAAAAAACGGGAGATAAATCAGAGTTCTAAGCTAAAAGTTATGATATTTCTAAGTTGCTCTAGCTACTAAAAACGTGGATAAAACATTATGACGAATTTAGGTAGTTTGAGACAAAAGAAACACAAGTATATAACATAATATATCAAGAAGTCACTCTCTACACTAATATATATATATGAGACACTATAGAACACATCTCCAATACAAAAATATGAGATTAAACATGTAATAATTCATTCATACATAACAACAACACATAGTGTGTCTAAATTTGGGGTTTTCCCATATGGACACTGTTATTGCCGAGGCACAATTTTCGATGGAAAATTCTGAAACTGAAACAATTGTACATACAACGTTTCAAATGCAGCACCTTAAAGAAGATGTGCAACAGAGATCCTGGAGGATTCTGAATTACGAGGATCTAAAAAGATTCTACGTAATACACAAAAAATCTAAAGAGACTTTGTGCAAGCAACTATCGGCAGTAGAGCTTCTAAAAAGAAGTTACTGTAAAAGGAAACAACAGCGATGACAGGCGAGAATGAGATGCTGGGGTGAATGAACCACCGTTGCTCAAAGCTTTATTCGCCCCACACGAGCACGAACAGCTTCCAGGAACCACCAAGTTCACGAAGAACTTCTGGAACGCTCGTAAGTCAATATTTGAGACTTGAACGGGCTTCCTGGACTTAACAGACTCCCTCAACTCTCTTTCTGGTGCATCTTTCAAAGGAGGTCAAGGGGCTCTATTTATAGAGTGGAGTTGAGACTTCACCTCTTCTCCTATCCGATGTGGGACTAAAATACCAATACTCAAAAATAGAGTTTGATATTTTAGATCATCCCACAATAAGAATAGAAGTGTGCCAGTCCACGCCTACCCCCCGAACACTTCCGTCCATGCACGAGACAAACCTGGAGTCCGCGTCCGAGTCCGAGTCCGCACAACAAAAATCAACTTCATCCTTATTGGAGTTAATCATTTTTTCTTCTAGAAAAATACTCCCACATGGCACAAACTTGTGCCCTACTACACCTCATGTGCACACCTCAACACAAGCAATGCATTATATTGAGATACTCACCATTTGGTGTAGCCGATGTGGGACTATCTTTTCTAGTCCAAAGGCAAAAACACCAACAATCCCCCACATATCTTAATATATGGGTTGAGCGTTCCCCACAGTGACTGCCCATCATGTATTAGGAGAGATGTCGCTACGACTTGAATCTTCCCGCATAGGTTAAATAACAGCATGATACAAGAATGGACTAAGCCTTGAATTCTGCACCATAACTGCAATTCTTCCTACTCAGATAATGACATCAACTGTGCTTCTGGCTACACATTGAAGGCCTTGTGCCAGCCTGGTTTCAGTGTATAATTTTTGGGCGTCTACAAGTTTACCCTCAAGAGACGGCCTGATATCTCTGTCTATACACTATAGGTGAGTTCTTTATAAAGAGTCATGGCATGAACCATTGTACTTCTTTGCGGTGCTACGCCGCTATGACATGGCTTAAAGCCGAGGCTTTACCCCACCTGGGTACCTCATCGTAGTGTCATACTACTGTAGCATGAGGTCACAGGCCTCTTTGTAGTGCCAAACTACCCAGCATGAAGCCTTGCGCTTCCGTACGGTGATATGCCGCTATGACATGGCTCGCAAAGCCGAGGCTTTACCCTACCTGGTACCTCTTCGTGGTGTCATGCCACTGTAACATGAGGACATCGTCCTCTTTGTAGTGCTGTCTACTTCTCTTTATTACGATTATCATACAGCATTAGGCTACCTGCCTATTTGCGGTGCTACTCCGCTGTGACTTGGCTTGCAAAGCCGAGGCATTACCCCTACCTGGGAACCTCATGGTGGAGTCACCCCACTATAGCATGGAGTTACACTCCTTGTAGTGCTGCTCTACCGTGCTTCCTGTAAAGCACTCCAGGCATTCACTCTGCCTGAGAACTCATTAAGGCATTTAAGCCAACCTTCCCACAGGATCTGTTTTCCGCAGAAAACAACAGTAGACAACAGTGGTTGTAGGTTCGTAACCTCTCCATGTCACATAGGACAAGTACCCACCGTTCCTGATATTCTTCTGGTTAATAGTCCTCCCTTGAACCAAAAGCTAGATGCCTAGTAGATTTTTTTTGAACTAATAGCATAAAACTTTATGGTAGGAATGTAATAACACAATATCAGAATGCCTTCAAGCCCATTTTATAAGCTGTGTCATCGACCAGCTGGCCTTGAGGCCCTTGGTGAACGGATCCGTCAGGTTCTCCTGACTCCAAACATCAATCACTGTAATGACACCTCTCTTGATGAGATCGTTCATTGCCCTGTGCTTCAACCGCACAGTTCTTTTTTTCCCGTTGAAGAGTTCATTTGATGCCACTGCTGCTGCCGCCTGGTTGTCACAGTATATCGGTATTACCGGTATCTGAGCCCCAACCACCGAAAGATCATACATGAGCTCCCGAAGCTACTCTGCTTCATCTGCAGCAGCATCCAATGCAAAGAATTCAAATTCCATGGAGGAGCGAGATAACATAGTCTGCTTCTTCGACTTCCACGATATAGCAGCTCCACCCATGGCAAATACGAATCCACCTGTGGAATACTCGCTCTCCATATCTGAACACCAGCTAGCATCACTGAAGCCTTCCACTACTGACGGATCTCCGCTGTAGAAAAGTGCATATGTCTGAGTTTTCTTGAGATATCTAATAACACGCTTCACAGCTTTCCAGTGCTCGACGCCTGGATTGCTAGTGAACCGACTCAGCATTCCCACTGCAAAAGCTATGTCAGGCCTTGTGGCAGTAGTAGCGTACATCAAGCTTCCGATGACGCTAGCGTACTCCAACTGCCTGACGCTTTCTCTCGAATTTGGCTCCAGCTTCTGATCACTCTGGTACGGTGTATCAATAAAAGGAAGATCTTGATACCCGTAGCGAGTGAGCATCTTCTCAATATAATGAGATTGTGACAGCGCTATTCCAGTGCCTGTCCGGATGATCTTGAGCCCCAAGATTACGTTGGCATCCCCCAAGTCCTTCATACTGAACTTGGTCGAGAGGAATTTCTTTGTCTCTGTGACGCAGCTTAAATCCGTACCTAGGATTAGCATGTCGTCCACGTAAAGACATACGATTACTCCTCTTCCGTCAGCAAACTTTGTATAGACACACTTGTCTGTTTCACTGACCCTGTAGCCATTTGACCTTATCACCTTGTCAAACTTCTCATGCCATATTTTGGAAGCTTGTTTCAAACCATACAGAGACTTCATCAACTTGCAGACTTTGTCTTCCAAACCTCTGACGACAAAACCTTCTGGTTGTTGTATGTAGATCTCTTCGGTCAGCTCGCCATTGAGGAATGCCGTTTTTACATCTATCTGATGTATCACCAGCTTGTGTATTGCTGCTAGAGCAATTAACAATCTGATGGTTGTCATCCGAGCTACTGGAGCATAAGTGTCAAAGTAGTCGATTTCCTACTTCTGAGCAAACCCCTTGGCCACTAGCCTGGCCTTGAACTTGTCAATGGTTCCATCTGCTTTCATCTTCTTCTTGAAGATCCATTTGCATCCGATGGGTCTTGCTCCTTCTGGCAGGTCAACCAATACCCATGTGTTATTGGAGGTGATTGAGTCAATCTCGTTGTCTATCGCCTCCTTCCAGAATACAGCATCTCTGGTCTTCATCGCCTCATCATAGATAAGCGGATCTGCTTCCACATGATAGGTGACGAAGTCATCTTCGAAGTCTTTCGGCCTCTTCGTTCGCTTAGTTGACGGCTCAGCGAGTTCTAGTTCAGCTGGTGTCTCCTTGACGACAGCTTCATCTTAGACTACTGGTTCATTAAAGACTTCTATCTGCTTTGTACCCTCATCATTCTCCAGAAGATCCGCAAGAACAATATTCTTGTGTTTTGCAAACTTGTCTTCAAAGTATTCAGCATCACGAGATTCGATGATATGGTTTGACTCGATATCAAGAAATCTCCGAGCATCACTCTTCTCGGCATACCCCAAGAAGATCGCCTTCGTAGTCCTTGTTCCCAGCTTCTGAATCTTCAGATCCGGGAGCTTCACATAAGCCAGACACCCCCACACTCGAATGACATTCAAGTTAGGTCTGACTTTGAACCAGAGTTCATGAGGAGTTATGTCGGAAGTTGCATATGGCACTCTGTTCAGAATGAACGTTGCCGTTAGTGCAGCTTCTCCCCAGTAACACTTTGGAAGACCCGCAGTCAACAGCATGGAGTTCATCATCTCTGTCAACGTTCTGTTCTTTCTTTCTGCTACTCCGTTGGATTGAGGAGAGTACGGAGCCGTTGTCTCATTGATGATTCCATGTTCTTTGCAGAATGATAAGAATTCATGAGACCGATACTCCCCGCCTCGATCACTCCTTAACCTCTTGAGTTGTTGTCCAGTTTGCCGCTCAGTCTCAGCCCTGAACTCCTTGAACTTCTCGAATGCTTCGTCTTTAGACTTGAGCAAGTAGACGAAAGCATACTTTGAGAAGTCATCGATGAAAGTAATGAAATACTTCATCCCGGCCTTTGTAGAGAATTGTTTGAAGTCACAGATATCTGAGTGAATCAACTCCAGAAGATCTGTGCTTCGATGGACCCTGTGAAAGGGTTTCCTTGTGATCTTCGTCTGAGCACATACTTCGCATTTTTCTACCTTACCCCCACACTTGGAGATAAGTCCTAGACTAGACATTCTGTTAATCCTTTTGCAATGAACATGTCCTAGCCTATTATGCCACAACTCAAGAGAATAATCAGAAAAAGTGATTGCATTTATATTATCATGCTGGGTTACAACAAGCTGAATCTTGTACATTCCTTCAGTTTGGAAAGCTTTTCCGAAGAATGTACCCTTCTTGGACATCACCAACTGGCCAGCATTGATGTCCATCCTTAAGCCTGTATTGCTGAGCAGACTTCCAGAGATCAGGTTCTTAGTAATTACTGGAACATGCTTCACACCTTGAAGCGTCAGAGTGTTCCCCGATGTGAGTTTCAGCTCCACCGTCCCGATCCCCAGTACTTCAGCTTGTGCCTGGTTTGCCATTATGACCTTCTCTGAAGTTGGCTCATAAGAGACGAACCAGTCTTTGTCTGAACAGACATGGCAGGTCGCACCAGTGTCTATCCACCAGTCCAAGTCAGCCTCCACAGTTGCAACATGTGCTATCATGGCAACTAGATTAGTAATCATAGAAACCTTACTAGGCTCACCTTGTTCTTTGGACTTGGACTTGCATTCGAATTTGTAGTGGCCCTTCTTGCCACAATTGAAACAAGTCACATGGGACTTGGACTTCTGCTGCTTGAAAGCAGGACTCTTCACTTTCAGATTTGTGAAGTCCTTCTTTTTGCGATGAGAAGCAGCCTGCATCCCCTGGTACTCTCTGGTTTGGACCAGATTTGCCTTCGTCAGTTGTTTGGACAGAGTATCCATCTTCTGTTGAGAGCGCATCTCGTCCTCAACATGGATCTCTTGCAAAAAATCTTCCAAGCTAATTTCCATCTTCTTTCGATGCATCCTTGCATAGAAGTTGCTCCACTCTGTAGGAAGTTTCGCGACGATCCCTCCAACGACAAACTTGTCGACGAGGGGCATGTTCTCGTCTTCTAATTTCTGACGCAACTTCAGAAACTCCTTCACTTGGGGAAGCATCGCCTTCTCGTCTTCGAAGGTCCACTTGTGATATTTTTCTACCATGAAGATCTTGGACCGGTTCTCGTCATCTTCATAGAGCTTTCCCAAGGAGTCCTATATCTCTTTGGCAGATGTCTTCTTGGAGTAGGACTCTGCCAGAGAGTCTTCCATGGAATTGAGTATCAGTAGTTTGCATATACTATTTTCTCTCTTCCACTTCGCTTGCTTGGTCGTAGCAGTAGCCACAGCCGTAGCAGATCCAGTGGTTGGAACGATCGGTTCTTCTTCTGACAGCACGTGATCAACATTCACGAGTTGAAGATTTAAAGTAACCTTTCGTCTCCATATCTGGAAGTGTTCACCATCGAATTTCTCCAACTTGTTAAAGCCGGTATCGATGAGCGAAGCACGAGAATTATCCATCTTCTCAATAAAGCTTTGAGATTGTTATTACCGAGGCACAATTTTCGATGGAAAATTCTGAAACTGAAACAATTGTACACACAATATTTCAAATGCAGCACCTTAAAGAAGATGTGCAACAGAGATCCTGGAGGATTCTGAATTACGAGGATCTAAAAAGATTCTACGTAATACACAAAAAATCTAAAGAGACTTTGTGCAAGCAACTATCGGCAGTAGAGCTTCTAAAAAGAAGTTACTGTAGAAGGCAACAGCAGCGATGACAGGCGAGAATGAGATGCTGGGGTGAATGAACCACCGTTGCTCAAAGCTTTATTCGCCCCACACGAGCACGAACAGCTTCCAGGAACCAACAAGTTCACGAAGAACTTCTGGAACGCTCGTAAGTCAATATTTGAGACTTGAACGGGCTTCCTGGACTTAACAGACTCCCTCAACTCTCTTCTTGGTGCATCTTTCAAAGGAGGTCAAGGGGCTCTATTTATAGAGTAGAGTTGTGACTTCACCTCTTCTCCTATCCGATGTGGGACTAAAATACCAATACTCAAAAATAGAGTTTGATATTTTAGATCATCCCACAATCAGCATAGAAGTGTGCCAGTCCACGCCTACCCCCCGAACACTCCTGTGCATGCACGAGACAATCCTGGAGTCCGCGTCCGAGTCCGAGTCCGCACAACAAAAATCAACTTGCATCCTTATTGGAGTTAATCCTTTTTCCTTCTAGAAAATACTTCCACATGGCACAAACTTGTGCCCCACTACACCTCATGTGCACACCTCAACACAAGCAATGCATTATATTGAGATACTCACCATTTGGTGTAGCCGATGTGGGACTATCTTTTCTAGTCCAAAGGCAAAAACACCAACAGACACAACCACAACACAAAGGACACTCCTATGACCTCCAAATGGACATGAAATGGACACAAATGGAGATACAACCATGGGGGTCATTCCTATGGGTTCAAAATAGACCTATATGCATGAGAAAATAAAAAGGAGAAGGGATTTATACCTCCCGGTAGATCGAATCGAAGAAAAGCCTTCCCGGAGCGACACCGACACGTAGAGATTCCAAAAGGACACGAACGAGCTCCGAATCCTCCCAAACTTAGGTAGCTTCCTCCTTGGCTAGAATGGAGAAGGAAAGAAGAAGATTTGGTGGCAAAATGGAAGGATTTGGTGGAGAAATGGAAGGATTTGGTGGAGAAATTGCTAGGGATTGCTCTCTAGAAATTTGGGGAAGAACAAGAGAGAGAGTGTGGATGAGAATAATGAAATAAACTTGAGCCTATCCTCTCCCAAAGTGGCTGGCCATATGGGGCTATTTGTCCTATTATGGTAAGGTCCAAAATGTCCCCACTAACCTATTCTATTAGTATTAGGAAAGGGCTAATTGGTTGGGGCTAAATTAGTCATTCTAAAGTCTCTAATCACACTAACCTTATCCATAATAATTAGTCTAACTACTAACTAAAATTAATATCATATGGACTAAAATTAATATCATGTGGGCCATGCCTAACTAGTGTGTGGGTCCACTAAAGTCAACACTACCCCCCGGGTCCCCGTTTCAAGTCGGATTGAGCTGAAATTCGAACCCGACTCAATAATCCCAAAACAATATCATAAATAATAAAATAAATTTCAAAAAATTTTCAAAAATATAAAATGACAAAAATACCCCTGTTCCTGAAAACTGGGGGTGACAAATTTCTCGAAATTAAAACCAAACAATAGTAAAATGTCAAAATCACAAGTCATAATTTTAAATAGTTTAAAAATGATTAAAAATGACCAAAAATTATAATATGAAATAATAATCAATAAATAATAATTATAATTAAAAAATTTCAAAATTACCCTCATCTGGAAAATTGGGTGTTACAGGCGATCCAGGAGACGACGTCCCTGTGCGGCATTCCGTCGAACACCCGCAGGGCGTGGTCGGCGAAGTCGCGTCGGGAGTAGGTGGTGAGCAGGACGCTCTGCACGAAGGTTCGGGCCAGAATCCGAGGAGGAGGGCGTGTGCGTGGAGCGACTTGGTGGCGGCGGCGGCGGTGGTGGTGTTGAGCAAGGAAGAGAAGGTGTGGGAGTCGAAAGGGACGTGGCGGCGGAGCATTTGGGAGTAGATGAAGAATGGGTCGATGGAGATGGCGATGGCGGTGTTGAAGGAGAAGGGGTTGGGGTTGGTCATGGCGGAGAAGAGGGAGGCGTCGAAGGAAGGGTCGGCGTCGACGGCGCGGTGGAGGCTGCTGCTTGCGATGAAGGGATTGCGGAAGAGGCCGACGACGACGGTGTGGGTTAGGATGGAGCGGAGGCGGCGGAGGGAGGGACGGTGCAAGAAGAGCTGAAGACGGGGGTGCCATTGGAACAACCGGTTGCTCCACACTCAACATTAGGGGTGAGTATTCGGTTTATTCGGTTCCATCTGAACCTAATAACCGAAAACCGAATTGGACCGAAACCGAATAAGCAAAACCGAAACCGAACCGAATTGGTCAATAACCGAACCGAATTAAATCGGTTCGATTTTCGGTTTATTCGGTTTTTGGATTTATTTGTGTTTTTTTTGTTAATATATATAATAACTAAATATACCTAGATATATTTATTATATACCTATAGTATATACCTATAATTAATACCTATATATATATATATATATATATATATATATATATATATATAAAATATATATATATATAAAATATATATATATATATATATATATATATATATATATATATATATATATATATTATATATATAAACTAAAAAATAAATAAATATATATATATATATATATATATATATATATATATATATATATATATATTTATATATATATATATATATATATATATATATATATATATATATATATATATATATATATAAACTAAAATATATATATATATATATATATATATATATATATATATATATATATATATATATATAAACTAAATTTTCTTATTCGGTTTTCGGTTTTGGACCGAAACCGAATAAGAAAATTTAGTATTTTCAAAACCGAAATCGAACCGATTTTTTTTAAATCCGAACCGAATCTCTTATTCGGTTCGGTTCGGTTCGGTTTTTGGTTCAAAACCGAATAATGCTCACCCCTACCCAACATGGGACCTACTCCTCTCTTATAGAGAGAGGGGCAATTTAGTTTTTTCATCATCGTTGAACCAAAGCACATGGGTCGGACCAAAACCCCACTGTGCTTTATATTATAGACTAGTGGATAACCCGTGCCATAATGGCACGGACACGAATCCGGCATTCTCGACGTAGGCGTGCAGGCACCGGGCCAGCGCCAGGGAGTTCCGGATGGAGGCGCGGCCTCCGGACCCGGCCTTCTCGACGTAGGCGTGCAGGCACCAGGCCAGCGCCAGGGACCCGAGCCCGACGGAGCGGACACGACAAAGACCAAGGTGGCGGCGTTCGGGGCGGCGTGGGGCCTCATGGAGGCAAAGACGTGGAGGGCCGTTGCGGGGCGTCCGAGGGCGGTGAGGCCTGAGACGACGGCGGTCCCTGTGGGGCATTCCGTCGAACACCGCAGGGCGTGGTCGGCGGAGCCGCGTCGGGAGTAGGCGGTGAGCAGGACGGTCTACACGAAGGGGTCGGACCGGAATCCGAGGAGGAGGGCGTGTGCGTAGAGCGTCCTGGTGGCAGTGGTGGTGTTGAGCAAGGAAGAGAAGGTGTGGGAGTCGGGAGGGACGCGACGGCGAAGCATTTGGGAGTAGATGGAGAGTGGGTCGGCGGAGATGGCGATGGCGGTGTTGAAGGAGAAGGGGTTAGGGTTGGTCATGGCAGAGAAGAGGGAGGCAGCAAATGAAGGGTCGGCATCGACGGCGCGGTGAAGGAGGCTGCTTGCGACGAATGGGTTGCGGAAGAGGCCGACGACGACGGCGTGGACGAGAATGGAACGGAGGCGGCGGAGGGAGGGGCGGTGCAAGAGGAGCTGGAGACGGGGGTGCCGTTGGAACAACCGGTTGCTCCGCACCCAACATGTGACCTCCTCCTCTCTTATAGAGAGAGGGGCAATTTAGTCCTTTCATCATCGTTGAACCAAAGCACATGGGTCGGACCAAAAACCCACTGTGCTTTATATTATAGATAAGTATTCAAAATCTTACTAAATTTTTAAAGATTCCTCAAACCATCAAAAAATGGAGTTATGAGTCCCTCCAATTATCACAACTCATTCCAAAACAAAATATTCCATTAATATTAACAAAAATATTATTTTTTAACAATGTTATAACCGAAAGTGATAATAAAAGTAAGAATATTGTCACCAAACGAATCACACAAAAGGGAATAATCTATGCATAATCACTATAGGTCAATGCATAGTTCAATCGCCGAATAGGCGATTAAACAAAAAGATTGTAGAAATATGCCGAAAGAATGAGCCTATTTTCTCAATGCTTGCAAGCTTTCAAAGTGTAGGTGGTACCAAGAAATGAAAGCATTTAAATTCAACATGGGACCTCCTCCTCTCTTATAGAGAGAGGGGCAATTTAGTCCTTACATCGTCGTTGAACCAAAGCACATGGGTCGGACCAAAAACCCACTGTGCTTTATATTATAGATGATAGTCTGATTTCGTTCATGTAGTTACACTGACTGTTATGAACTGGTCATACTGGGTAACTGAGAGCATTTGTTTGGGATCGGTATTTTATTATATGTTCTTGGGATCTTGTTTCAAGGTTTGAACTTCTTGGTACTATCTATGTTATAGTTTTCTCCAAGGATTTGCATAGGAGAAGATTTGGTTTCTTTAAGGTAAGCATACAATTACACAATGCAAACAAATGAGAGTTTCGACTTGCTAACTTCACCAGATTGACACCTTCCTTTCTTTTACTTGATCTATATTACATTTCTCTTTATTCTTGATTTATACACGAAATTGCGATGAAAAGCACAGAGGACAAAGGAAAAATGGAAAAAGACCAACAGATCAGATATAGAATCGAAACTTCATAGTTCAAGAGGCGAGTTTGAGCTTTGTACACAGATGAACTAGAGCAATGATTTTGTATCACCAACCTCGCTGAAAATCCCACTCTCCTGACCTTCATCCTCCTTGGCTTTCCTCAGTTCGATCTCAGCCTGAACGACATCGGAATTATAGACGTAAAATCTGGTCACAACTATGTACAAGAGTAGATTGACTGCACTGAGGATGGCAAAGAACAGGTAGTAGTAATCTAGGCGCGAGGTGTTCAGATTGTTCTGTATCCATCCCTTCCTCCCCCCTCTTTTCGTGTAGTCTGATACCGTAGATAGAATGAAACTACTCAGGAAGTTGCCAATCCCCAAACTAGTGCTGAAAAAAGAGGTACCCAAGCTCTTCATGCCCTCTGGTGCTTGGTCATAGAAGAACTCCAGTTTCGCAATCTCCACAAAGGCGTCAGCCACCCCCATCAAAGCGTATTGTGGTACGAGTACGAAGATGGTAAGAGGAACCTTCGCCTTCCCATCGGTTATCCCCTCTTCTCTTATGACACCGAGCCGCTTCCTCTCTGCTAAGGAAGCAACCAGCATTACAACGATATGTATCACGATACCGATCCCCATTCTCTGCAACATTGTGACCCCCCTCGGGTTCTTGGTATGCTTCCTGATAGCCGGCACAAGGAAGCGGTCGTAGACGACGATGGTAATCAACATGGAGATCGTAACGAAAGCTGCGAGGCTGGCGGGCGGGATCTTGAAGTGTCGACCCATGCTCAGATCCAGGGTAGTGCCTTGCTTGATGAAGAGGGTCAGGATTTGCGCAAACATGACGCTTGGTATGAATGTCACCAGTAGTACCGGTAGCAACTTGATAATTTGCTTGGTTTCTTCTACTTGCGTCACCGTGCACGGTGTGCTCGGGCCGCTCTTCACCGCAGCTTTGTCCAGCAACCTGCAGTCATCAGCTCACTATAAGACTATGCTTTGGGTCAGGCATAAAACCTTCCGGTTGTCGAGAGCTAAAAAGTAAAAACCTTAGAGAAGAAGTGTGTTCTATTCTGAAGGTACTATGCTTTGTATAATGTTCTAAATCCAACTCATGGAGCTCCTTCGAGTCTTTAGGTACTGATACCTTCCATTTCCTTATGGCTGCCACAAACACCTGAGCCATCCTCGTGTACGAGCTTTCTGATGCCCATTTGTGCCTGTAGAAACGTGTCCCGGCAATGAAGACCGCAACAGAGGTCGCGAGACCAACTGTTGGAAGACCATACCCGAGGCCCCAACCTACATTGTCCTGGACGTAGATGAGGAACGTGTTTGCAAAGAGTGCGCCGATGAAGATGCTGAACATCCACCAGTTGTAGAAGGAAAGCTTGTAGGCTCGTTCCTTTGGTTCGAAATCATCAAATTGGTCTGCACCCATGGTCGATATGTTTGGCTTTGTACCGCCAGTCCCTACCGCGATTATGTAGAGTGCAGCATAGAAAATGCCGACTTGGAATGATGTAGCTTGGCTGCTGCAGTCGCCAGCTGCCGACGGGGGACACGATGGAGGTCTCAGCGACGGCAGTGAGACAGTTAGAGTCAGGAGGCACATACCCTATTTTAAATATCTGTCATTAGATTGCTATAAGAGAGTGAATCATTGGGACAGTTGAAATTTGAAATGAACCGAGGGAGTTCACAAATATTAGGCATATCTCCAAAATTGCCAATATCTGTGTTGCACAAATACAAATACAGATACGGATGGATACATTATAGATATGGGTACGGATACAGACACTCATTTTACCGTGTTCATGCAACATAGGCCACTAGCTTTAGGTTAGGTTAGGTTATCTCTGGTTGCAGAATAACAAATTACTGGTAGATTAGAAAGAGCAATGGGAGATTCAGTGAACCATTGAGACAGTTGAAATTTGAAATGGATTGAGGAAATGAATTCACAAATATTAGGCATATCTCCAAAATTGCCAATACCTGTGTTGCACAAATACAAATACAGATACGGAAGGATACAATATGGATATGGGTACGGATACAGACACCATTTTACTGTGTTCATGCAACATAGACCACTAGCTTTAGGTTAGGTTATCTCTGGTTGCAGAATAACAAATCACTGGTAGATTAGAGAGTCAAGTATTGGAGATTCAGTGAGAAGACTGGTACCACTAGGTAAATTGCAGAAGATATCATGAAAGTCCAATATCGTCCAAGATGAGCATCAGCAATGTATGCCCCCAGGACGGGTAACAACCAGACTGTTCCTACCCAATTGGTCACATTGTTCGCAGATTTAACCGTGCCTTCATGGAGCTGCCCTGTCAGATACACAACGAGGTTCGATGCAATACCATAGAAAGCCATCCTTTCAAATGCTTCATATCCTGAACAAAAAAGAAAAAAAAAACTACTTAAACATTTAATTTGACATCTATAAGGCCTTCCTTCTTTTGCTTGTGCTAAAAAATTAGATGTAGTAGAATAGTTGTATGTTATGAATTGATTATACAATGAGAATGAAATGTGTCCAAAAAATTAGGTAATTACAATGAGAATGCTAGAATGGATTATACAATGGTAATATATTAAAAAAATATGGTAAAGAATGAGGGAATTTGTGGGAAGTTGAAGGGGACGTCATTTGAGGACAAATTTATGAAGGAAGAATAAAGTGTTGGTGTTTTTGCCTTTGGACTAGAAAAGATAGTCCCACATCGGCTACACCAAATGGTGATTATCTCAATATAATGCATTGCTTGTGTTGAGGTGTGCACATGAGGTGTAGTGGGGCACAAGTTTGTGCCATGTGGAAGTATTTTCTAGAAGGAAAAAGGATTAAATCCAACAAGGATGAAAGTTAATTTTTGTTGTGCGGATGCGGACTCGGACTCGGACACGGACTCCAGGATGTCTCGTGCATGCACGGGAGTGTTCGGGGGGTAGGCGTGGACTGGCACACGTCTATGCTGATTGTGGGATGATCTAAAATATCAAACTCTATTTTTGAGTATTGGTATTTTAGTCCCACATCGGATAGGAGAAGAGGTGAAGTCTCAACTCCACTCTATAAATAGAGCCCCTTGGCCTCCTTTGAAAGATGCACCAAGAAGAGAGTTGAGGGAGTCTGTTAAGTCCAGGAAGCCCGTTCAAGTCTCAAATATTGACTTACGAGCGTTCCAGAAGTTCTCCTGAACTTGCTGGTTCCTGGGAGCTTATCCGTACTGCGGGTATAGCTTTGAGCGCCGGTGTTCTACACCCCAGCGAGATCCGTTCTTCTTCTTCCTCCCTCTTTCTGTTGCCTTCGAGAATCTGAGACTCAACTGTTGTTGATCATCTCTTGTTGCCTTCGAGAATACCGTCGCTTCTCTTTAGAAGTTATACGGTTCTGTTGCCTTCGAGAAATATTACGAAATAATCTTTTTAGATTCTCGTAAAACAACTTCACCTTCTTTAGGGTGTTGTTGCCAGAAACATTGTCTTTACAATTGTATCTGAACTCGTGTTTTTTCCATCGATTGTTCGTCAAGGGACCAACAATCTCAAAGCTATACGATTCGATGGAAAACACTCGTGCTTCGCTTGTCGATACCGACTTTAACAAGTTGGAGAAATTCGACGGTGAACACTTCCAGATCTGGAAGCGAAAGGTGACTCTGAACCTTCAACTCGTGGATGTTGATCACGTGTTGGATGAGGAAGAACCAGTCGTTCCAGCAACAGGATCTGCTGCTGTTCTGGCCGCTGCTACGAGCAAGCAGACGAAGTGGAAAAAGGATAACAGCATATGCAGGCTGCTGATCCTGAATTCCATGGAAGACTCTCTGGCCGAGTCCTACACAAAGAAGACTTCTGCTAAAGAGATCTGGGAGTCCGTGGGGAAGCTGTATGACGACGACGAGGCCCGGTCGAAGATGTTCATGGTTGAAAAATACCACAAATGGGTCTTTGAAGACGAGAAGACCATGCTGCCCCAAGTGAAAGAGTTCCTGAAGCTGCGCCAGAAACTGGAGGATGATAGCATGCCCCTCGTCGACAAGTTCGTCGTTGGAGGGATCGTGGCAAAACTTCCTCCAGGATGGAGCAACATCTATGCAAGGATGCATAGGAAGAAGATGGAGATTAGCCTGGATAATCTCCTCAGTGAGATTCATGTTGAGGACGAAATGCGCTCTCAACAGAAGTTGGACGCCCTATCCAAGCAACTAGCAACGGCAAATCTGGTTCAAGCCACCAGAGAGAACAAAGGGAAGCAGGCGGCTTCTCACCACAAGAAGAAGGACTTCTCGAATCTGAAAGTGAAAGGGTTTCCTGGATTCAAGCAACAGAAGTCCAAGTCCCATGTGACTTGCTTCAACTGTGGCAAGAAGGGTCACTATAAAAGTGAATGCAAGTCCAAGCCCAAAGAGCAAGGTGAGCCTAACAAGGTTTCTTTGGTTACTAATCAGGTTGCCATGATAGCACAGGTTGCAACTGTGGGGGCAGACTTGGACTGGTGGATAGACACTGGCGCGACATGTCATGTCTGTTCAGACAAGGACTGGTTCGTCTCCTATGAGCCTACTTTCGAAAAAGTTATGATGGCGAACTAGGCACAAGCTGAAGTACTGGGGATCGGGACGGTGGAGCTGAAGCTTACATCGGGGAACATTCTGACGCTTTAAGGTGTGAAGCATGTTCCTGCAATCGCAAAGAACCTGATCTCTGGGAGCCTGCTCTGCAACGCAGGCTTGAGGATGGACATCAATGCTGGCCAAATGGTGATGTCCAAGAAGGGTACTTTCTTCGGGAAAGCTTTTCAGACTGAAGGAATGTACAAAATTCAGCTTGTTGTAACCCAGCATAATAATGTTAATGCTATCACTAGTTTGAATTACTCTCTTGAATTGTGGCATAATAGACTAGGACATGTTCATTGTAAGCGAATAAACAAAATGTCTAGTCTAGGACTTATCTCCAAGTGTGGGGGTAAGGTAGAGAAATGTGAGATATGTGCTCAGACGAAGATCACAAGGAAACCCTTTTACAGGGTCAATCGAAGCACAGATCTTCTGGAGTTGGTTCACTCAGATATCTGTGACTTCAAACAATTCTCTACAAAGGCCGGGATGAAGTATTTCATTACTTTCATAGACGACTTCTCCAAGTATGCCTTCGTCTATTTACTCAAATCTAAAGACGAAGCATTCGAGAAGTTCAAGGAGTTCAGGGCCGAGGCTGAACGGCAAACTGGACAACAACTCAAGAGGCTGAGGAGTGATCGAGGTGGGGAATATAGGTCTCACGAATTCTTATCATTCTGCAAAGAACATGGAATCATCAACGAGACGACGGCTCCGTATTCTCCACAATCCAACGGAGTAGCAGAAAGGAAGAACAGAACGTTGACAGAGATGATGAACTCTATGCTGTTGACTGCGGGTCTCCCAAAGTGCTATTGGGGAGAAGCTGCATTAACGGCCACTTTCATTCTGAACAGAGTGCCATATGCAACTTCCGACATAACTCCTCATGAACTCTGGTTCAAAGTCAGACCCAACCTGAATGTCATTCGAGTGTGGAGGTGCCTGGCTTATGTGAAGCTCCCGGATCTGAAGATTCAGAAGCTAGGGACAAGGACTACTAAGGCGATCTTCCTGGGGTATGCCGAGAAGAGTGATGCTCGGAGATTCCTTGATATCGAGTCAAATCATATCATCGAATCTCGCGATGCTGAATATTTTGAAGAAAAGTTTGCAAGGCACAAGAACATTGTTCTCGCGGATATTCCGGAGAATAATGAGGGTGCGAAGCAGACAGAGGTCTTTATCGAACCGGTAGTCCAAGATGGAGCTGTTGTCGAGGAGACATCAGCTGAACCAGAACTCGCTGAGCCGTCAACTAAGCGAGCGAGGAGGCCGAAAGACTTCGGAGATGACTTCGTCACCTATCATGTGGAAGCAGATCCGCTTACCTATGATGAGGCGATGAAGACCAGAGATGCTATATTCTGGAAGGAGGCGATTAACAATGAGATTGACTCAATCACCTCCAATAACACATGGGCATTGGTCGACCTACCAGAAGGAGCAAGACCCATCGGATGCAAATGGATCTTCAAGAAGAAGATGAAAGCAGATGGAACCATTGACAAGTTCAAGGCCAGGCTAGTGGCCAAGGGATTTGCTCAGAAGCAGGGGATCGACTACTTTGACACTTATGCTCCAGTAGCTCGGATGACAACTATCAGATTGTTAATTGCTTTAGCAGCAATACACAAGCTGGTGATACATCAGATGGATGTGAAAACGGCATTCCTTAATGGCGAGCTGACCGAAGAGATCTACATGCAACAACCAGAAGGTTTTGTCGTCAGAGGTCTGGAAGACAAAGTCTGCAAGTTGATGAAGTCTCTGTATGGTTTGAAGCAAGCTCCCAAAATATGGCATGAGAAGTTTGACAAGGTGATAAGGTCAAATGGCTACAGGGTCAGTGAAACAGACAAGTGTGTCTATACGAAGTTTGCTGATGGAAGAGGAGTAATCGTTTGTCTATACGTGGACGACATGCTAATCCTAGGTACGAATTTAAGCTGCGTCACAGAGACAAAGAAATTCCTCTCGACCAAGTTCAGTATGAAGGACTTGGGGGATGCCGACGTAATCTTGGGGCTCAAGATCATCCGGACAGGCACTGGAATAGCGCTGTCACAGTCTCATTACATTGAAAAGATGCTCTCTCGCTACGGGTATCAAGATCTTCCTATTATTGATACACCGTACAGGAGTGATCTGAAACTGGAGCCAAATTCGAAGGAGAGCGTCAGGCAGTTGGAGTACGCTAGCGTCATCGGAAGTTTGATGTACGCTACTACTGCCACAAGGCCTGACATAGCCTTTGCAGTGGGAATGCTGAGTCGATTTACGAGCAATCCAGGCGTAAAGCATTGGAAAGCTGTGAAGCGTGTTATGAGATATCTCAAGAAGACTCAGACATATGCACTATACTACAGCGGAGATCCGTCAGTAGTGGAAGGCTTCAGTGATGCTAGCTGGTGTTCAGAGGTGGAGAGCGAATATTCTACAGGTGGATATGTGTTCGCCATGGATGGAGCTGCTATATCGTGGAAGTCGAAGAAGCAGACTATGTTATCTCGCTCCTCCATGGAATCTGAATTCTTTGCATTGGACGCTGCTGCAGATGAAGCAGAGTGGCTTCGGGAGCTCATATATGACCTTCCAATGGTTGGGGCTCAGATACCGGCGATTCCGATATACTGTGACAACCAGGCGGCAACAGCAGTGGCATCAAATGAACTCTTCAACGGGAAGAAGAGGACTGTGCGGTTGAAGCACAGAGCAGTGAATGATCTCATCAAAAGGGGCGTCATTGCAGTGATCGATGTTCGGAGTCAGGAAAACCTGGCGGATCCGTTCACGAAGGGTCTCAAGCGTCAGCTGGTCGAGGACACAGCAAGGAAGATGGGCTTGAAGACTTTCTGATATTGTGTTATTGTAATCCTACCATAAAATTTTATGTTATTGGTTCAAAGAGAAATCTACTAGACATTTAATTTTTGGTTCAAAGGAGGATCATTGACTAGAATAATATCAGTTAACAGTGGGTACTTGTTCTGCGGAACATGGAAGGATTACGGACCCATAACCACTGTTGTCTACTATGTATTTTCTGCAGAAAATTGATCCTGTGGGAAGGATGGCTTAAACGCCTTAATGAGTTCTCAGGCAGAGTGAATGCCTGGTGTGCTTTACAGGAAGCACGGTAGAGCAGCACTACAAGGAGTGAAACTCCATGCTACAGTGGGGTGACTCCACCATGAGGTTCCCAGGTAGGGATAATGCCTCGGCTTTGCAAGCTAAGTCACAGCGGAGTAGCACCGCAAATAGGCAGGTAGCCTAATGCTGTATGATAATCGTAATAAAGAGAGGTAGACAGCACTACAAAGAGGACGATGTCCTCATGTTACAGTGGCATGACACCACGAAGAGGTACCGGGTAGGGTAAAGCCTCGGCTTCGTAAGCCATGTCATAGCGGCGTAACACCGCACGGAAGCGCAAGGCTTCATGCTGGGTAGTTTGGCACTACAAAGGGGCTTGTGACCTCATGCTACAATAGTGTGACACTACGATGAGGGACCCAGGTGGGGTAAAGCCTCGGCTTTAAGCCATGTCATAGCGGCGTAGCACCGCAAAGAAGCGCAATGCTTCATGCCATGACTCTTTATAAAGAACTCACCTATAGTGTATGGAAAGAGATATCAGGCCGTCTCTTGAGGGTAAGCTTGTAGACGCCCAAAATTATACACTGAAACCAGGCTGGCACAAGGCCTTCAATGTGCAGCCAGAAGCACAGTTGATGTCATTATGTGAGTAGGAAGAATTGCAGTTATGGTGCAGAATTCAAGGCTTAGTCCATTCTTGTATCATGCTGTTATTTAACCTATGCGGGAAGATTCAAGTCGTAGCGACATCTCTCCTAATGCATGATGGACAATCACTGTGGGGAACGCTCAACCCATATATTGAGATATGTGGGGGATTGTTGGTGTTTTTGCCTTTGGACTAGAAAAGATAGTCCCACATCGGCTACACCAAATGGTGATTATCTCAATATAATGCATTGCTTGTGTTGAGGTCTGCACATGAGGTGTAGTGGGGCACAAGTTTGTGCCATGTGGAAGTATTTTCTAGAAGGAAAAAGGATTAAATCCAACAAGGATGAAAGTTAATTTTTGTTGTGCGGATGCGGACTCGGACTCAGACACGGACTCCAGGATGTCTCGTGCATGCACGGGAGTGTTCGGGGGGTAGGCGTGGACTGGCACACGTCTATGCTGATTGTGGGATGATCTAAAATATCAAACTCTATTTTTGAGTATTGGTATTTTAGTCCCACATCGGATAGGAGAAGAGGTGAAGTCTCAACTCCACTCTATAAATAGAGCCCCTTGGCCTCCTTTGAAAGATGCACCAAGAAGAGAGTTGAGGGAGTCTGTTAAGTCCAGGAAGCCCGTTCAAGTCTCAAATATTGACTTACGAGCGTTCCAGAAGTTCTCCTGAACTTGCTGGTTCCTGGGAGCTTATCCGTACTGCGGGTATAGCTTTGAGCGCCGGTGTTCTACACCCCAGCGAGATCCGTTCTTCTTCTTCCTCCCTCTTTCTGTTGCCTTCGAGAATCTGAGACTCAACTGTTGTTGATCATCTCTTGTTGCCTTCGAGAATACCGTCGCTTCTCTTTAGAAGTTATACGGTTCTGTTGCCTTCGAGAAATATTACGAAATAATCTTTTTAGATTCTCGTAAAACAACTTCACCTTCTTTAGGGTGTTGTTGCCAGAAACATTGTCTTTACAATTGTTTCTGAACTCGTGTTTTTTCCATCGATTGTTCGTCAAGGGACCAACATAAAGTAGTAGTCGAAGGAGCTGCTAGGACTAAAGGTAGGTAAATGAACATGGGTGAAGTTTTACAGTAGGGTATGAATTTTGCTAGGATTATGAAGGATTATTGGCGATGGTTGGGTTGTAGCACCGGTAGCTTTACTCTCCGCTCGGTGTATGGGGCTAGCCTTAATCATTATCCTGCAGTAGACTAGCATAATACTGTGCGGATAAAAGGGGATGCTAGAAACATGGTGCATTGTGTCTACTAAAAGCTATTAGAAACCGTCTGCCGATCAAGGGATGCATGAGCAAGTTCGGTTTGCGGTTAGATGAGCGATGGTGTTTTTTTTTTTTTCCTGGAGGAGGTGGAGACGACATACGCACCCCCCCCCCCCCCCCCCCCCCCCCCACAACACACACCACACACACATCTCCGAATGTTCTCGAAATAGTAGCCGTTGGATGTCTTTTTGGACCGTACATATTAGTTCCTTAACTACCTATTTTTTGCAATATTTTGAACTAATCTGTACTATCCAAAAAGATAGATCCAACGACAGCTATTTCGAGGACATTCGAGAATGCTTAATAGCGAGAATTGTCTTTGAGTGTGACAAACATGGCCCATCACGACACTATGCAATCTATGATCGATAGCCCTTCATTATTAGCTACACATCCTTGACTGTTTATAAGGATAGTAAAGTGGATTTGTGATCCTAACCCATGCATCAAGTGAATCCAAAATGGAATTTATATTTTGATGGATTCATTTCACTCATCATAAACTCACCTTCAATTTTTTGTAACTCATGTTAATTATTCAAAACTTATTGGTTTGTGAAGTTTCAGCTTCGTATGCTGTTTAACCCAAGCTACACACACACACACACATTCTTTGTCCCATTTTGAAAAGCCTTGTGATGCTAAACGATTGCAAAGTTGTGTAACTAGAAATGAGTAAGAATCAGATCATGAAGATACACAAGGTCTTGCAGAGAAAAGCTTGCCTACTATGAAAGAGCAAGCCTTCCACCCTCCTCCTTTGGATCGAACGCACGGTCGGCCCTTGAGATCCACGCTCCCATCCTTTGTGAGCTCCTCTTCCAACATCCTATTGCCTTGGGCTTCGGCCTCTCCCATTATGCTGCAGAGTATATATTTGAGATCCTCTGGGAAAAGGGAGGCAAAGATAGGTTATTTATAATCATGATATGTGCATCAGATACATAGTTTTTGAATCTAAGACTTCACTATAGCTTGTCTAGACACCTTGAACGTATGTGTGCATGGTGCCGAGCTCCAAATTTCATGAAAATGATTTATATATTGTTCTTAACGTTTTCTAGTTGTCATATATTACAAATTTAAATGATTGGTACAAGTGCATCTTACTAATCTATTCCAACTGGATATCAGTGATTGATGAGCTCCAAATCTGCTAGCAAAGTTCCCTTGTTCTTCCGGAAGCAAGGTGTCGATGACGGCCAATATCTACAGCTATTAGATTCAGGTACAAGAGTTCCAAATGCATCTTTCCAAGAGGAACATTTTAGTTTTATTTTATTATGCATTTTATTATTTATAATTTATTACTTTTACTTTTGAGAACTGATGGAACCAATTCGATTCTAGCGGGCAATCATATGCATTAAGGACATTATATCTCACATCAATCAAATATACAACGGAAATATCATTTCTGTTTTACTCTTTGGCTTAATATGTCATATACTATAGCAAGCTATGTGGATGCTCGTTGGAATCGGTGGGGTTCCCAACCTATGTGGAGAAGACCCCGGAGTGCGACGAGCGCCGTTCGTGTGTCGAAGAAGCTCGGGAAGTAGGCGACGCGGAGTCGCTGCTGCTGTTACTGCCCAGAGGGAGGTTCTGGAACAGGGGATCCGAGTTCGGGCCGAACTCGGTCCCATGGCGAGTTCGGGCCGAACTCGGTCCCATGGCGAGTTCGGACCGAACTCGGTCTGGCCACTCCAGCATTGTGGCGTGAGGTTCTGGATGCTCGACACAGAGTTCTGGCCGAACTCTGTGTCGTCGGGGGCTGTAGCGGATTTCTGGATGAGTTTTCATCATTGGATCTAATCCAACGGTTCAGGTTTGCTGCGGGATTAGGGAGTTATATTGGAATTTCCCAACCCTAATTCATTGTGCAACGCATTGGACAACACAAGTTTGAGAGAGGAAGGAGGCAAGAGTGCCATTACAACTTCGGAGAAGAAGACGGAGGATTGAAGGTCGCCATTCGAAGGAGATCGTGTTCGGGTAATCTCTACTCGTCGTTCTCGCTCTTCGTAGCCTTGTAATCATTGTTCTTATCTCTGAGTGTTGTGGGGATCCGATTTGGATCGGGAGGAGTTTGTAGAGGGTGTAATTCTTCTATTCCATTAGTGGAGGCTTCTCAGGGTTGGACTCCGATCGTCCCGTGGTTTTTCCCGCAAGGGTTTCCACGTCAAAAATTCTCTGTGTCTGCGTGGATTGTTTTGTGTGATTGTTTTTGGGTTCGTGCGTTGTATTGCTCGGTCCTCTCGCAGGTACTCTCCGGTTTGGGAAAAGGTTTCCGCGTTTCTTTCCCAACAGAGTGGTATCAGAGCTTTGGGTTCAAAGGGTGTCAGGAGTTGACAGAGGAACCAGAGAGGAGAGATGGACGCGAAGCCGGTGCGCATGGTGAACCTTAATGGCACAAACTATCATTATTGGCGGAGCAAGATGAAAGATTTGCTATTTGTCAAGAAGCTGCATCTACCCGTGTTTGCATCCGAGAGGCCCAGTGATAAATCCGAGGAGTACTGGACATTCGAGCACATACAGGTGTGTGGGTACATAAGGCAGTTTGTTGATGAGAACATGTACAATCACGTTGCCAATATTGAGCACGCGAAGACATTGTGGGATAAGCTGGAATCCTTGTATGCGAAGAAGACCGGGGTAAACAAGTTGTTCCTGATCCGAACGATGATGGGTCTGCGGTACAAGGATGGGGCGTCTATTTCGGATCACTTGAGTGAGTTTCAGGGCGTGGTTGACCAGCTGTCTTCTATGGGAGTCAAGTTCGACGACGAAGTTCAGGGACTGTGGCTGCTGTGTACATTGCCAGACTCGTGGGAGACCGTACGAGTATCTATGATCGCTTCTGCTCCAGAGGGCGTGGTCAGTCTGGAGTTTGCCAAGAGCGGGGTGTTGAATGAAGAGATACGGAGACGTTCTCAGGGCACTTCATCCACATCCCACCACTCAGAGGCACTTGTTTCAGAGAGCCGCGGAAGGGACAAAAGCAGGGGTCCAGGTGGTGGCAGAGACAAAAGCAGGGGGAAGTCCAAAGGTCGTTACGAGGACTCAGAGTGTTACCATTGCGGTAAGAAGGGCCATATCAAGCGGAATTGTTTCGCTTGGAAGAGAGAGAAGAAGGGCGACAAGGGGAAGCAAGAAGAGAACACTACAGCGGCGGCCTCGGTGCATGGAGGCGATGTGATCGTCGTAGGTGATGAGGTCATTACTAACCTCGCCTGCGATGACAATTCTTGGCTGGTGGACTCAGGGGCTTCAGCACATGTATCTTACAATAGGACACTGTTTGCCACTTATACGACAGGCGACTGTGGCGTGTTGAAGATGGGCAATGGAGATGTGTCGAAGGCGGTTGCCGTTGGAGATGTGCATTTGAGAACGAAGACGGGTGCGGTTCTTGTTCTCAAGGATGTTCGTCATGTCCCTGATATCCGTTTCAACCTGGTGTCGGTTGGAAGGTTGGATGACGAGGGATTCTTCAGTCTCTTCGGGAACAGTCAGTGGAAGCTTTCCAGAGGTTCGATGGTGATTGCCAGAGGAAGCAAGAAGTCCGGTCTCTACTATATGGAGGGGAGCGCAGAGGGGACACAGGAGGTGAACGCAGTCAGTGATGCGTCTACCGAGTTGTGGCACAAGCGGCTCGGCCATATCAGCGAGAAGGGGATGAGCTACTTGGTGAACAGGAAAGTGATTCCGGGGCTCAGGTCTACAAAGTTGGAGAAGTGCACGCACTGTTTAGCTGGGAAGCAAAATAGGGTGTCTTTCCAAAGTCACCCAAGTTCGAGGAAGCCGGCGTTGCTCGAGTTGATTCACTCGGATGTCTACGGTCCTATGAAGGTAAAATCTCCTGGTGGTGCTTCTTACTTTGTAACCTTTATTGATGACTGTTCCAGGAAGGTTTGGGTCTATGCCTTAAAGACCAAGGATCAGGTGCTGCCTATTTTCAAGGAGTTTCAGGCCTCTGTTGAAAGGGAGACGGGCAAGAAGTTGTTATGTGTTCGTTCCGACAATGGCGGCGAATACATCGGTCCCTTTGATGCGTATTGCAGAGAGCAAGGGATACGACACCAGAAGACTCCGCCAAAGACACCTCAGCTCAATGGTGTAGCGGAGCGCATGAACAGGACACTGATGGAGAGGGTGCGGTGTTTGCTGTCAGAAGCAAACTTGCCGGGCAGTTATTGGGGTGAGGCTCTTCTCACAGCTGCTTATATTATTAATTTATCTCCTAGTGCTCCTTTGCAGGGTGATGTGCCTGACAAAGTATGGTACGGCAAAGAGCCGTCATACAATCACCTGCGGGCGTTTGGTTGTAAGGCCTTCGTGCATGTACCGAAGGATGAGAGGACCAAACTTGAGCCGAAGACGGGGCGATACGTCTTTGTCGGCTATGGTCGGGATGAGTTTGGCTATAGACTCTACGACCCAGTGGAAGGAAAGCTCTACAGAAGCAGGGACGTGGTGTTCGTCGAGGATCAGACCATGACCAACACTCAGGATTCCGAGATGCCTTCTGAGGCTGAGGAATTGCCTGAGTTAGAGTCATTTCGCTTCGAGTAGTTTCCAGAAGACATTACAGAGGATCCAGTTATGGGGGAGCCGGTACATGGAGTTGCTCCCAACCTTGATCATCAGCCTGCTGATGGTGGTCAGGGTGTCCCTCAGGAGGATGAGCATGCCGGAGAGGTAGTTCCTGAAGGGGAGGAGGCTGTCGGTATACAGCCAGCACCAGTGGCTCCACTGAGAAGGAGTGACAGGGATCGTCGACCATCTACGAGATACTCACCGGATGAGTATGTGCTATTGACTGATGGAGGGGAGCCCGAAAGTTTCGCAGAGGCTATGGAAGACGAACACAGGCATGAGTGGATGGTGGCTATGCAGGAGGAGATGAGTTCCTTGCACACCAATTTCACTTATGATCTGGTACGGTTGCCAAAGGGCAAGAAGGCTTTGAAGAATCGATGGGTGTTCAGAGTGAAGCAGACGGAAGATGCTACTCGCCCTCGATACAAAGCGAGGCTGGTAGTCAAAGGCTACGGTCAGCGGAAAGGCGTAGATTATGATGAGATCTTTTCGCCTTTCGTCAAGCATTCGTCTATTCGGGTGGTGCTAGCATTAGCAGCCAGTCTCGACTTGGAGGTCGAGCAGATGGATATGAAGACGGCATTCCTCCACGGTGATCTTGAGGAGGAGTTGTACATGGAGCAGCCAGAGGGATTCTGTGAGAAGGGCAAGTCACATTTGGTCTGCCGGTTGAGGAAGAGCTTGTATGGTCTGAAGCAAGCTCCGAGGCAGTGGTACAGGAAGTTCGAGTCGTTTATGGGGGAGCATGGTTATGCACGGACGACGTCGGACCATTGTGCATTTGTGAGGTATTTTGCCGATGATGATTTCATCATTTTATTGCTCTATGTTGATGATATGCTATTAGTGGGTCGGAATGCCACTAGGATAGCGGAGCTGAAGCGCCAACTGGGCGCGGCCTTCTCTATGAAGGATTTGGGCGCAGCGAAGACTATTCGTGGGATGGAGATCAGCCGAGAGAGAGAGAGTCCAAGCTGCTACACTTGTCCCAAACGAAGTACAATCACCGGATACTTCAGCATTTCGGGATGGACGGGTAGAAGAAAGTGAGTTCCCCCCTCGCGGCTCACTTTAAGCTCACTGAGGAACAATGTCCATCTACCGAGGACGAAAAGAAAGATATGGAGCGGGTTCCATATGCCTCAGTTGTGGGAAGCCTGATGTATGCTATGGTGTGTACGAGGCCAGATATTGCTCATGCAGTTGGTACGGTTAGCAGGTATCTTTCAAATCCTGGAAGGGTACATTGGAGTGCGGTCAAGTGGATTCTACGATATCTTCAGGGCACTGCTGGTTGGAGACTTTCCTTTGGTGGTGACGAGCCGAAGCTGGTTGGGTATACCGACGCTGATATGGCTGGAGATGTAGACACGAAGCGATCGACTTCGGGCTACATGATGATGTTTGCAGGAGGAGCAGTGTCGTGGCAGTCGCAGTTGCAGAAGTGTATTGCCTTGTCGACGACGGAGGCGGAATACATTGCGGCGACGGAGGCTTGCAAGGAGCTGTTGTGGATGAAGAAACTGTTGCAGGAAATAGGGCTGAAGCAAGAGCAGTATACTTTGCTTTGCGACAGTCAGAGTGCTATCCACCTTGTGAAGAATCAGACGTTTCATAGCCGGTCCAAGCACATCGAGACTCGGTATCATTGGATACGGGATGTGGTTGAGAAGAAGGACGCGGAGCTTGAGAAGGTGCATACAGATGACAACGGAGCTGATATGTTCACGAAGATTCTACCAAGGGGGAAGTTTGAGTACTGCAGGCAGGTCGTCGGGATGACGACATTCTCCCCATAGTTGTGAAGGGGGAGATTTGTTGGAATGGGTGGGGTTCCCAACCTATGTGGAGAAGACCCCAGAGTGCGACGAGCGCCATTCGTGTGTCCAAGAAGCTCGGGAAGTAGGCGACGCGGAGTCGCTGCTGCTGTTACTGCCCAGAGGGAGGTTCTGGAATAGGGGATCCGAGTTCGGGCCGAACTCGGTCCCATGGCGAGTTCGGGCCGAACTCGGTCTGGCCACTCCAGCATTGTGGCGTGAGGTTCTGGATGCTCAACACAGAGTTCTGGCCGAACTCTGTGTCGTCGGGGGCTGAAGCGGATTTCTGGATGAGTTTTCATCATTGGATCTAATCCAACGGTTCAGGTTTGCTGCGGGATTAGGGAGTTATATTGGGATTTCCCAACCCTAATTCATTGTGCAACGCATTGGACAACACAAGTTTGAGAGAGGAAGGAGGCAAGAGTGCCATTACAACTTCGGAGAAGAAGACGGAGGATTGAAGGTCGCTGTTCGAAGGAGATCGTGTTCGGGTAATCTCTACTCGTCGTTCTCGCTCTTCGTAGCCTTGTAATCATTGTTCTTATCTCTGAGTGTTGTGGGGATCCGATTTGGATCGGGAGGAGTTTGTAGAGGGTGTAATTCTTCTATTCCATTAGTGGAGGCTTCTCAGGGTTGGACTCCGATCGTCCCGTGGTTTTTCCCGCAAGGGTTTCCACGTCAAAAATTCTCTGTGTCTGCGTGGATTGTTTTGTGTGCTTGTTTTGGGTTCGTGCGTTGTATTGCTCGGTCCTCTCGCAGGTACTCTCCGGTTTGGGGAAAGGTTTCCGCGTTTCTTTCCCAACAAGGTGCGCATCCACATGAAGAGTGGGGCGCTCAAGTCCCTCTGGATTTTCGAGAAAAATATGAAGTATGTGCCTACCTAATAATGTTATTATAAATTCAACTTTATACTTAACATTTACCAACTAAGATTAAAACTTGCACAATAGATGACTTAATTCATAGTATCTTGCAAAACTTCTCATGAAGATATAAAATCTGATAAGTTCGGAAGATTGAGATGGCAATGCCAAACTTGATATTGGGTCACATGTTTGGACCTTAAATCCACAATCTTGTTTAGGCAAAGACAAATGCAATGGTAGAAGAATCGAAGAAACATTGCTCGGAGTTACAGTCAGATATCGAGATCTTAATATGGTCTCATATAATTCAGAAGCCACATTGGAATGAAGGTACGTGCCTACATTCTGATATGGAAAATGCAGGCATATCTACATGGACAAGTTAAACTTGCACTACCTTATACCAATTTACATGATTATTGCGAAAAAAGATCATGAAAATTGACAAGATAGATGTGTATTTTTTTTTAACTATGCTATATTTAGCATTCCATTTTAAGTTTTTAACTACAAAATACTGTATAAAGTACCAAACAAAGAGACAAGACCAGAATACTAACTTTTTCAGGTATTTTCCTTTGTTATTTTATGTTTATGTCTCTGTTCTCTTAATTTGAAATTGCTCTGGATAATTATGTTGAACATAGAGGTAACTAAAAAGGACTAATGACTATTCAAAATCGGGATGAAAGCGTGAGGAAACTGAATGCCATATCTGATAGTAATCAACACTGTAAATAGATTGATTGGAAGGATTATTTTTTCTTTTTTATTTCCTACCACATTAAAGATTTGGCTCCAACATAGCTACATTGACTAGGACTTTGGTTGACACTTGTCATGATATTGGCAACCCCAATCTGATAGGAGGGACAAGATCAAGCAATACAATTATACCAACACTTAGTCATGATATTGTTTTTTTTCTTTTTCTTTTTCTTTTTTCTTTTTTTTATTGGTCATGATATCAGAATGTCGGTCAAGTACATACAAACGATCACCCCTATGCCCTCAGCGAACATGGTGTAAACACACTTATCCGTCTCGCTGACCCTGTAGCCATTTGACCTGATAACTTTGTCAAAGTTCTTATGCCACAGTTTGGGAGCCTGCTTCAGACCCTACAAATATCTTACCAACTTGCAGACTTTCTCCTCAAGACCCTTGACGAAAAATCCTGATGATTGTTGCATGTAAATTTCTTCAGTCAGTTCTCCATTCAGGAATGTTGTCTTCACATCCATCTGATGAATAATTAGTTTGTGGATAGCAGCCATAACAATCAACATTCTGATAGTAGTCATCTTTGTCACTGGAGCATACATGTCAAAATAGTCAATCTCCTGTTTTTGAGAAAGTCCCTTGATTACCAGCCTAGTCTTGAACTTATCAACAGTTCCATCAGCCCTCTTATTTTTGAAGATCCATTTCTATCTGATGGGTTTAGTCCCTTCAGGCAGATCGACCAACTTCTACGTATTATTGGAAGTTATGAAGTCAAACTCGTCATTGACTGCCTCCTTCCAGAAAATAGCATCTCTGGTCTTCATTACCTCATCATAGGTAAGCGAATAAGCTTCCACATGGTAGATAACAAATTCATCCCCGAAGCCCTTTGGCTTCCTTATTCGCTTTGCCCGCGGCTCAGCAATTTTAAGTTCAAATGTTGTCTCATCTGCGACAACTTCTTCTTGGACTGCAACTTCTCGGGAAGTACTCGTTTCTTCGGTATCAACAACTTCTTCTTGGACTGTCTCTTTTCAGAAAATAACATCTCTGGTCTTCACTGTCTCATCATAGGTAAGCGGATCAGCTTCCACATAATAGGTAGCAAAGTCATCTTCAAAGTCCTTTGGCTTCCTCACTCGCTTCACTGGTGGCTCAACGAGTTCCGATTCAAGTATTGTCTTCTCGGCAACAACTACTTCTTGGACTGCAACTTCCTGGAATGTGTTAGCTTCTTCGGCACTAACAATGTTCTCCGGAATATCCGCGAGAACAATATTCTTGTCCTTAGCAAACTTGTCTTCAAAGAACTCCGTGTCGCGAGATTTAATGATATGATTTGTTTCAATATCAAGAAACCTCCGTACATCACTCTTATCAGCATAGTCCAGAAATATGGTCTTTGTGGTCCTCATCCCTAGCTTCTGAATTTGATGTATAGAAGCTTCGTGTAGGGGTGAGCATCGGTTCGGTTCGGTCCGAACCGAACCGAAAAAATTAAAACCGAACTCAAAACCGAACCGACCAAATCAAAACCGAACCGAACCGAATTGGTTCAGAATCGAACCTGAACCGAACCGAATTGGTTCGGTTCGGTTCATCGGTTTTTCGGTTTTATATATATATATATATATATATATATATTTTTATATATATATATATATATATAAAATATATATTTTATATATATATATATATATAAATATATATATATATATATATATATATATATATATATATATATATATATATATATATAAACCGGTTTTAAAGTTCGGTTTTCGGTTCGGTTCGAAAACCGAACCCAAAAACCGAAAACCGAACCGAAAATCCAAAAAAATCGAACCTCCAAACCGACAACCGAACCGTTTAAAAAAAACCGAACCGAAACCTTATTTCGGTTCGGTTCGGATCGGTTTTTGGTTTTAAACCGAGTTTTGCTCACCCCTAGCTTCGTGTACGTCAAACACTCCTACACTCGAATGACATTCAAGTTGGGTTATGTAATGCCCCGCTCCGTACGGTGCATTACGATGAGTCGTTGATCCGAAGAGTTGCGTTGACCCGATGAAGTATTGATGCGAATCGATGCAAAACATAAGTCCGGTTTGAACAAAGTATTGACTTCGGTTGATCTGGTTGTAGGCTATGCTTTTACCCTGAATCATAAGGGGTCGATATTTTGCCTTATTCGAGAATGTGTCCGCAAAACCAAATTATCGCCTTGCAACAGATTGTGGCATGGGCACAGTAGGCCGAATCAGTCAAATAGTTTAACGGAATGGCTAAGTCAGAAGAGTTAGCCGTGCAACCAAGTTATGGAATCGAGCTGCATCAGCTCGGCGAGACGACAAGGCGTATCGACTTAAGGTGGGCGGGTTCTTGACTCTCTCTCCCTACTCCGTTACGCTTAATAAAAATATATCCCTTGTATGAGATTGTGGCGGTTGAGTTAGCGAGCGTGGCTCGACGATTAAAGGTCTTAGTGTGTGTCGAACATTAAACAATTGAAGCGACGTGCATCAGGTGCACGGGTCACGGTAGGGCGGTAATGTTAGGACATGGAAAGACAATATCGAGATGTTCATCACGTGCACGACTCCGAGAACATTGAATACTAGGCCTAGAACACTAATTATGGCGTTAAGCGTGCCTTGCGTACGGAAGCTAGAAAATGACTAAGTAAGCGAAATAGGGAAAGTTGTGGTACAATGCCGCAGAACCTCTCGTAACATTGAAAGATATACTTCGTACATCGAAGTATGTAGTTGTGGCATAATTGCTACGAAACTGCCATTATACGAATAACTTATGAATGGAACGCGTTGAGTATAAGAATGAGAAGTGTTAAGCCGTTGGGCATCGTGCATCAATACGGATGTGTTGGGATATAATGCCGATGGAACTTGAGATAGAGATGACGAAATATGTTTATGGAACGTGGGATTGGTTGGAATTATATGACTTATTTGCTTGCGCTTATTGCATGGTCAATGGACTCGGATAAATCGTGCACGGGTGCGGCTTCCCTCGAACGGTTACGACCGGGGCACCGGGACCATTCAGCCTAGGAGAAAATTATGTTTGGTATTTATGGTGCACTTCATTAGGACGGATTACGACCGACCAGTATTGTGATAAGCTATGATATCAATAAGTTTGGGATCCTTCAGATACTGGGCTATCAACCCGTACTGGAGCGATCATAGGCTTACACATAAAGATGCCAAGTCCATTACGGTACGAAACACTGTGACCTTCATATAGATAGGGTCGGTGGGCTGAGATTAGAATTGGGTGCAGGCGCAGGGCCTGCCACCCTTATACATATGTCTAAGTTTAGTTGGTTGGCTATGTGAATTGTATGGTTGGTTATGCATATTTCTAACGATTGCAGGCTAAGCGAAACGAGACAGAAATATGCATGAATCACTATGCTTATGTTCAGATTATGTCTAACTGTATCTTCTGCAGGGACACAATGTTGGACACATTTATATTCTGTGGCTATGCTTGAATATTGCCATGAAACTGATCATAGTCTAAATAGAAAGATCACTAAATAAAGATACATGTTTTCACTAAATTTACTTAGTGTTGGTCTGGGTGCGAGTGGGTCTTGATTAGTACAGCGAGGACGAAAGCACTAATCCCCCACTAGTTTGCTTGCAGGTTCAGAATATGTTCGGCTCGGGGCGGAGCTTGGCTTGGATGCGCCGAGGCATGGAGTCCTTAGCGTTTCAAGAGGAGCTACCGAATTGGCGGCGTTCGGACTTGCAATATGGAGATGTTCGGCCGAAGACTACTTGTTGGCTATAAATAGGCATAATGTATGGAATAATATAATTCTTTGTCACTACCAAAATAAGTCAAATCAGTGACGAATTTAGCGACTCCAAGAAAGAACGTCTCTAATTTTTGGAAGGTTAGCGACATTTTACGAATACGTCACTATTAGTCACCAAAAGCGACTAATAGCGACGTCTAGCGACTACAGTTTATTAAATGGAAACCAGCGTCACAAGTTCATCGGTACACGTTGCTGATGTAGCGACTCGTAGCGACAAATTTTATGCGGCATCGTCATATATTAAATTGCAGTGATGTTTAGCGACGTCCTTTTAGGACGTCGCTAAATGAAGGACGTCGCTAAATGTTTCATATAGGCTACGAGGGTTTCCTTTTCGATCATTCACAAATTCTCTCTCCTCAATTTTTCGTGCGCTCCTCCGGCGATCTCCCTCCTCCTCCTCCTCCTCCTCCTCCTTCCTTCTCCTTAGGTAGCTCCCCCATCTCTCTCTCTCTCATACACACACACACATACACGCAAAACCCCTCCCCTGTCTCCGCCGCCCTGGCTCCGACGCTTCCCAGTTCCTCCTCGTCTTCTAGTTCTCTCTATCGCTTCTAGTTCGTGTCCACGAGAGCGTGGACTCGCCGCACGAGCATCATTCTGTACATGTTTGTTTTGTGATTTTGTTAGTTTGGACACGTCGTGTCCCATTGTGTGGACACGACACTCACAGTGTGACACCTATATATATACACGACTCATATCAACTATCAATTTGATGTTTTGCTAGAATTCAAATTCCAATTTAGGGTTCGAGCCCTATTTACTGATACTAGGAGTTTTCTGGGCATTTTCAGGGTTTTGAAATGAAGAATAAATTGACTAATAATGTTAATTAATTAATGTTTACATGTATACATGTCTGTGATAATATTTAGATGAACTGGGATTCATGGGATGCATGTTTGGTTTGTATTTTAGGTTCTTGTGAAATGTTTGATGCTCGATATATATATGTCTGATACTGAAACTGAGTTTAGGGATTTAAAACCCTATATTGACCTGTTGTACACATGATACCCCTTTACACTGCTGTACATTGAGGTTGTACATTGTTTGTATGTTGTTTGGTATATAGACATATATCCTATGCATGACTTATATATATACATATGTATACTGTGTATATTATGTATACTGTATACTATGTATACTGTTAGGCCCCTCTTTAATGTTAACATATAACCCCCTGGACACCAATACTGTAAGCTTGAGCTTGGCTTGACTAGAATTAATCGAGCTCGAGCTCGAGCTTGATAAGTTTTTCATTTTGGAGTTTGAGCTTGGTATCGGGAAATATGAGTTTGGTATTGGAAAATATGAGTTTGGGAAAATATGGATCCATGATTTGGTGCAGCAGCAGCAGCTTCTCATAATCAAAACTGATGTGGTTAGCCATTGGCCTTGATTTTTAGTTCAGCTTCTATAAGGAATTTGCATTAATCAACGGTACGACATGGTGATCAGGACATTGGGGGTCTGATTTTGAGCTGTGTGAGGAGGAGGAGTGTGTCTGGGTTTTGAATTATATTGGGGTCTGATTTTGGCTTAAATGATCATATCAATTTGTTGAGTATTGGCTTTCTATATATTTGGATTGTTGTTCATTTGTTGTTCATTCGTGCATTCTCTATATTATTATAAGTTGTGTGAGGACAGTAGGCCATCTCCATTGGGGTCTGATTTTGAATTATATGTTTCTAATATGAGGGGTGTGTCTGGGTTTGGAAGTAACTGTCCCATTAATCTGATTTTGAATTACATGTACCAGCCAGACACTATCCCTGCAGCCATTCGACTGGCGAGGCAGAAATCTATGTATGATATTTGCTATAAGTTTTGCATTAATCTACGGTACGACATCGTGATCAGGACATAGTCGCTGCAGCCATTCGACTAGCGAAGCAGAAACTATGTATCCGTAGATAAAGTTGACTGTCCTCCGACCCCCATCCCTCGGCAATGATGATACGACAACCTAACACTACATCTTTTGGTAGTAGATAATGTCTTAGTATTACATTTTGTGGGTTCATCTTATTGATTCTGTTACATCCTTCAGATACTAGATTCAATAAGAACATATACTACACCATATGTATAGAACATAGATGATTCACACTAATGTATGCTAGAATAAATTTTAGGTTGTGTTCTGAGCCATTCGTCCCCACACTTGGCAATTAAGCATGTGAAATATACCGTTGAAAAACATAAAATTTTGGGTTGTGTTCTGAGCCATTCTTCACTTTCTGCAGTAATTATCTTAAAATAGATATGAATTACTATCTGCGGAACCGTTTGTGGATGTACAAACGTCATCCTGATGAATTACTATCTGTGTCAATCTTTGTAGAATTATCTTAAAACGGATATGAATTACTATATGCGGAACCGTTTGTGGATGTACAATCGTCATCCTGATGACATGTGCGATGTGCGGGATGAATTTATACAGGGTGTGCAACAGTTCCTGCAGTTTGCCAAGGCGTTCCCTCAGCACATGGACCGTACAAAAATTAAGTATCCATGTGTGAGATGTTGCAACTTGAAATATCATTCGGAAGTGGATGTGACATATCATTTGTATAAGAGAGGTTTCACGCCAAATTATTATCAGTGGACCGTACACGAAGAACTTGTGCCTTTAGCATCCGAGCTGGAGCCTTATGTGGAGCCTTATGTAGATGTCCACGAGCATGCTGATTATGACCAAGGGTGGACGAACATGGTTTTTGATGCTGCGGGACCTAGTTTCGATCCGAACAATCAATATGCAGCTGAGGAGGCACCGAATGCCGATGCTACAAAGTTCATAGAGTTGCTGGAGAATGTAAGGACTCCTTTATATCCTGGTTGTGATGACCATTTACCGTTGGAGGTGATTACAAGATTATTGAGCATAAAATCAGATTTTAACATGTCTCAAGAATGCTACAACCAAATCCTGGAGTTAATTAAAGATATATTGCCGGAGGGTGGCAAGTTACCTAAAGACTTCTACCGATCCAAGAGAATGGTGAGATCGCTCTGGATGGGGTATGAAAAAACTGATGCATGTCGCAACGTATGCATATTGTACTATAAGGCCAACCAGGATGAAGACGCATGCAGATTTTGTGGTGCCGATCGCTTCAAGGCAACTAGTACAACAAGGACTTCTGGTGCACGCAAGCTGTAACGTCCGTATTTCGAAATACGTATTTTTATTAGGCCCATATGTATTTCGGACCTGTATTTTATTTTCTCGGATTTTGGCCTATAATTGTATTTTGGCTCGACATACGGATTTTGGTTTTCTCGTAAATTGAGTTTTTGGACCTGGCGTGGTTTTATTCTTTGTGGAGAGGATTTGGTTTGGTTTGCTTTGGACTACCCTTAGTTAAACTCCACCCTCAACACAACACACCCTCCCTCATTAAAACCCTACCTAACTTTTCTTCTCCTCATTACTCTTCCATTAATTCTCCATCTTCTTCTTCCTTCCTCTACACAACACCCAACCTCCATAGGCAAGTGCACCTTACCACCAAATAGGAACCCTATTTTATTTGTCCATTAGTTAGATTAGGCCATGGTGAACCACATTAGAACTTGGCATTTTGTGATTTGGAGTTTCCATTTTTCTAGATCTAAGTTTTAACCATTTTTGGATTTTCTTGGTTTTGATATATTAAACTTAGATTTTTGCTTGTTTTGAGGCTTCCATGTGGAAGAGAATTCAATTTTACACAAGATAGAACTTTGAAAATCTAAATTTCATTTTGATTTGGCCAAGTTATGAAGTTTGAAATTTTGGTATTCTTGGGTTTTCTCTCTCGGCCTGCTGGAGAAGAAGACTTCGGCCAGCGCTCTTTAGCGCTGGGCTGAACCGTGCCTACCCTTCCTCGGCCAGCGCTCTTTAGCTCTGGGCTGACCCGCGCTCGGCGCCCATTGGCGAACCGCGCTCACTCCTCAGCGCAACCCGATTCCCCTAGCACAATCAGACCCTAGCGCAACCCGATCCCCTGCGCAGCTCACTCCCAGCGCAGCTCGGTCCCAGTGCAGTTTATTTCCCTAGCGCAACCCGACCTCAGCTCAGTTCATTCCCCCAACGCAGTTCATTCCCCTAGCGTAATCAGACCCTAGCGCAACCCGACCCCAGGAACCCATCGCAACCTATTGGCCCATGATGGTTTGGTTTTATTTCTTTGGGATTGGCATCTCTTTTGTGGATTGGAGCTCTGAGATCTTGTTTCACACAACACGACTATCTTGACCCAATACGACCTGGCACGGTTTTGGTGTTTTGCTTATGACTAGTACGGTTTTTCGTGATTTCTGTGATTACGATTCTAGTACTTCTGATCTTCTTAGTAGTGACCCGATGGGGTGCGCTCTTAACTTGTAACATGTGATTCATAATTAATCTCTGTAACTGGAGAACTTGATAGTGGCCATGGCGGCGCACTCCTGACATGTAATTTGACTTGATAATTGATGTTGTTGTGATGGCGAACATGACTCATATAACCAACTCTGACACCGTGGGTGTTCATTCTTGCTGCTTCGTGCAATCCACTTATCTTGTCTTGTCTTGCATCATGTCTAGGACGTGACTCCCTGGTTACTACGGTTAGGGATTCGTACTGAATATGGATTAGGCTAATTACTATATCAAACTATAGTTCATGGAGAATTCCCAGTCACAGGCGATCTCGTTATCTGGGCGCTTTAAAAGGACTTGTAGCCTGCCGACGAGTAGGGCACATTTCCAGCACACTGTCATGTGTTGCACCCTCTAAGTCACCTAAGGGTACATTGTCTCCCAGGCAATGTACCCATCCATACTCTCAACCCGCGGAAGGATAACTGGATAGTCTGCAGGGCTTGGGACTGGGAATTTCTCATTTGCACCTTGTTAGTAATTATGCATATGATAACCCTAGTTAGTTAAGTAGTAAGCCGTAGTATTTGTTTGGCCGTTTGTGAATGGATGGTGTCCAGCCCTGTCTAAGTCTCGTCTAGTCCCAGTACCTGGTTTCTCCTGAGCATGTTTGTTTTACTTATGATCTGATATGCTGGCTTTCGTTCTTATTTTATGGCCTCCTTTGTGGCACTTGCTCTTTCTGGGGTTTGACCCAGCTGGTTTTGTGTGGCCAGATTTTGGAGCAGCTCCCGAAGATCTACCGAACTTCCAGCCCAATGGTGACAACTAGACGGAACCCGGGCTATGAGTGGGTTTTCCTTTTTGATTCGCTCACTACATTATAAAATTATTCTTTTGAGACGTTTAGCCGACGAGCACCTGTTAGCTCGATGCATATTTACTTACTGTCTGTCTACGGGCTGTAACATGATTAACAAATCCTAGGGTTGATCATGTATGACTGAACTCTTGCTAGTCTTGACATTTTGTACGACTAGCTTCATGATCATCCAATATGTAATGTATGGGACGCCTTGCTATTATATATTTGGTGTTCTGACATCTTGTAACTATTATTGCTTGCTTAAGATTGAGACAATAGGCTTGTTCATGACCATAGGAGACCGTTGGCTTGTAGTTAAACCCTCATATATCTAGACAGCCGTGACCGTATAGCGAGGTGGATTCCATTTCAATATATGTAGCTGGCTATGTACGCCCCCGCTCTCCAGTATTCTGGTTCTGGGGCGTCACACAAGCCAACAGATTCGATGCACTATTTGCCTTTGATACCGCGGTTGCAGATGCTGTTTATGGCAAAGGAGACAGCTGATAATATAAGTTGGCACAAGCGGGAACAAATAGATGGAGTACTGGATCATCAATCCGACGGGAAAGCATGGAAGCACTTTGATCGAGTGTATCCCAATTTTGCTTCGGAGCCGCGTAATGTCAGATTGGGGCTTTCCTCCGACGGTTTTACCCCATTTGGACTTTCGGGCTCACAATATTCTTGTGGCCTGTAATTGTTACTCCGTACAACTTGCCGCCTTGGATGTGTATGAAGACTCCTTATATGTTCCTAACTATTATTATTCCAGGTCCGAAGAACCCGAAGAGGAACATCAATGTGTACTTACAGCCCTTGGTAGATGAGCTGAATCAGTTGTGGGAAGTAGGTGCAACCACATATGATGTTTCCAGAAAGCAGAACTTTCAGATGAGGGCCGCACTAATGTGGACCATCAATAATTTCCCGGCCTATGGAATGTTATAGGGTTGGAGCACCCATGGGCGTCTCGTATGTCCGTATCGTATGGATCGCACTAAGGCTTTCCTATGAGGCACGTGTTGGTGGGCCCGTCAGTTATCGGTGGATGTACCCGTTCGAGCGCCATCTAAACCACCTGAAGAGGAAGGTGAAAAATAAGGCACGGGTCGAGGGTTCTATTTGTGAAGCCTATGTCCTTGTGGAGATTACAAACTTTTGTTCAATGTATTTCAAGCCTCATATTGCTACAAATAAAACAAGAGCTCCGAGGAACAACGATGGAGATATAGAATATAATGATGCATTATTGAAAGTCTTCAATGCTCTTGGAAAGACTTCTGGAAAACTAAAAAATAGATATTTGAATGATGAAGAACTAAGGGCTGCCCAGTTATATATATTACTCAACTGCGAGAAGGATAAAGTGGAAAAGTTAGAGTGGTAAGTGAAAATCTTCAACATTCAAGTCATCTATTTGTTGATTACGTTATTATAATTTAACGAGTATATCCTGATATTTATTGGTTTTCAGCAAATTTAATGATGAGGTGAGGTCAAGTAGACCATACATTACAGATGAAGAAGTAGAAGAAGAAATGAGACTTTATTTTCCGTCTTGGTTGAATGCATATGTACGTAAGAAGCTAGTTAGAATCTTCCTCTATTTGTATTTGCACAAGAAATAACTTAACATTGAACTTAATTTTGTATCTTCTCGTGTTTAGGTCGATCGTCCGGACGTCATCCTTGAGAATGAATCTATTAGAACTCTTGCCAAGGGACCAATTTATGCCGTCAAAATATGCCAAGTTATTGCGTGAATGGGTTTAAGTTCAAGTCAACAAATGCTCCCATCAGAGATAGCTTCCTGGATCTTAATTCCACAAAAAATAGTTGCTTGTGTATCAAATCTACAAACTACAAAGATGTCACTCCAGGCAATGATTTCTATGGCGTCTTACGGGAGATCGTGGAATTAACGTACAACTATGGAATAGAGCCTGCCAAGATCGTGTTGTTCAAAGTTGATTGGTTCGATCCGATACAAGATCAAGGATGGAAAATTGACAAGCATGGTCTTGTGGATATTAACTACCGTCGTCGATACCAAGGATACGAACCATTTATCCTAGCAAAGTCAAGCTCAACTCGTATATTTTACAACATATCCTAGACGGGGAACAACGAGTTATAACTGGTGGGCAGTATGCAAGACTAAAGCCAGAAATACCTATGACATCGACGAAGTGGCTTATCAGGAGGACGAGCTGCCTCTTGTACCAAATACAGTTGATGTCGACTCAGCAGAAGTTTTCCATTTCATATCTACTTGTGTAGAAGATGTACAAGTATCCGAAGGGGAAGACGAAGGAGATGCTAGTGACAATGAGGAGGAAGAGGAAGAGGATGAGGAGGGAAATAAAGAAGATGAATTTTCAGAGGATGATTGAGAAACTGTGATTTTTAATGTATTCATATTTCTGTAATCTTAAATTATGAACTATGATCATTTCTATTAGTATTCAGATTTTTGTAAACTTAAATTATGAACTCCAATGTATGCAGATATTTCTAAATTGTCATTGTATTTATTTATATTTTTAATCATATGTTATTATCAGCATGGCAGGACGACGCGGAGGCATATCAGGACGACGCAGAGATAGGTCAGGACGAGCCGTGTCCTTAGGTGGACAGAGAGCTCCATTACCAGAGGATGGCTCCGGACCATCGTCTGACCCGAGCACTCCATTGTACCATACGGTCGCAGGTCCGGGTGGCAGTACACCTGGGACGAGCAGTTCCAAGCTTGCTGATACTCCTTCCCCTAGCCTTCTTACCGCTGACAGCAGCATGGCGGGTGGGGAGCAGGTGGAGGAGGTAGTCCCAACTCCCGCCCGTACGGATCCATACCAGAGCGACCCTCCATGCGCACTTCAGGACGAGACGAGGATGGAGATTTGGGCCGACGGTCCTACGAAGTAAGTTAAATGAATATATATATATATATATATATATATATATATATATATATATATATATATATATATATTATGCAGGTCTGTATAAATATATATATATATATATATATATATATATATATATATATATATATATATATATATATATATATATATATATATATATATTAGTATAATTATCGTTGTATACAGATATCGTCCCTCGTCGGTACAGAGAGCGTTGGGCTCCTTTTTGAGGTCCAACTATGGGGGTCCGTGGATCAACTACTCGGATGACTCGGAAGAGAGGAAGGCATTCTGGTTTGCCCACTTCAAGGTAATTAAAGATAGTTAAATTAGTATGATTAATATAATTTTAAGCATTTTTTAGAACTTATTATTTTAATTTGTAATTCTTGTAGAGGACTTATTTTTATCCACCACACCGGGCCGAGCAGATTGAGAGGCAGTTTCCTGCCGTCGCCGCCAAGCTGATCCGTGATGCAATTGACGATCAGAAAGCTCGTCAGCGCTTCGGAAAGCCGATTGCTGGTTGGATCACGCCTGACCAGTGGACCACGATGAGGGCTCAATTTGAGGAGCCCCGGTAAAGAGAGCGGTCAGAGAAGGCGAAGGCGGCTAGGACGAGGGCCAGAAAGTGGTGTGGTGGATCGATTCCTATGACAGAACATTTTTATCGTCTGGTATGTAATTTATTACAATATATAAGATTTTATTAATAGTAGGAGTATATAATTTTCTATTTTACTAAAGAATAAAATATAACAAACACGCGGTACAGAGGGGTGAGGACGCAAATATGGTGACCGTCTTCCTGGCCACCCATCGAAAGGACAGAAAGCTCATCGACGACCAGGCTACTCAGAGCTATGTAAGTACTAATTTAGATTTCGTTAATTTTTACCATAACTTGAAGAATATACAAATAACCATATAGTTAATAATAATTAAATACTTTAGACGTTTATTAGGCTAATTTAGGTAAGTACTGATTTATAGAGATGCACAATAAATTCTAGGACGAGTTTTTTAGGCTATGTGAGCATGCGAGTGCTAGTGCACCGGCAGAGGGAGGGGTTTGTACATCGCAGCCCTCTCTGCCTCAGTCGGAGGACGAGCTCTGGAAGATCGTCGTTGGTGATCTTCATAGAGGTACGTACTACGGTGCAACACCCAGTTTCTAAAATGAGGGTAATTTTAAAATTTTGTATTTTAATTTATTTAATTATGATATTTAAATAATAATATGATTTTTGGTGATTTTTAATCATTTTAAAACTATTTAAATCATAACTTGTGATTTGGTGTGCAGCTAGTGAAACCGTAGAGACTGTCTACCCTAGAGCCTAGCCATGTGATTAGGGTATTTTATTTATCATTTTAGTTTGAGGGTATTTGGTCATTTTGACTTATTTGAATTTTTTGATGATTTATGAAATTGGTGAATTCCTAGTTTGGGCTTTGACTAGTTTGAGACTTGTAGACTAGCCTAGAACCTAACCCTAGCTATGGTAACCCTAGCCTAACTTGAGTTAACCCATTTTAGTCATTAGAGATTGGTTTTAGAATGAGGGGATTAGGTTTAGTGAAATTAAGTCATGACTTATGGTTTAATGCAATGACTTGTGATTTAATGACTTGTGAATTGAACCATAGGCCCATGACTTAAGCCCAAACCCCAACAAGCCCACCCATGGCAGCCAACCTAGGATTTCATACCCCTATTTAATGCCTCTTCCATTTGTTCTTGCCTCTTTTATTAATTTCTCCAAGTTTTGAAGAAAAAGGTTTGTCCATTCTTCCCCAACCCATAATTATTCATTTTAATTCCTTTTCCACTCTAGTCTTTTGCATTAGTTCCTAATCCAGCTCTATTTCATATCCATGGAGAGAAATCTCAAGTTTGGACCAATTTGGAGCACTTGGCCATCAAGAAGAAACCCCCTTTTTGAAGCTTTTTCATGCAAATTGAACATATAGGTAAATCCCTATTCCCTCCACCAAATTTTGATTTCTTTGCATGGATAGGAAGCCCTAGGTGTCCTCTCTCTGTAGGAATAGGTTTTGCTAGGTTTTGTGTCCTTTACGTGTCCGTATCGGGCACGTATCATGACATGTGTGCATGTGTTTGATGAAATGTCACAAAGGATTTTATTTTCGATTTTTGAAAATCTAATTACATGGGATTATAGATCTATGTGTGTATAATATATTTTGTGAAGACTGATGTGGTTTTCGTGTCATTTTCGTGTCAAAATTGGGTGCGGACACGCTGCACGACACGCGTGTGGCTGTCCTGCTACCCGTGTCCTGTTTCTCCCTGGACACAGCATTTCGACACGCGAAACTTGGGATGGAGGTTGGGGCAGTGACTGACAAGTCACTCCCCAAGTTTCATGACACCTCGTTTCGTGTCGGACACAAAAACGAGGCCGCACGGATTTTGCACTGGACTAAACACGCGAATTTGGGGGTTCTGACCCGGGCTTCGTGTCTCTCTTGGACACGTCGTGGTGATGTGTCAGGGACACGAACATGCAGTCCTATATAGGGCGAACACATGGGCACGAGCACGAGTCGTGTCGTGCCCTGTGTCGCGTGCACGAGGCCGTGTCCTCGCTGCACGAGCCTGTCTGATGCACTGTTTACTGTCACATTGGTGTCAGTAAATTCGACACAGTTGGACACGTTTTGGGACACGAGTATGACCCCCATGACACATGTACATGTGGAGAAACAATTGTGAACACCTGTTTTGAACTTTGAATGGGTTTATGTGATTATTAGATTCGAAATTAGGGTTTTTCCCATTTTAACTGATACAGTGTACATGTTTGAGTTTTCTGGATTAAATGTATTTCAACTGAATTTTTTAGGATTAATTTACAATACTAATTAACCTACACATGTCTGAGCATTAGTTACATGTTTGGGTTTGATGTTAACATGAGGAATTGGTTTTCGAATGAGTTTTGAATGTGTTAGCTATTAAACAGTTAACTGATTATATGAACTGTCATTTTACTGAAAACTGAGAATGAAATTGGCATTTCAAAATCGAGATTTATTTCATGATTGATTTTCAATTTGTTTTGTTTTTATATCAGGGGTTAGCTAACATGTTAGGATTTTGATTAACATGGATTCCAGTTTTCGACTTCATCTTGGGCTTGGTTCAATTGATAACTGTCAAACCACCTAAACACTAAGAATTCTGAGAATCTTCCTTTTGTGTGCAAAAACCTGAGAACAAGGATTTTGAAATGTTGATTTAAACTGAGATTCTTTTTCCAACTGAAAACTGAGAATGGGTATTGATTTGGTGTTTGAGAATGGGGATTCGATTTTGTTTGGGGCATTGGATTGAACTATTAGCTAAGGTTCACTGTCATTGCCATAGACACACACACCTATGTCTAATTCCTGAGAAGCATTTTCAAAAAACTGAGATTGGTATATACAAAACTGGAACACACACACACATGCCATCCTCTATTTTCCTGCCACTATTTACAATCTCACACATACACATGTTAACACACCATGCCATATCAGTCCCTTAATACCCCATGTTGACAGCCACATTAGCCCCTTAAATCAGTCATATATGGTTATCCCCCTTTGCTCCTAAAACAGTCTAATAACTGTCTAATATCAGTCCCTAAACATAAGCCACATAGCAGTCCCCTTAAACCCTATTGGCTGTCCAAAATAAGCCCTTTGTATGCCCCATTTAGTCCCTCAAACATAGCCCATAGCAGTCCATATTTCAGTCTATATTTCCCTTAACATCAGCCTAGTTAGCCACCCCATTGGCAACCATTTGAGCCTCAAATGACAGCCCATAACAGCCCCTAAAAACCTGTCTAATAGATGCCCTTATCAGTCCAGAATTTCAGTCCTAACCACACCCATTTGATGCCCCATTGACAGTCCAGAACCTGTCCAGAAATCAGTTCATTTGCACCACAAAACAGCCCCCACCTAGCCTATATTACTGTCCTTGAACCACCCAAATTCCAGCCCCCTAAACCCAGCTAATAGCTATCCAGAATTTCAGTCCTAAACCATCTCAAAACATGTCCTTAAACACTCTACTCACACACCCTTACATCACACTACCATATCACCCTCTATTGACACTACCACACACACATGCTATTATATTACACTCTCATGACACATGCCACATGCTAACACATATACACTATCATATGCCTTTTTCCTATCCTCTATGTATATGTATATACTCATGTATATATATATATATATATATATATATATATATATATATATATATATATATATATATATATATATATATATATATATATATATATATATATGTGATGCATATATTATCATGTATCCTATATATTATAATGTGTGTGTTATATTATTTTAGGTAGATATATTAATATATGGGTATGTGTAAATATGTGGATTGGTATATAGGTAACATTGCCTATGGGTGTATACCTATGGCTCATAGCCTAGGTATGTGGTTTGAATGCCAGTAAGTGTCTGGTTGGTTTGTATAGCCTAGATTTGATGTGTGCTTGCTAGGATAGCCTTGGTTAGGCTTAGTAAGACTTGTCTGGGTTAGTTTGACCTAGTTTGACTAGTGTGGTTGACTAGAGTTGACCAAGTGTTGACTTTAGTCTAGTTTGACCTAGACAGCATACAGACGCATCGTAGATTACATTTATCATCCCCTGTATATATCTTGACTTGTGTTGCTCTAACTAGGAGTCAGGTACCTCATCTCGGATAGTACATTTACTTCAGACATTCAGATACCAGGCGAGTACATTTTCTGATCATTTCATAACTTGCTTAGAATTATATTCCTGCTCTAGTTTACCTTATTTGATGTTGTCACGATATTATCACGGATTGGTACTATATGGATCCCTATATTGAGATGTTATCCCCCTCGGAAGCATCGGATACATTGTGTCATGTGTTTCATGTACATCGTGTATTCCTCGCTCTCATGTTATTCATGTTATCGTGTGCTTCATGCTCGTTCGTGCTCGCTTGTGTACTCTCATGTGCTATCATGAATCGGTCATATTTCCTATGTATCTCATGTATAACCTATATTGAATGTGCACTCATTTATCAGCCTTCATGTGAATTTCATGTGCACCCATTTATGGGCCCCCATGTGAACTTTATGTGCACTCATGTATGAGCTCTCATGTATACTTTATGTGCACCCATTTATGGGCTTCATGTGAAAACCATGTACGTAATATAACTTGTTTGGATCCTTGTGTATTGATTGGGGTATGGGGGAGTATAAATAGTCATGTGAACAATTCCAAAATAGTATAGCCATGTGCGCCTCTTTAGTATAGTCATGTGCAAATCCAGCCGTTCACATGTCGACTTTGTACTCTAAATCACTAGTCACTGGTAGCTCTCTACATATAGTAGATATTTCTATTACAGTTCTCTCTCTGTTTATATCATGTACTTTCTTTCAGTTTCATGTATCGTACTCTCTTACATGTTTATATTCTCTAACATGTTATGATCTGCGTGAGATGTATTGTGCTCGCTCCCGTCCTGACTGGACCTATTAAAATTTTTACAGAGGATGATGAGGAACCCTGTACCCCTTACTTTGGAGCTTGCCTAGATGACACTCGCGACCTGGACCCCTGGGGAGGTTCAGGCAGCTGCTGAGGATGATACCCTTGCATAGTATAGATAGCTTAGACTGTTTCTTTTCATGTTTAGTTGTTGTCCTTGTTTTCAGAGTTGTATATTTTTAGAGATGATAAGACTTGTATTTCATTCCTGTTGTACCTCAGTTGAGGATTTTTTTATCTATTTTATCGTGCCATATTCTATCTCTAGATTGTGATTGAGTTGTACCTCTGTGTTGGCCTCCTTATGGAGAGTATTCATATTATGTTAGTTATAGTTCATGACCTAGAATAGCGTTCTACCGCCGATACTGCGACGTAGGCTGGGCGCTATTACGTTCTCGTACCCTCACAGTGGGTGCGGGTCGTGACATACGGTACGGAGTCCTACGGCGTATTTGTTGCGACGCAGGCATCCAGGGCTCCCTCTGCCAGTGGGCATTCACAGCCCTCACAGGCCGAGTCGTCCCGAGTCGAGGATACCATTGCCCACCAGATTGTTGAGCTGCACGACGATATGTTGAGGAGGATTTCTGAGCAGCAAGGGTCTCAGGCGCAAGGGGACGCTGCGTCGGTCACCGCACGCTTTGACGAGCTCGAGCGCACCGTGAGGGACATACAGGGGACGCAGGAGTCCATTCACGGCACCGTTACTAGGATAGCGGCTTGCATGGATCAATGCAGCACCAGACTGTTAACCCTAGAGGAGACACAGACGCACCCATCTCCAGCGATTACACTGCCTCCTTTTCCAGCGGTTACACTGCCTCCTTCTACAGCGGTTGCATTGCCTCCTCCTTCATCGTCGTCGGTGGTTCTTACACCGGAGCAGTATGCTTACCTTCTTTCCAGGAGCAGTGATGCTCTACCTGGTCAGCCGTAGTCGACATATATATATATTGTTGTGTGATGGCCCATTGTTGGGTCTTTTATGTGTTTATACATACATTGTTATTGTGTTTCATTATGTTTGACATTGTTGTTGAAATTTTTCATATATCTGTGTTGATTGATGAGATTGTGTTTCAAACGTGTTCTTGATTGTGTTTCATATTGTTTGATACTTTGTGTTCGTGATGCTCCTCCTGATCAGCCGGTGTTGAGTAGTGTTCCACCGAAGGGGTCGGCGAACCAAAGGAAATAATGCTTTAGGTGTTGATTGTGTTTCATATTGTTCGCAGCTAATGCTGCTGTAGGTGCTGCTGCAAATCTTGTATTTTTTTAAATTTTTCACCAAATTTAGCGACGTTCAGCGACGTTTAGCGACGTCCAGCGACGAACATGGACGTCGCTAAGTAAGTATTGGAACATCGCTAACTATGATTCACCCCGTCGCTGATCGTCACTAAACGTCGCTACATACGACGTTGCTAAAACGTCGCTATGTGTCGACAATATAGCGACGTATAACGTCGCAGAACGTCGCCATTTTGCTGACAAACCAGGTCAGCATCGATGTATGTAACGTCGCTAAACATCGCTAGCTAACGTTGGCAAACGCAGTCGTTGTTCGTCGCTTGTAGTCGCTGAATTAGCGACGCGACTGTATCGCTAACTGTCGTCGCAATAGCGACGTATTGCGACATCATGGTGTTTAGCGACTAGGTAAATCGTGACTACGTTGAAACGTCGCTAAATACGTTGCCAATTGGATTTAGCAACATATTTTCCCTAGTTAGCGACGTCCTTTGGCGTCACTGATTTGACAGATTTTAGTAGTGTGTGAGCTAGAGAGAGCATGAGCGTTGTAGCCAGTTGGCATATCTAGTTTGGCTATTTATAGCCTTTGTAACCTTCAGTTCATTATTAATAAAAGAGATTCTTATTGTATACTATGTTTTCTTTCGCTGCTTATGTTATCAATTTGAGATAATCTTATGTGAACCTGTTACCTTGCCTTGCACGAGCGCAACTCCAGGCTCGTGCGACATTACGCCCCAGCGAGAACGATGATTCCGGTGAAATCTAGCAAGGACGAGCGATTTCGCAGGTTGAGGTGTAATAAGTTGGTATCAGAGCATTCCATCCTCTGGACCGTAAACGAATCTCTTTGACCCTCAGTTTCTTTGCTATCGAAATTAATTGACTCTAAGTTATTTTCGCAACCGCATGGCTCATCGATCTTCTCGATGCTACATTTGATGTTCCATACAATATGTCTATATTAAGTGTACGTCTGCCACAAGTATGTCGTGACTATCACTCTATGACGAAGTACAACGAGTTATGAAATGTTGGTTTCCCAAATTGCAAAAAAGTTGTGAGTCGTTGGTTGCACGAAGTACAACGAATATGGTGATGTTGGTTGCATGAAGTGCAATAAGATACGTATTGTTGGTCGCACGAAGTGCAAAGATATACGTGTTGTTGGTTGCACGAAGTGCAATAAGTTGATATATGAGACGATGCGTGTTATGTGGCTATGAGAATGAATAGCGAACATGTTGAACAGATGGAGGAATGTTACGAATTATTGGTTGCACCATGTACAATGGTTTATTGCGTTGGTGTAGCACGTCATGTGAATTGTTGCATCGGTACAATAAGTTGAGCTACGAGATGTTACATTGGGTATGATTACACAAATGGATATCACACTCGTCAAACGGATTCGAGTAATGGCTTTGAGTATCGAGAAGGAATTGTTGCACGAGCTACAACAATAGGATTGAGAAATCGTAGAGCGATTTGAATGAGTCGAGTTGGTCGTTAGTCGAATTTGAGTAGGCGAACGTTTATGTTGGCCGAATGTCCTGTTGAGCTTTGAATAAGCGAATGTTGCATATGTGATCGATATGATCGCCAAGGCACGGTTAGCCTCGAATCAATGTCGAACTTGAGCGAACGATAGTGTGTGTTGGCCAAATTGTCGTACCAACTCGAGTAAGAGAACGCTAGAGTTGGGATTGGGAAAGATCGTCACACGGGATAGTTGATTTGAAATAAACATTGGACCTATGCGGAATGTAATGTCGAGTAGCGACTCGATTTCGAGTGGTATATGCAATACCACTTGTGCGATCAGTGCACTAAAACATTGTGTCGATAACGATAGGCTTGATTTCTGAGTGGTATATGCAATACCACTTAGCAATAGCTATGTTAAGCCATTTGGTAACTTTCAATAAAATGCATCGAGACGATTGTGTCGATTACGATAGGTTTGTCCTCAACGGATGAAGTAGTACCGAGACTCGAGTGGGAATGACTCGATAGAAGTCGATGCAAGTATGCTTCGATGAATTGAGTTGAACGATTATGCGCAAAGTCATATCCATGGATGATACGCGGACGAGGATTCGTTAAGTATAAGTCGAACTATAGGCTGAGCGTAGAGAGGGAATATGCATTTAGGAAATAGTTGACTCAGTCAGAATTGAGTTAAGTCGGTGCAAAAATTGTTCAAAATGAGTTGAGTAGGTACGAAGTAATCATGCAAAACAAATTTGAGTTAGCGCGATGAGTCGATAGCACGATTTGGAAGTGTGAGTTAGGAATATGAGAATGGATATATGAATTGGAAATCATGTCTCGATGATGATAGTTAGTTACAACGGGATGTATCTTCATGCGTGCGAGACTTGATTCGTATTCAAGTTCGGATGATAACAGTGATTACAATCAATTGGAGCTTATGAAAGAAGAAGATGTTCAAGTTATGTATATCGATGATGGTATTGAGGCGTATCAAAGGCGATATGCAATAACTCGGGGATACTCTGATCAATTGAACAAAAATTGTATTGGGCATTATTATTGGATGAATGAGATGCAAGTTAAGTTGATGGTAGTTTGGATGATAACTGTAGGAATGCTTCGAAGAATTTGAGAGTAGATGGATATTACTTGGATGAAAACGAAAGTGTCTGGATTGCTTCATGGATAACCACTACGTTGACGTTCTTGTCTTATGCGAGCGCAGCACCAATCCTCACACATGCGCCATGCCAATTATGATGACTATTCCACGTGAGCGCTGGTATCGTGATTCATGTCCAGCAGGGATGGTCGAACTTACCAGGCGTGACAAATTGGATTTAGACTTGTGGTTTGATGCGAAGGTGAATTTGAGGATTGTTGCGATAAGCATAGAGTGTGTCAGATATTGATCATGGGTATATAGACTCGTACTCGAGACGAATAAATATCGTTCGGTTAGCGATATTGTTAACGGTAGTGCATGATTGATTCGAGTAGTAAACGGCACATCAGTTGCGCGGGGTTAGATAAATTGTTGATTGGTAAATTTTGTCGGATTGGATAAAGTCTCATAGGAATTATTGGGAATTGATTTGGTACCGCGATAGGATATAGCATGGTTCATAGTAACTGTCCCTCGTTGATGATCTTCAATTATCGAGCGTAATTTCGAGACAGATGACCCTAGAAGACTTGACCACTAAATCAAGTGAATGTTGAAGTCCTATAGGATGACCCAATGAAGTCGCATAAGAAATTTCGTCGAAGATGAAGGACGATGTAGTACTTGTTAAGGATAAGTCTAAGCGATTGAGTATCGTATTTCGAAAGTTAGCGAGTAGCCTTCGACTAGATTGATATGGTTAGAAAATTTATGATCGATCGAATGAGTACTTAAATAGACTTGGTTGGTCGATGATCAAATAGATGTTGAAGAACGTACTTAGCATAGTGATACGGTAAGACGATTGCAAGAATTCTGTAATGCTCGATAGCGACGAATAGTAGAACGACCCTAAGAGTTGTATCGTAGATCGGTTTGAGTAACGGTTAGGCTATGTGTGTTGAGCGATCTATGTTGCGAAACGAACTAGTTGGGATTGATTCAAAAATTTAGTAAGGAATTATTATTCGATCAAGAATCAGAGATGGACATATCGTAAAAGACCTTGGGTCGAAAAGATTATTGACTTTGAGTATCGTAGACTAAAGTTGACCTCTTGTGTCGGAAGAGATTAAGCATAATGTCTGGATAAGTTACCTAGCGGGGGTAGCCCCAGGCATAATGCGTATATAGTTTCGAGAACGTGAATCGTGTTGGAATAGTTGCGTACGATGCATAGTACTGATTGTAGGCGAAGAATGTTTGGACATGTTGGACTTAGTCCATGTCGTTGAGGCCAAATGTTATGAACGATTAGATGAAAGACTTGAGTTGTGTGAGGGATAGAAAATGATTTGACGAGTAGGCGTTACGGAGAATTGTTGCAATGGGATGCACAATAACTTAATGCAATGCATGCGTTAGATGGCCGACGAGAAACTTATGGGATCGAAGTAACAATTTTGAGTTAAGTTATATACAGAAATGTTTGGAGGATGATCACGTGTTACAGAATAATACACGAGAAGGACTTTGGGAATTGACACTTAGATATGACCAAGTCGAGTACGAAATAGTTGGTGCTTGGGGATTTAAGTTGAGCCTGTTAGCTTTGTCCCGATATCCTATAACTGAGCTTGGTTGAAATGCATATATTGGTGGGACGCCTAAAATATGTGTATGATCCAAACTAAGTTGTATAATTCCAATGATAGTAGCACGAGATCGTGAAACGATCTAGCGAAACACTTGGATTGAGTGTTGGTTTCGATTCGAGGACAAACCTTGTTTTGAGTGGTATACTATGTAATGCCCCACTCCGCAAGGTACATTATGATCATTCGTTGACTCAAAGAGTTGTGTTGAACCGATGAAGTATCAATGCCAATCGATGCAAAGCATAAGTCTGGTTTGAACAAAGTATTGACTTCGGTTGATCTGGTGTGCAGTCTACGTTTTTACATTGAATTATAAGGGGTCGATATTTTGCCTTATTCGAGAAGGTGTCCTCAAAACCAAATTATCGCCTTGCAACGGATTGTGGCATGGGCACGGTAGACCGAATCAGTTGAATAGTTCAATGAAATGGCTAAGTCAGAAGAGTTAGCCGTGCAACCAAGTTATGGAATTGAACCGCATCAGCTCGGCGAGACCACAAGACGTATCGGCTTATGTCACGACCCGCACCCACTGTGAGGGTACGAGTATGTAACAGCGCCCAGCCTACGCCGCAGTGTCGACGGTAGAACGCTGCCCTAGGTCACATACATCTAACAGTTATAAGATACATGTACAGTATAAATACTCCGAATGGAGGTGACAATATAAAGTACAACTCAATCACAACTAAAGAAAAAAGTACGATGAGATAGATAGAAGAAATCAACAGAATCCACAGATGATAATACAAGATAAGAGAAAGAGAGTTAAATGTCTAAAATAACAACTCCACAAATCCAGGATAACAAATCTCCAAATAAGTACAAGTATATCCAACAAGACATGAAGATAAATAGATACTAGTCTAGCTAGCTAGCTAGCCTAGTCTACTGGGTAATATCTACTGCAAGTGTTGGGTCCTCCTGAGAGTCCAGCTCACATGTGTCATCTAGGCTAATAAGTGGGACAGAACTCCTCAGTATCGTTTGAAAAATTTTCAACAGGTCCAGTCAGGACGAGAGCGAGCACAATACATCTCACGCAGTTCATAATATGACAGGATATATAAATACGCACTAGAGTAAGATACATAAAATGCTGTATAATATACATGAAGTAAGAGAGAGAGAGAACTGTAATGTAAATAGATACTATAAGTAGAAAACTAATAGTGAACTAGCGATTTAGAGTACAAGATGAACATGTGAACGGCTTGAATTTGTACATGAGTAATCTAAGAGTTTGCACATGAGTATACTACTTTGGAATTATTCACATGACCATTTATACACCCCTGTACCCCAATCAATACACAAGGATCCAGACAGGTTATGTTATTGCACATGATATCACATGAAGGCCCATAATAGGGTGCACATGATTGTATATATGGGGGCTCCATGAACATGAGAGTACATGAATCACGAGAGTGCACATGAATGGTGAAAGCACCGAAGTACATGATAAAAGTGAAACCCACATGACATACTGTAACCCGATGCTCCCGAGGGGGATAACATCTCATGAAGAGATCCATATAGTACCAATCCGTGTTAACATCGTGACAGCATCAAGTAAAGTAATCTAGAGCGTAAATGTAAATCCCATCAAGTATGAATGGTCAGAGAATGTACTCGCCTGATATCCTGAGTATCTGAATGAAATACTGCCTGAGGAGTGGTGTCTGGCTCCTATTCAGAACAGTACAAGTCACAACATATCCAAATTGGTAAAATAAACTGCAACGAAGCATTCTACATGATGTTTGGGTCAATCTAGGCTAAAGTCAACATTTAGTCAACTCTAGTCAAACTACTCTAGTCCAACTAGGCCAACTAGGTCAAACCTAACCCAAACTACTCTGCCACAAGTATGTCGTGACTATCGCTTGGATATATTTCGTCCGTACAGGGCTTCATACGGCGCCATTTGGATGCTGGATTAATAGCTATTGTTGTATACAAATTCGGCCAGAGGTAGATGAAAGTCCCAGCTCGACTTGAAGTCAATTGCGCAGAGCCGTAACATGTCTTCGAGAATCTGATTGACGCGCTCTGTTTGGCCGTCGGTCTGGGAATGATAGGCTGAGCTAAAGTTTAACTTGGTACTCAGAGTCGACTGAAGGCTACTCCAGAATCACTACATATATCGTGAATCCCGATAAGAGACGATGGATACTAGAACTCCGTGCAGCCGTACTATCTCATCAAGATAAATCTGCACCAGGCGATCAACGCTCCAACTTTAATAGCAATGAAGTGCGGTGACTTGGTTAGTCGATCGACGATGACCCAGATGGCATCATTTTCCCGTGGCGTCTTCGACAGACCAACAATAAAATCTATGCACACGTGCTCCCACTTCCATTCTGGAATTGCCAGATTCTGCATCTTCCCGCCCGATCTCTGGTGCTCAGCTTTTACCTGCTGACAGGCCATGCATTGCGATACGAAGAATGCTACATCTCTTTTCATTCTGTGCCACCAGAAATTTGTGCGGTGGTCCTTGTACATCTTTATGCTACCGGGATACAAGGTGTACTTCACATAGTGCACCTCCGACAATATCTCCTTTCTAAGTTCTGTGTTATCTGGAACGCATAGCCTACCCCTCAAACGAGGCATGCCGGTTTCGTCTTCCAAAAAGTCGGTCGTCCTACTTGTCGAGATTAGCTCTCGTATCTTCTTCAGGTGCGGATCGTCCTTCTGAGCGATCTTGATCTTTTCTTGTAAGCTCGGCTCTAACTACAACTTTGCCACTAGTACATTCCTGAATCGGACCCAGAGTTCGATGCCCATCTCTCTTAGGTCGCGTAGCAGTCTACGGTCGATGGATAATGAGGCAATATACTTCCGACTCAGAGCGTCCGCCACAACATTTCCTTTTTCCGGCGTATAGTCAATAGTCAAGTCATAATCTTTGATCAGTTCAAGCTAACGCCTTTGCCGCAAGTTCAGTTCCTTTTGCGTGAATAGATACTTGAGGCTCTTTTGATCGGTGTAGATCGTGCACGCCATGCCATAAAGATAGTGACGCTACAATTTCAACGCGAACATAATTGCCGCTAACTCCAGGTCATGAGTAGGGTAGTTTTTTTCGTGCGGCTTTAGTTGTCGGGAAGCAAAAGATATCACCTTGTTCCGCTGCATCAGCGCACACCCCAAACCCTGATCGGATGCGTCGTTGAATATCTGAAAACCCTCAGTCCCTTCTAGAAGTGCGAGTATCGGGGCCGAGATGAGCCGTTGCTTTAACTCCTGGAAGGAAGCTTCACAGTCGTCTGACCATTCAAATGCGACTCCTTTTTGGGTGAGGCGAGTCAGAGGCGATGCGATCTTCGTGCAGTCTTTCACAAAGCGTCGGTAGTATCCTGCTAAGCCAAGGAAACTTCGAATCTCGCCGACGGACGCTGGCCATTTCCAATAGATAATGGCTTCAAATTTTTTTGGATCGACTGCAATACGTTCAACAGAAATGATGTATCCGAGGAATACGACGCTGCTCAGCCAAAATTCACATTTGCTTCACTTCACATATAACTAATTTTCTCGAAGGTTCTGAAGCACGGTTCGTAGATGCTCAGCATGTTGCTGCCTATTCTTTGAGTAGACGAGTATATCGTCGATAAAGACTACTACGAACTTGTCGAGGAATGGTCGGAACACCCGATTCATTAAATCTATGAAAGTAGCTGGGGCATTCGTTAGGCCGAACGGCATTACCATAAATTCGTAATAGCCGTATCGAGTGCGAAAGGCAGACTTCGACACATCGTCCGGCTTGAACTTGAGTTGATGGTAACCCGAGCGCAGATCAATTTTAGAGAACACCATAGCTCCTTGCAGCTGATCAAATAGATAGTCTATGCGGGACAGGGGATATTTATTCCGGACGATAGCTTTATTTAGCTCGCGATAATCGATACAAAGATGCAGTGAGCCATCCTTTTTCTTGACAAACAGTACGGGCGCTCCCTATGGCAAGACGCTGGGTCGAATGAATCTCTTGTCGAGCAACTCTTGCAACTGTACTTTGAGTTTTTTAAGCTCTGCAGGGGCCATTCTGTATGAGGCTTTAGAGATCGGTCAGGTATCGGAGAATGTATCAATATTAAATTGAATCTCTCGATCGGATGGCATGTCGGGCAGTTCGTCCGGAACACATCCGGGAATTCTGCCACAACGTCGATCTGACCCGCGTTTGCACAATCCTGTCGCATGTCTCGAACGGACGCTAGATAGTCTTCGCACCCGGGATGCAGCATCCGTCGAGTAGATATTACGGAGATCACCATGCAGGTCGGCGATGCCTCATCACACGAATAGCAGAATTCAGGCACTCCAGGTATGCGAAATGTGATACTCTTTTCAGCATAGTCTATGGTTGCATTGCACGGACCGAGCCAATCCATCCTCAGAATGATGTCGTAGTCCTTAATATCTAAAACTATCACATCAAGACTGATCTTTTGACTACCTATACAGATGATTCCGTCTTCGTAGACTAAATTTGCAAGTAGTGGCATGCCCGACGGTACGTTAATAGTAAGATCGAGACCCAGCGGTATCAGGGAAAATTTGTGCTCGGTAGTGAAGTCCGCTGATATAAAACTATACGTGGCACCTGAATCAAACAATACACGAGCAGTTTATTATTGAATTATAGTATACCTGTCACGACTGTGTCAGATGCGAACGCTTCATCTCGAGTCATGACGTAGACGTGGCCCTGAGCATTGGGGCGACGGTCTTGGCCATTCTGTTGTGCGGTCTGTGGAGCCCGAGGTGCTTGGCCTCGGTTCTGATGATGTTGTTGGGGGTGCTGGTTCAGCTTCTCTGGACAGTTGCGTGCAATGTGGTCCATTTGGCCGCACCCGAAGCACGCTCCGTTCTTCAGTCGGCACTCGTTGGCCATGTGCCCCTCTTTGTGACAGAAATTGTAAACTATTCGATCCTTTGTCTGGTTGTCGCCTCCGTTGTCGCAATTTTGATGCTTGTGCGCATTATTGCCTCCCGCATTACTATAACATTTGTTATTAAAGTGAACAACGCCAGTAGTAGTAGGAGGATACTCAGACTCCAAATGGAGGGCATGGTTGAGTGCCTCGTCCATGGTTTTGTATTCAGGCATTAAAACATGAGCACGAATAGAGGAACGCAGACCCACTTCGAATCGTCGAGCTCGACTTGCAGTTGTAGGTAGATATGCTCCAGCAAATTTGGCCATTTTGTTGAATTCAGTCACATATTGTCGTATTGTCATATTTTCTTGCCTAAACTGCATAAATTCGTTTTCTTTTTCTTGTCGCACGGCTGTAGGAAGATATTCAGTCTCGAACGCATTTTTAAATATGGCCCATGAGATCACCGTCGTTCCGTCTTCACATCGAATTTCCTGCTTCTGCACGGCCCACCAATCGTGTGCGTTCATTCGAAGTAGAAGTTGAGCACACACGACTTTCTTTGAGTCTTCGACACCCAGAAGCTCGAACTTGTCTTCCAGCTCCTCCAACCAGTCGATCGCCATGGAGGGATCTTCTGTGCCGTTGAAGGAAGTGCGACAGCTTTTCATAAATTTTGACACGTCGAAGTTAGAACTTCTCGGTACCGTAGGTGAGAGCACGGGCACCTCCGATTCAGCTTCATTTGATCAAACCGCAGGCTCGGTCACAGGAGGCATCATCGTTGAATTGTTGTTGGCCACGACCGATTGTACGATTTGTTGGAGTGTACATTCAGCTACTGCTGCTGCAGCTTGAATTGAGCCTCCAACCGATTCTTGAATTGGGTATGACGAGCCTCCATCTGCTGACGATGGAGCTTATTTTGGCGTTGCTGTATTTCGAGCATCTGCAGCATCCGTTGCATCGAGTCACCGGAGGATCCCGCTACGGTAGGCATCATCCCCATTGGGTTGACGGAGTACTCAGGTCTGAAACTACTCGAGCCGCTGAAAGTGCTCGTCTCATAGTTTGCCCGAGCTCCCGTAACTGCAGGGAAAAGAAAGGCCACTCTCGTTAGTTTCAAAAATGTCCTAGTTTTAATGTATGGAATAACTCATCTCATCGACATGAGGTCAACGGTTTGAGACTAGAAACTCGACACTGGAGGCCAATGACGTAAATCCATACTCTGATACCATTATGTCACGCCCCGATTCTGTCGAATCGATAGTCGTCCTCCGGGCGTGATGCCGTACGAACCTAATTTGCGATCGCAAAAGGCATAGTCATAAGGTAATCCGAAACACGAGAGCTAAGAGAGTAAGCAGACAAATTGAATCACACATTAAGTAAAGAGAACTTTAATCTTTATTAATAATGGACATCATTTACAGACTCCAGTACAGGACCCATGCCGCACGGGCTACAACATGACTCAATTACAAAAGAGTGCCGATGAGATAGCCGTTCCATACATTGCACACATTCCTCAATGACAACAGAGTATTCCAGTGACCTGGAATGGAGGGACGTTGAGCCATCTTTCTTAGACATTTGAGAGTCTTTAAAAGTGGAGTTACGGGAGCAAGTCTTCAATGCGCGGCTGAAGCTTCAAAAATTATGAACGTCGTCAAGCTAGTTGGCACGTCCTTCCTGATTCGCGGAACCTGCAAAGAGCGAGGATCAGTACGATCACATGTACTGGCGAATGGCTAATTAAAATCTAAGCTTCGCATTTGATTCAAGCAGTTTTATAAACGTGTTAGCTAGCTATTTCTTTGATCTTTCTAACCATCCTGATCGATTTGCATGTTAACATGTTTTGAGGCAAGCATATGAAATTGTATACATTAAGAAGCTATCATATTCATCCTATGTCACGTGCATTAGTTAAGCAGTGAAAGGGTGTGAAGGTCACTGGCAATGTCAAGCCATCACGGACTATAGCTAGGTTAGACAGCGACCCTTTTGCTGCGGGTAGCGAGCCCTGTACGAAAGTTTCCGAATAACCCACGCTGATGTAACGTTGGCGCTTGCTATACTCGTTCCTCCCGGGCCGAATCGGTTCCTTAGCCTAGGTAACCGTTCGAGGAAACTACATCTTGTCGACAAGTTGTCCAATGACCGTATTGCAAAGTCTTAAAAAATGCTATCTCTTTTCTAGAACCTTATCCTTTCTCTTTTAGTTGTAAAACTTAGCCTTTCTTTTGAACTTAGTCGATTTACTCACTTAGCCATATCGTTGCGATAAACGTTAATCGATTCATTCATTGTTTTGCATAGGCTATATGGAATTGCATAAGAAAGCACGTTTTATATTTTCAATATCGGCAGTTTGATAGCAAGTGTTTCGTGAAGAATCGTGCCATGATTTCTTTGATTCTACACTATGATGTCAAGTATTTCATTTAACTTTATATTGCTTTTGAAATAGAGGGTCGAGGCGAAGGAGGTCAGCCACTTGCCTTAGACTTGCTTCAGGCGAGGGACTGGTTGGCTGCGCTGACGTCGTCCATGCGATCACCTGCAATCTTATAAGCAACTGATTAGAACATTGTGTAATTCAAGGAATTTTGATATGAATGTGAAGCTCGAAAACACAAGTCACGATAATCTATCGGAAAGATTCACGAAAAACGCATTCACGAAAACCAAAGCTAAAGCCAAATTAAGTGCGGCATAAAAACCAGAGCAACGAGAGGTCTCTCCCGACTCAGCCGCAGAGCCAATCCTTGAGGTGCAACCTGCTGAATATGGGACTTGGTTCCGAAGAAGCCGTTCCATAACGGAAAATGGATCTTAATTCAACCGTTTCTGTTTGATCGATTTGGCCGATTTCGACCTATCGATCCCGACTGAATCGATAGCAACAGTGTTTCTTTCTTGTGCACCCCGTGGATGGAAACGGGGCACGATGTAGGGATGGGGCACTACAACATAGGCTACGGAAGGCTTCTGGAAGGTCATGGACTGGTGCACTCTCTGTTTTCTTTCCACCACACAAATGGAGAGAGTGCATCTCTATTTATAGAGAAGACTAGCACCTATGCACACATGTTGATGCATATGTACGCATACGCGCTGCTCGACCAGATCCTATAAAAATTGGGTCCTAGAGTCCTGTGTGCGATACAACAATGTGCAGCAGCCGACAGTACCGCAAGCACCGCATGCTGACTGCGCAGCCCACGCCCCACGCCATGTCGTCCGTGCCCACCTCATATGCCATGAGCATACGCCATGCGCGTACTCCATGCTCGTATGCCAAGCTCATACACCACGAGCATACGCCATACGAGTACTGTCACACCCCGACCCGAAATCACCCGAATTATCGTCGTCGCAAGGGGAGTGATGCCGCATGATCCTAGAGTTGCGCTCGTGCAAGGCAAGATGACAAGTTCTCAAAATGGTTGTCTTTGATTTGATATCAGCAAACGGAAGAAAACAGAGTATACGAAACAATTCTCTTTATTGATAATGAACTGAGATTACAAAGGCTTTCAATAATCCAACTGAATTTGCCAGATTGGCTACAACACTCAAGTTCTCTCTTGCCCATAAAGGATTTCATCGTTTCATACATCATGCCTTCTATATCTTGGTCGTATCAATCCTGTTGCAAGTCCGAGCATCAATGCGATCGCACGCTTCAAAAGCTACGATATTCTATACCTCTGCACGATCAAACGAAGCTTCGCCACGAGCAATCCATTCCCTGCACCCTGTATGAAAGCTGGTGGAGGATCAGTACGTTCGTCCTCGCATGTACTGATAAAAAGACCCACTTTCTAAACCAACATTTAGTATTTATGTTGAATCATGCAACTTAGCTTATGATCTTGCTATATTCTCCTTAGGGTCGACTTCATGGCATATTCAGCGGTAAAGCATGTTATCATGGCAAGCATGTTATTCGAGTTGAGTAGGCAAGTAGACAAGCAGGCAAGCAATCTCGTGTTTGTTTCTTGGTGTGACTTCTTACCAGCATAGACGCACTCGTCCTTGTTCCGACGCAAGGTGAATACGCCCTATTCCTTCCCTGTCATGGTATAAGTGCTCTCTTTGTAGGATCTATGTGTGCAGGATACATACGTGCCTGCACTTTCAATCCATCGTTCCTTAACTATATGAAGGTCATTGGCGTATCCGCGCCAGAATGGACTAAACTTGTTTCTCTTTTATTTTTTTCTTTCTTTTCTCAAATTGGGCAGCCCAGCGCTTCACGGATTGGGTTGCTATTCCAAACATCCGAAGACATACCGTATTCATACCATCTTTTGCGGCTTTTTACATCTATAACCGATTGCTAGTCATCTTACAGATGTTCACCCATCAAAGATTAACATCCCTCCTAGGCCAAATGGTTTCGGCGCCCCGGCACTAACCATTCGAGGGAACACCCGTGCACGGGCTATTATCTCTTACATTTGTCAAGCCCATTCGACCATGCAACATGCATCTTATTCAAACAACCAAACATAGTCTTGAGTCCACGACTCAGACATTCATCATCTCGTATTTCTCATATTAACTTTCTATGTTCTCACTTTCCATACTTCGTTTCGATGTTCAATGGCATCATGCCTCAACTCCATGTTCGTCAACCGAATGACCCGAAGGCCCCGAACACTTTTAGAGGCATCATGCCACATCTTATAATTCCGTCACCTATATGCCACAACTGTTCTCTTCGCAACAAAGCCATCTTTTTATGATTTTTGTGCACGTAGGCACGCTTTGACATGATTGCTCTCATTTCTTCGAGTCATGTATGCGATGCATGCCTCGATACCGTAATTCCATGTTCTTAGCCTTAATGTTCAATGTTCGTGGCTTGTATGCTAGGGCGCTCGCCTTCATAATCTTTCAATGTGTTAGCCTTTCAAACTCGTACGCGAAGGCAAGAAATGGCTCGTGCACGAAGGCACTCCCCGAATACAGTTATCCCATGTTCTTGTGGCTTGCGTAACGAGGTGCTCGCCTTTGCGATACCCAATATTCCATAGCGACTCGTACATTTGTGCATATTTCATTTTAATTGTTCTAACTCGTGTTCGACACACACTATGATTTATCTTCCGATCAGACCACGCCTGTGGGTCGATAGGTTAACTTAGCATACAATGATACATTCTTACTTAGGCATGAAGGAGTAAAAAAAAGAGTTAGTACTCCCACCTTAAACCGATATGCCTTGTTGTTTGCCAAGCCGATGCGGCTCGATTTCATATCTTTGTTGTACGGCCAAATCTTCTGACTTAGCCATTCGAGCACTTCTTGTTTTATTGAACTACTCGATCGATTCCGGCCTACCATGCCCAAGTCCCAGCCCATTGCGTGGCGGTGATTTGGGTTTTGCGGACCCGTTACGAATGAGGCAAAATGCTGACCTCTAACATTTCAGCATAAACGGATAGCATGCACATAAAACCAACTAAAATTAATACTTGCATCGATTCGGTCTTGCGCCTTGGGCCGATTCAATTTCTTAGAATCTTTGAGCCGACTCAACGTACTTATCCTTCGGGGCAATACAGCGCTTCACATCGATTCAACTCGATGCATTCTTTGGGACAATACAACTCTTCGCATCCACTTAGTTCGATGCATTGCTCGGGACAACGTAACGCTCGTATCGATTCGTATTGTTACATTTCATTTGGTCAATGCGACTCTTTGAGTCAACGTCTCAGCGTAATGCATCGTACGGAGCAAGACATTACAGAATATACCACTCAAAATAAGGTTCGTCCTCGAACCAAAACCAACACTCCGATTAAGTATTTTATAGATCATTTCACGATCTCGTCCAACTGTCGTTATTCCGTTTCAAACACTCGTGCAAGCTTTTATTAACTTTCAGTCTTTCCTGCAGCTCAATTTGAATTCAGTATACAACTTGATTTGGATCGTACACCTATATATTCAAGGCGTCCAAAAAATATGTATATTTTAGCCAAGTTCAGTGGTAGAGAATTGGAACAAAGTTGACAGGTAATTTCAATCCTATACTTGCCATCTCGTACTCCCTATCGGACTTATCTTTAGCAACTGTTCTCAAAATTTTATCACATAGGTATATTCGATACATACATGATTCATTCAATAAAGTCACTACACGCTACGCGATTCAAAATTACATTTTTTGTTTCATATGTTTCGTATGGACTGTCAATCCTATACGTTACATCGAGCCGTCGCACATCTGATCGCAATGATCCTTCGCAATGCCTTGCGTTCGAAGTCGCCACCCAACTATTTCTGAAGTCTGGCTATGCAACTTATCTCGATACAATTTCCTTTATTGACTTGCAAATGCATCAACATTCAGAACTATGTCCGCTAGGTTACTTACCTATACACCGTGCTTAAATTCTCCCGACGTAACTTTAAATTGATATTGCACATAGGCCACAATCTATCCGACACAAAAGTTTACATCAAGGCGACGGTGCTCAAGGCAACAATCGCTTTGACTCAAAGTCTCTACGATGTATCTTACGTTCGATTCCTAAAGAGTAGGAATTCACTAGCCAAATTCCCAACTTATCCATCTCGCAACATCAAATAAAATTTCGATTCACGCCAGCTCAATTGCAAGGTGAATCCATATCTAACGACATAACTCATAAGTCATTCTCTTACCACTCGTGCTCGTGCATAGTACGATTCTCAAAATTGCCTAAACTTATTATCAACATGCACCACATTATATTTGTTATTGATGCAATTTTAAATGTGATATCGCATGGGTCATCTTACGGTCTGCTATATTCAATTTGATTTGGCGGTCAAGTCTTCTAGGGTCAGCTATCCCGAAGCTACGCTTGATAATTGTAGATCATTAATGAAGGACAGTTTACTACGAACCATGTTATATCTTATTTTGGAGCCAAGTCATGTTTCGACGATTTCTATACGACCACCCAATTTCGGACAAAACTATTTCTATCGGTGCAACTGATGCGCAACTATCCTCCAAGTAAAGTCATGCACTACCGTCGATGATTCCAAAATTCACGAAATATCTACTCGTATTGAGTTTGAGTCTATCTACCCACGGTCGACAGCCGAGATGCTATACGCATCGAAACAATCGTCGATAACTTTACGACCTCGACCCGATCAATTACAAAGATTACGATCAACCAGTTCGACACTTCCGTATTACTATTCCAAAAATCTTGATATCGTAGGCCCGCTCTGTTTTATGTTCTCACATCGTGCTTACGTTTTCTTGCGTATCGATTTTTTATAGGTCGTATCAATTTCGATAACATGAGGGTCAACTTTGAATCAGCATCAACGTCGACTTTAGTTCGTATTTGCATACATCCAAGTTCACTACAAACTTTTCCATACGCATCAAACTTGTTTTCTATTTTTCATCGTATCCCGCTATGCTTTGATCGCGTAACCGAGTTACCGATTATCCAACATCGAACCCTCGAGTTATACGATAATGCCCTCTAAGTTTCTTGCGTGTTTCAGTCGTACTCAAATGAGTTTTGTCGTAACGTAACCAACTATCTCTTAGGCACATTTACCCGCATCAACCAACTCTTTACCGAAGTCGCACATCATGCAATCTGATTATAATTCGTCTCGTCCAACATTTCTATCGAGATTGTAAGTCGTGTGATTCGATTTCGATTCACCTCGCCCAACATTTCTATCAAGATCGCAAGTCGTGCGACTCGTTTGTAAGTTCAAGTTTTTCTTTCCCTTTAATCCGATTATTGCTTCAAGGCATAATCATTTCGCTAGTCTCGATCGTTCGACTGACTTATAAATTTTCATCCGATGTATCATTCATTGATACGAGTACCTGCCCTATCGTCCCAACTGATTATCGAAGAACACTTTCCTCAAAACATCGTCATACAAACTTTCCAATCGAGTCTCGATACTCCCCCATTTGTTGGAGTCAAAACTTCTGCAATTCTCACAACGCGTCGATGCAATTCATCGCACATGTGGTATATCATACACCACTCAGAATCGAGTCATTCATCGCATACGTGGTATGTCATATACCACTCAAAAATTAAGTCATTTCTCTCGTATCATACTCAGTATGAACCAATAATCTATTCCTACTCACGATTTCCACAGTGATCATGCCGATCACAACCGTAACTTTTGATTAATCAAATCTGACACAACTTGGCCAATATTTTCATTTGCCAATACAAGTTTGGTGTGCAACCGAACGATTCATTTCTATCGATTTATGATTTCAGTTCCTTCTATTGCATCTCGTGCAACGATTCATTTTTGATATCCGTTGCATTCCGTGCAGCGATTTTACTTTGACACGCATTGCACCACGTGCAACGATTTTACTTCCGATACGTATTGTACAGCGTACAATATTTTTTTCTGATATGTGTTGCACTTTGTGCTTCATTTCCGATAACCATTGCATCTCGTGCAAGTATTTATCTGTGACATTCAAAGCCAATGCTCAAATCCGTTCAACACATTCGATATCAACTTTTATTATCCTTGCATGCATCATTCACACTTTAACTCGTTACAATTTGATACAGCAACATTTTATTTCACTCGTTACACTTCATACAACTTTTTATATCTCTCGTTGCACTTCATGCAACATTTCATTTCCTATTCAATTTTGTTGCATTACAACATCGAACAGCACATTTCAATTTTTCAACTTGTTGCACTTGCAGCAACAAATATCTCAATTCACATCTCACGATTTGTTGCACTTGCAGCAACAAATATTTTACGGCTCGTTGCACTCAATACAATAAACCTTTTGTGACTTTCTTAGCGAACATCATGTAATTTTCAAAACAAATGAGGTAAAATTACACAATTTGTATTAGACTTATTGTATGGAACATCTAGTGCGACATCGAGTAGAGTTATGAGTGATTCGATTGGTGGGGGGTAACTCTTTGGAATTGAAACAAAGCAAGCGTCCTGAGGAAGTTAAGCCTAGAGCTCAGATATCAATTTGTCATGCCCCGACCTGGAATCACCCGAATAATCGTCCTCACAGGGGGCGTTATGTCGTACGAGCCTGGAGTTGCGCTCATGCAAGGCAAGATGACAAGTTCTCAAAATGGTTGTCTTTGATTTGATATCAGCAAACGGAAGAAAACAGAGTATACAAAACAATTCTCTTTATTGATAATGAACTGAGATTACAAAGGCTTTCAATAGCCCAACTGAATTTGCCAGATTGGCTACAACACTCAAGTTCTCTTTTGCCCGTAAAAGATTTCATCATTCCATACATCATGCCTTCTATATCTCGGCCGTATTAATCCTGTTGCAAGTCCGAGCGTCAATGCGATCGCACGCTTCAAATGCTACGGCATTCCATGCCTCTGTGTGATCAAGCGAAGCTTCGCCGTGAGTAATCCATTTCCTGCACCCTGTATGAAAGCTGGTGGGGGATCAGTACGTTCGTCCTTTCATGTACTGATAAAAAGACCACTTTTTAAATCGATATTTAGTATTTATGTTGAATCATGCAACTTAGCTTATGATCTTGTTATATTCTCCTTAGGGTCGATTTCATGGCATATTCAAAAGTGGTAAAACATGTTATCATGGAAAGCATGTTATTCGAGTTGAGTAGGCAAGTAGGCAAGCAATCTTGTGTTTGTTTTGTGGCGCAAGTTCTTACCAGCATATACGCACTCGCCCTTTCTCCGACGCAAGGTGAATACGCCCCATTCCTTCCTTGTCATGTTATAAGTGCTCCTAATACAGGATCTATGTGTACAGGATACATACGTGCCTGCATTTTTAACCCATCGTTCCTTAACTATATGAAGGACATTGGCGTATCCGCACCAGAATGGACTAAACTTATTTCTCTTTCATTTTTTTTCTTTCTTTTTTCTCAAATTGGGTAGCCCGACGCTTTACGAGTTGGGTTGCTATCTCAAACAACCGAAGACATACCGTATGTATACCATCTTTTGCGGCTTTTCACATATATAACCAGTTTCTAGTCGTCTTACAGATGTGCGTCCATCAAAGATTAATGTCCCTCCTAGGCCAAACGGTTCCGGCGCCCCGGCACTAACCGTTCGAGGGAACACCTGTGCACGGGCTATTATCTCTTACATTTGTCAAGCCCATTCGACCATGCAATGTGCATCTTATTCAAACAACCAAACATATTCTTGAGTCCACGACTCAGACATTCATCATCTCGTATTTCTCATATTAACTTTCTATCTTCTCACTTTCTATACTTCGTTTCGATGTTCAATGGCATCATGCCTCAACTCAATGTTCGTCAACCGAACGACCCGAAGGCCCCAAATACTTTTCAAGGCATCATGCCACATCTTACAGTTCTGTCACCTATATGCCACAATTGTTCTCTTCGGAACAAAGCCAACTTTTTATGATTCTCGTACACGTAGGCACGCTTTGACACGATTGTTCTCATTTCTTCGAGTCGTGCATGCGACCCACGCCTCGATACCGTAATTCCATGTTCTTAGCCTTAATGTTCAATGTTCGTGGCTTACACGCTAGGGCGCTCACCTTCAAAATATTTTAATGTGCTAGCCGTTGTAACTCTTGCGCGAAGGCACGAAATGGCTCGTGCATGAAGGCACTCGCCGAATACAGTTATCCTATGTTCTTATGGCTTTCGTACCGAGGCGCTCGCCTTTGCGATATCTAATGTTCCATTGTGACTCATGCATTTGATGCACGTTTCATTTCAATTGTTCTAACTAGTGTTCGACACACACTATGATTTATCTTCTGATTGGACCACGCCCGTGGCTTCGATAGGTTAACTTAGCATACAATGCTACATTCTTACTTAGGCATGAAGGAGTAAAAAGAAGAGTCAGTCCTCCCACCTTAAACCGATACGCCTTGTTGTTTGCCGAGGCGATGCGGCTCGATTTTATATCTTTGTTACACGGCCAAATCTTCTGACTTAGCTATTCGAGCACTTCTTATTTTATTGAACTATTCGATCAATTTTGGCCTACCATGCCCAAGTCCCAGCCCGTTGTGTGGCAGTAATTTGGGTTTTGCGGACCCGTTGCGAATGAGGCAAAATGTCGACCTCTAACATTTTAGCGTAAACGGATAGCCTGCACATGAAACTAACTAAAATCAATACTTGCATCGATTCAGACTTGCGCCTTGGGCCGATTCAATTTCTTAGAATCTTCGAGCCGACTCAATGCACTTATCCTTCGGGGCAATGCAGTACTTCGCATCGATTCAACTCGATGCATTCTTTGGGACAATGCAACTCTTCGCATCCACTTAGTTCGATGCATTGCTCAGGACAACGTAACCCTCGTATCGATTCGCATCGATACATTTTATTCGGTCAATACGACTATTTGGGTCAACGTCTCAGCGTAATGCGCCGTACGGAGCGGGGCATTACAAGTACGCCACGCTCGTAAGCCATGTGCATACTCCACGCGCTTACGCCTCATGCATAAAATGACCGCACGAGTGCCAAGTGCCTCAATGCGTTTGTGTGAAGTGCTGTGCCATAAAATTACCACTTTTCGTCCTTCGTTCGAGTCCGAGTCGCTAAGCCCCTACGGGGCTTAGCTCCATGGATTCCCAAAGTGAGCGACAAAACAAAAACTTGTTCTTTGTGGTTCAAACTCAACCCTCTAGGAAAATCAACCCACACGGGCTACCTCACCCCATGTGCCTACTCCAATACAAGCATTGCTTTGTATTGAGATATACACCATGATGGTTTCCAATGTGGGGCCAAAAATCCCTAGAGTAAAGTGAAAACCACCAGCACTAGGTTCATACTAACCACACAGGCGGGCACTACATTGCTTAGAGACACCACTAATGTCGCCCAAATGTCGGGAAAAGAGTTTGAGAAATAACATAGCTTGCAACTCATCATCAATAGTCATTTTAATAGAGGAGAGTTGATTAATAAAACTTTGTATTTTATTCAAGTATTCTGCAATATAACTCTCTTCTTTATACTTAAGATTAACAATATTTTCAATCAAGAAAGTCTTATTACCCGTCGTCTCTCATAAAGACCTTCTAACTTCTGCCAAAGATAGTGGATTGAACTTTCCGTGTATACGTGATATAACATGCTGTCATCTGACCATTGTCAAATAGTGCGAACAACTTTTCTATCAAGCTTCTTCCTATCACATTTGGGCATCTCACTAGGTTTGGTAGTATCACATCAAAAGGATGCATCTAGATCCTTGTATAGGAAGTGGTCTATTTGGGGTCTCGAAATCATCAAGTTTCTTCTATTGAGACTGATCATCCGTGTGGTGCTTTGCTCCAAGCTCGAATACCTACACAACCTTTAGCTTTGATACTGTTGATCCATTGCTCATGGTCAAACCTGATTTTAATAATTGATCAAACTCTGTCTCGATATAAATGCAAGTCAATTTAGATGTTTACCTACGACTTTTTTGGACACTGCTCAACAATGCATATTTACTATGTTCAAGACCGAAGCTGTTTCTGTTTCGAAGCTGTTTGCCATTCAGAATGTACTTCCTGTTAAGCTATGTAATTTTTCATTTTATTGAGTCTAGGAATACATTGTACACCGAGTCGTACTGGCAAATAGACTATCCGAAAACGTTTTTCAAAAACCATCCTATTCTTTTACAAATGACCTACGTTTTTGTAAAACATCCTTTTTACGTACCAAAAGCTTCTGAAGGACTTTTCAAAAAGCCAAAATTGATTTTTTCACAAAAATGAACTGGCAGAACCCTAGCAGAACTGGGTCCGAGTTAGGCCAGAGTTTGGCCAATTGGAACGTTAGTGAACGTTGGATTTTAAACTTGGTCATCCTTCAGTTGCGGTTTCTTACAAAGAGTTCTGTCCGAATTCTGTCCGAATTCTGTCAGAGTTTTGTCTTTAGAAAAACTATAAACAGAGAAGTATTTCGATCATTTCAAATCACTAATTCACTTTCAATCTCTTCTCTACCTGAGCTTACATTCTTCCAAAGAGTTTAAAAAAAAAAGCTTATATTTTCAAATCCCAAGCCAGTTACAATCCTCTAGTCGATTTACCAGTGCGGTGCGGTCTAGAAGTTTCAGAGCGATTGTAATCAGAGGCTTTATAGAAGATACAACTCTTCACAATTGAAGTTGGTCGAGTTCTTCGTATCAAAGCTCGCGTCTGTAGAAGTTGTAAGGACTTCGTATGAAAACTTGCAGGATTTTCCAATAGTGGATTCAACTGGAAGCTAGAGTTCTTCCGACTGGACTAGTCCTCACAAGAGAAAAACCAGTATAAATCTCGGTGTTTGCGTTTGCCTTCTGATCACTTTTAATTTCTGTCATTTACTTTGTGATTATTATTATATCTGTGATCTAACTGCTAACAAGATTTTTAATTAGCAATATTCTGCTGCCTAATCTATTCACCCCCCTCTAGAGTATTCTGCTTTACGATTTCGTTCCTACAATTGGTATCAGAGTAGGTCATATAGATAAAGCAAGGTAAAATTACAGTTATATTCAATTTTTATATAGATCACAGCATTACACATGGCAACTGTGAAATTCACAAGTGAAGGCCAAGACACAAACAGACCTCCACTGTTTGACGGCACAAACTACACTTATTGGAAAACACGTATGAGTTTCTTTCTGAAATCTCTTGATTTTGACTTATGGTCTGTAGTTATTGATGGCTATAAAAAGCTACCTCGTATTAATGTTGATGGTGTTTTAGTTGAAAAACCCCATGACAAATATACAGAGAAAGAAAAGAAAAAGGCCAGTCTTGACGCACGTGCTATTAACGCTTTATTTTGTGCCTTAGACAGAACTGAATTCAACAGGGTGCCTACTTGCACAACATCAAACGAAGTGTGAAAACTTCTCGAAGTAACCCACGAAGGAACAACACAAGTCAAGGAGTCAAAGATCAGCAGACTTACTCAGGAATACGAGGCATTAAAAATGAAGCCAAGTGAATCAGTCACTCAGATGTTTACAAGATTCTTGGATATTGTAAATCCTCTGTCTTCACTAGGCAAGGATTACAGTAACCATAAGAAGATTCGCAAACTTCGACGAGCCCTTACAAAGAACTGGATTCCAAAGGCTACTGCAATCATTGAAGGGAACGACCTCTCAACAATGTCTCTAGAAACACTAATGGGTAAGCTACTCACTCACGAGTTAGAACTTCAAGACTTTGAAGATGCTTTACCAAAAGAGAAGTCAGAGAAGACGATCGCTCTCAAGGCTCAACATAGAAGAATCATCGAAGATGATTCTGATGACAGCGACTCCGACTCTGAAGATCAAGCTCTTCTGGTAAAAAAATTCAAGAAGTTCATGAGATTTAACAGGAGAACAAAAGATAGCAAAGACAACAACAACAACAACAACAACAACAACAACGAGGAAGATCCTATTTGCTACGGATGCAAGAAAAAAGGACACATGAAGAAAGATTGCCCCTCAGCATCATCATCAAAGAAAAGCAGCAAATATGACAAAGGCTACATGAAGAAATCTACATCAAGAAAGTACGCCAACACAAGCACATGGCATGAAAGTGAAGCCAGCGACTCAGAAGATGAACAATCAGATGACGCTGCAAATGTATGCTTGATGGCTTGTGATCAGGTAATTACTAATCCTCTATTTGATCCTTATGATGATTTCACCTTTGAGCAACTAGGAGAGGCTTTCAGTGAACTGTTAGATGATTACAGGAAACTGTGTAGCAAATATGAAACCTCTAAGAAGGTACTCAAAGAGTACAAAGGTGAAATAGGAAGACTTACCGACCTACTAGATCATGTTAGAGATAATGACTCTTCAAATGAGTCTGGTGAGCTTTCTTCTATTAAATTGTTGTTACACGAGACTGTTAAGCTATCCGAAGAAAAAGACCAAACTATTATCCAGTTAAAGGAAGACCTATCTAAGGAGAAAAAGAGTCTCCAATGTGCACAGGTCAGATTAGAATCACTCACATCTGACTATACTAGATTATATGACACTTCCAAAAAGTTAGAAATTAGTTTAGAAAAACGGCCTGAAGTTGCTGCTTCCTATTCTAACACGTGTCAATTACCGAATCATCGGAACACGCCCAACACTGTCAGACCAAACCATACCAAGACTATGCCCAAGAAGACTAATAGGCATGCATTCTTCTATACTAGAAAACCAAAACCTACCAATCATGCACCTCACACTACTTTCAACACTCAACATGCTAAATGTCATTATTGTGGCCTCATTGGTCATATATCTTCTGCATGTAGAATCAGAAAGTTAGTAGATTTAAATATTTATGCATGGATACCGAAAACTAACCAGTCAGGACCCTACAAGAAATGGGTACCAAAAGTTTCATCTGCAAATTATTTTGTAGGTGGGACGTCCTTCACATGCTAGGAGCAAATGGATCCTCGACAGCGGTTGCCCACGGCACATGACCGGTGACGCTTCATTATTTGCAACACTGTCGAAGAGGAATAAAGAAGGATACGTCTCCTTCGGTAATAATTTAAGAGGGTACATAATCGGTATCGGTGACATTGGTAAGGCTCCATATCCAGTAATTAAAGATGTTTGTCTAGTTACTGAGTTAAAACATAATCTGCTCAGCATAAGCCATTTAGCTGATCACGGTTATGGTATTAACTCCGTAAAAGATAAATGTACTATAATTGATAGTTCAACTGGTAGCACTATATTTGAAGGTATTAGGGAAGACAATATATATGTATTCGATTTGTTGGAAGATGCTAACACAACAGGTAGATGTTTGATGGCAAAAAGCGTTGAGAGTCAACTATGGCATATGAGACTCGGTCATGCAAACATGGATACAATTTCAAGATTATCTACGAAGAAGTTGGTACGCGGCTTACCGAACATTTCTTTCAAGAAGGATACGGTATATAGTGAATGTGAAAAGAACAAAGCTACCAAATCCGTATTCAAATCCAAGAACGCCGTAAGTACCACTAGACCTTTACAACTGCTGCATATGGACTTATTTGGACCCAGCAGAATTGCCAGTATAGGTGGTAAGTTATATGTATTTGTCATTATAGATGACTTCTCTAGATATACATGGGTTTATTTTCTTGCACGCAAGAATGATGCATTATCAGAATTCGTCACCTTTTGCAAGAAAGTACAGAATGAAAAAGGATTCATGATTACTCGCATTCATAGTGATCATGGCGGTAAATTTGAAAATGCAGAATTCAAGCAATTTTGTGACACACACGATCATTTACATGAATTCTCTTGCCCTAGGACTCCGCAACAAAATGGAGTTGTGGAACGTAAGAACAGAACTCTATCTGAAATGGCTAGAGTAATGTTAAACCAGTTTAGTCTACCTAGATACTTATGGGCTGAAGCTGTAAATACAGCATGTTATATTCTCAATAGGGTTCTAATTCGACCTATATCGAAGAAGACTCCCTATGAATTATGGTTTGATAGAACACCAAATGTTTCTTATTTCAAAATCTTTGGATGTAAATGCTTTATTCTTAATACTAAAGATAATTTGAGTAAATTTGATGAAAAGGTCGATGAAGGTATATTTTTAGGTTATGCAGCAAAGAGCAAAGGATATATAGTCTTCAACAAAAGAACCATGATCAGTGAAGAATCTATCAACGTCAAGTTTGATGAGCTAAATCAACACTTAGACGATGATGACAATGAAGACATAATCGCACCAAGTACAGCTACTGCAAAACCTTCACACAAAGATACAGAACCATCACATCAGGCATCAGATGAACCTCCAAGCAAAGAAGCCAGAACTAGCAATCCTGAGACTATACCAAAAGAGATGAGATTCTTGGCTAATCATCCAAAGGACTTGGTAATTGGTGAGATTACCAAGGGTGTAAGTACTCGTTCCTCTAATAAAGATATAGCTTCTTGTGTTGCTTTTGTCTCGCAGTTTGAACCCAAAAATATTAATAAAGTATGTAGTGATAACTTTTGGTTAGATGCTATGCAAGAGGAATTAAACCAATTCGAAGGGAATCAAGTTTGGGAACTTGTTCCCAAGCCCATTGATCATCCGGTCATTGGCACCCGATGGGTATTCCGAAATAAACTGAACGAGAATGGTTTAGTGACTCGTAATAAGGCTCGACTCGTAGCTCAAGGATACAATCAGGAAGATGGTATCGACTACGATAAAACTTATGCCCCAGTTGCGAGATTAGAATTCGTTCGCATGTTATATGCATTTGCATATTTTCATAATTTTAAGTTATTTCAAATGGATGTCAAAAGCGCATTTTTAAATGGTTTTATAAAAAAAGAGGTTTATGTAGCTCAACCACCCGGTTTTACTGATTTCAAATTTTCTGAATATGTTTTCAAGTTGAAGAAAGCTTTATACGGTTTGAAACAAGCCCCTCGTGCTTGGTACGATCGTCTAATCACTTTTCTACTTGATAACGATTTTTCAAAGGGAAAGGTTGACACTACTTTGTTCATAAAATCTTTGAATAATAATATTCTTTTGATTCAAGTCTATGTAGATGATATTATCTTTGGATCTACTGATGAATCTCTTTGTCAAATTTTTTTAAAGTGTATGCAGAATGAGTTTGAGATGAGCATGATGGGAGAGCTGAAATTCTTTCTCGGACTGCAAATCAAACAAACCAGCAATGGAACGTTCATAAATCAAGCAAAGTACACAAAGGATCTATTAAAGAAGTTCGACATGGAAGCAGTCAAGCCACTTAGCACTCCAATGGCGACTTCAACCAAGCTTGATATTGATGAACAAGGCAAACATGTCGACATACGTAAGTATCGAGGTATGATCGGTAGCTTACTGTATTTAACTGCTAGTCGACCAGACATTATGTTTAGTATTTGTTTATGTGCACGCTTTCAAGCTAATCCTAAGGAATCACATTTGTGCGCAGTTAAGCGTATCTTTCGATGCCTTAAAGGCACTTCTTCTGTCGGCTTATGGTATCCCAAAACCACATCATTTGACCTAACCGGTTATTCTGTTGCTGATTTTGCCGGATGCAAAGTAGATAGAAAAAGTACTAGTGGTACATGTCATTTCCTAGAAAAAGCTTTAGTCTCTTGGTTTAGTAAAAAGCAAAATTATGTTGCATTATCAACAACCGAGGCTGAGTATATCGTCGCAGGACGTTGTTGTGCACAAATTTTGTGGATGAAACAAACCTTAGAAGACTATGGATTGTATTTTACACATATACCCATTTTCTGTGACAACACTAGCTCTATTAATTTGACTAAGAATCCAGTATGTCACTCTCGTACTAAACATATCGAGATTCGACATCACTTTCTTAGAGATCATCATCAAAATGGAGATATAGACCTTGTATACATAGACACACAGAATCAATTAGCTGATATACTCATAAAACCTCTAGCGGAAGATCGTTTTAATTATTTACGTCGAGAATTAGACATTTTAGATGTCAATAATATTAATTAATTTTGTTTTATTAATTAATTTATTCGATACTCATAAATTATTTTTGAGACAAGCCTAAAAAGAGTCTGTCTGTCGCCATGACTACGGTCGAAGCGAAGCGGTACTTAAGGGTTTCTCGGTAAACCTCCGTTAGCTGGGACAGTACTCCTACAGCTAATCTGAGACAGATGCTGAGTAAAGAATATTAATTTATAAAATAATATTAATTATATTACTTTGAGATTTAAAATTACTAAACTTTGAATTAAATACTTGAAACGAATTAATGAAAAAGATGTGGCCCCATTTCTATTATTTTTATATATATATATATAGCCAGGCAACCCTTGGCGAATTCGGCCCGAGTTCGGTCCGAATTCGGCCAGAGTTCGACTGGGTATATATATGTACCAGCCAGAACTCGAGGCCCCCATCTTCTTCATTCTTCCAAACTACATCAAACAGCAGCTGCCGCGCCTCCAAATCCTAGTTTTTCTCCATCCTTGTTCTTCCAATCCGAGTGGAGATTTTCGTCCAAACTTTGGATTCTTGCGGAGAACTTCGTCCTCATCAGCATATCCAATTCTTGGAAGGTATAATCCCTTCTCTCCTCCACTTTTCAATACTTAGGGTTTCTAGAAATTTTTGGAAAAGAATGCCTAAGTTCAATCCCTTCAAGAGGAAGAAGACTAATGCTAGTGAAGAGGCATCATCTTCAGATCCGCATACGGATTGTCTCTTTTCTTCGGTCCAATCGGACGATGGTGCGTCGGACGAGTTTTACTTTAAAACTTCCGATCAAGCTTTATTGTGGTACGCCGATTTTATCATGCGTACTATTTGTACCGGATCGTCGATTAAATGGACTGTCTTTCCGGATCACCGCCCTTACTTTGAGGCATTAGGGTTACAATACTTTCTGTAGTGCCCCGCTCCGCGAAGGCACTAGATAAACAGAAAGATCGGATTGCTGGCTCTGCAACAGAAGACGATTAATCTGGGTGAGTGGACGAAGTCTCATTTGCTGATTCGCTTACGCCTTAAGAATCTGAATTTTTGATTGAATGCTTTTGTTAATAATAAGATGGTAAATCCTTGAGTATGCTTTAAGAGAATTCACATGTTGCCTCGCTAAGATTTGAATGTTGCCTTGATAAAGAGAACCATGCCATGCTAAGAACAAGAAAAGAAATAATCAGCATGCTAATAAGAAGACTCGTTGCCTGCTAATAAGAACTGAAATGATACTTGTCATGCTTGATAGGATAAGAGAAAACAAATGAATCGAATTGAATGCTTGATCATTGCTTGCTGCTTGTATGCTTAAGAATTATAGACATGTATAGACGGACTTGTACATGTTGACCTGAATAAAAGAAAGGTACGAATTGAACGTGTCGTATATCTGCAAAGGCAAAAAAAGAACATGTCGTACATCTGATCTGAAATCTGTTTCATCTGATAGAATCCTGCTAGAGCATGCATATGGTCTCGGACAACTCGTGCACGAGTAAAATTTGTCTCTCGGATGGTATCTGGGGGCGCCTGGAATCGCTCGGCCTAGGAGAGATTATGAGCACACTGGGTGCAAGGACCCATGTTAAAAGTGTAGCCGTTATCTGTGTCCTTACCGACGAGCTGAACCCAACAGGAAATGACAATATTGGTTTTATAATGTTATGCTAATCCTTGTCTTGTGCAGGGATGGACGGTCGGCTATGGTAAGAATCACTAAAAAAGTGATAAAACTGTATTGCTTGAGTTTGATATATAAATGCTGGCAGAGATTAATCTGTTACCAAGAAATGCTATGTTCCACTAAGAGAAAGGATGTAATATCATGCTTGTAATCTGACCCTAAGTTTGTCTTGAACAAGAGAAAAGAATGCTAAAGTTGTTGTCCCTAATAAAATGAATATGCTCATGAAACACGCTGTGCACTGCACATGAAAGGAATAGTCATCGTGCTAGAATTGAATAGTCCTTTGTATGCTTGAAATAATATGAACTGTGGCTTTTCAAAGATGTGTTTTCAAAAGATATGTAAATTGACTCTGTATGCATGGAATGAATCTAGGTAAAACTAGCAAGATCACATCACAAGAAACGTTTTCTCACTAAATGAACAGTGATCGTTTCAGACAAATGTAGCTCTTTGTTCACACATTCACCAGTATGCTGATATACTGACCCATCATCAGTCTGCATGCAGGTGCACCATGCATCGAGAAGGATAGCCCGAAGCGATAGCTGTAACTCCACCTTTTAATATTCAAGTAAATTTTTTTTTTATTTGTTTATTTAGTAAATAGAACTCTTCACTATTTCAGGTAAGATATTTTAAGTATAGCAATTAGGTTAGCCATTGGGCTTTTGTATGGATTACATTAATTCTTCTAACTCAGCCCATTAATTCTTCTAACTCAGCCCATTAGTTCTTCTAACTCAGCCATTCTTCTTTCAAAAATCGACCATAGTTCCATTTGCTTAGGTCATTTAAGGAAAGGAGACTTGTAAAGAATTCACAGCTCATTCTTTCCAACCCATGTGAATGAAGTTTGAAATTCTAACAAACTTTTCTCACAATAGTGAGCTGGAAATCCTTTTGGCGCCAATCCCTGCGTAGGGATCAAGCCACAAATTCTATATAAATCACTCTCCTTCCTTCATCATTCTCTGCAATTTTTCCTGAGAATTCTTTTCCATTCTTTCTCCCCATGCTCTTCACTCTTGTCGACTGAAGTCCAGGAGGAGAACGACGACGGCTAATGGTCTGAAGACTCTACGAAGGCAGGGAGAATGAGTTCAACTTCTTTGACAGATCAACAAGAAGGGCTGGTGAGCATTAGATTGTTCAATTCTATTTCGATTCCTTGGAAATTTTGGTAATTCAAATTCTTGTGAACATCTGCTGATTGTTCTTCCAAATCCTTGAAATTCAGTGAGCTCTGAGAAGCTTCTTCGATCCAGCGATTGGTAGGAGCCATAACTCTTGATTGTTTAATTCAATTTATTGGTCTATTGATGCAATGGATCTTTTGTGGATCGGAAATCTCAGATCGATCAGTGTAAACCAAGTGATCGATTATTTGTCTCTATCACCTAATCTACCTCTGTGATCATAGCAAGGATGGGGATCTGAGCATATCAGGGGTGAGTCAGTCCTTGGTAAGCTTGTGGGAATATTTCAATCCAAATATTGATTCTAAATCTGGGAGAACCAGCTCCTTGTTCCTATAATTTGATATTGTCTAGTTGATGTCTGATTTGGATTTCAGATATTGAATCAACCTGGGTACGGGATTCGTGTTCAACCTGAAATTCTGATTTTCGACTGAATTTAACTCTCAGGTATGATTCTCATCAGTTAATCCTTGTTATGTGAATTTGATGCTTGTATTGTGGCTGATACTTAGCTAAGTATAGGATTGGTTGTGGGTCATTTCTCTATGAATGAGGTTATCTATTAGTATAAGTCTCGGGACAAGGCAGAGTAAAGAATAGGATTTAAGTTTGGACTGTCAGAGAGACAGTTCAGTCCTAGACTGAACTGTATGTCAATGCATATTTTGGGTGAGCAGAGCTTGCATCAGTGACCAGGTTGATTCTGATTAATTGAACCTGAGATTAGGATGTATTTTTTTCATTTGCAATGAAGTGGAGGTAATGTTTTGACTGAATGTATCAGTTAACTCCATTATCAGGTTAGTTTAGTTATTTGAATTTTTTGTCATTTCTTTTTTTTGATGGTTAAATGCAGTGGGTTATTGATTGGTTGGTTTAGGAGACCTATTTATGTTAGCACTGGTTTAGGCTTCTTGCAAGCAGCACACTTAACACCACTCTCATATTTTCTGAACTGAGACTGGTTGTTCAAATAGACTAAGTATTACCTGGAACCAAATGGGAATAGATTTATGAGACTTATCCTTGAAACAGGACACTGCACAGGAAGTAATACCATAGGCCAGCTAGGAGGAAGACAGCCTGAATAATCCTAGAAATGTTATAAATAACAGTTTCCTCTTTCAAGGAAATTTCTGAATTGTTCCCATAAGATTGACAGCTAGCCAATATGGAAGAGAGGCAAGTTAGATTGTTAGGAAATTCTTGACAACCCTGCTGTGTGATATTTTGATTTACTGTTTTATTCAGATTTCAATTTAGCCTTAGAATGGCCAGGATTTAATTCAATCCTGGGGAAACCTGGGGAGTTAGTCATGTTTGCCATTACCTTCTAAATGGCAGGTGGTTTGTAGACTGGGTTCTACTGAAGTTGGAGTTGTACCAATCTTTATAAACTAGATTACCTTGAACCTGAGATTGTCTTAGGATCTTAACAGTAAACTGGTACTGTGGTTGGAGTGTTAGTCACTGTTTCAGGACTGTTTTACCTGAGAAAATATTTGGTTTAACTTGTCCAGGTTTCCTTGTTTACATGGGACAGTTGTGGGATTGGAAGTATTGGCATTAAGCTACAGGAATTCATGAGTAGGACCTTGTTTCCCTGGGTAAAATCTTGAATATTGTGAGATGGAAACCAATTTATAATTGAATGGATTGGTTGACATTGGGGGCTATTCGAGTCAGACTGTTTTAGAGTGGCAGGTCTAGTTGTAAGATAAATTAGACTCCTAGGTAGGAACTGAGAACTTGTGTTTCCAGGAAACCAAGAACATGAACTTGTGTTTCCAGGAAACCAAGGACATGTTCCTGTGTGTTCCAGGAAACCAAGAACATGTTCCTTGTGTGCCCAGGAACTGAGAATATGTGTATTTCTGTTTGTTCCAGGAATGCACTTTCTGTGTTCCAGGAATGAAATTCCTGATCTTCCAGGAAAGTTCCTGTATAATCCTCAGGATTGATCCTGACTTGTCATCATTCGATATCCTTCTCTAAAAGGACAATTTTGTGATACCAGGTTCCAATTGAACAGTTGTTTTGGTTAGAGAGTTTGGTAATTCATAGTTAAGATTTTCAGGAAACCTTTGGGAATCTTGTGTTAACCTTTAGTTCATCAATTTTAGTATAGTTAATAAGTTGTTATGTTTTCAAAAGCTTGATTAATTTGAAGTTGTATTTGAGTTACTATTAATTTTGATTATTTGTTATGGAAGTATTTAAGGAATGGGAACCCTAGAACTAAGTTTAAATGAAGTTAATTCATGGTTAGAATATTGTTAATAAATTAGATTTAGATTGATCATAACCAACTTGTACACATCATTATCATTACAGGAGGATATCTAGCTCTATTACCTACTCGTACTTTCCTGGAGCAAGGCAAGTACACTCTATGGTTTTGATCAGTGCATCTTCTTGTTCTTATTGCTGACACACTGCGACACGTTCATGATCTTACCTGTCTTGTTCTTTCATGATCTTACTTGTATCTTGGGGTGGGGAAATACTCTAGATATGTGACCAAACCCGGATACTTATTCATGATCTTTAGCTTAGGCCTCGCACAGTGCACGCGGGTCCTAAGCCGTACCTACATGATCTTTCAGGATCTTTTTATGCTCTTTTATGGTCTTACCCAAGCCGGTCACATATCATAGAAGTATTTCAAATTTATAACACATGTTCAGGATTTTGCTCTTACATTAGTTCTTATGATGATCCTGATCTTTATTTTAGCTATAGACATGATCTTCCCTGTATCTTACATGGTCATGATCTTCATGTATCTTTATAGCAGTATTTCATGATCTTCCTGTTCTTTACATAGCATGTTCTTATCATGTTCTTTCAGCATTTACTTTCCATATCATGATGTTATTGTTCATTACCTAGAACTGTACTTTGCTCCGCTCTTGACTGGATATGTTATGATAGGTGAGATGGAGGCTTTGTGTGACACATACTATGGACAGGACACTGCCTTCCCTACTGAGCCAGCTGGAGCTGCTTGTGACCTAGAGGCTGCAGAGGCCTAGTACTTCATTAGTTTTCCTTTATCTTTCCATGTATTGAGACTAGCAGACTCTTTATAGTTGAATTGTAATAAATTCAGATATTGTATCTCTTTTCTGGTTGGGACACATTATATAGTTGCTGTGATTCTATACTTTCATGTTTATCTGGTTAGTTTCCCTAGCTTGGTACAGCTTACTTCATTGTGTCTAACAATGAAGGCTTGGCGTGTCCGACTCGTGTCCGATTATTCAGAAGCGGGTCGTGACATGTTTTTAGTGGTGGCCCATGCAGGTCTATCCTAATGGTACCTAGGACTTAGCGTACTATTAGGGGACTTGATTACACTAGGGAAACTTGATCACAGCATAGGAAAATCGGGAAATAAAGGGTATATCAGGTTATTCAAGTTTTTCAGGTGCTTATTATTATTAAAAACATTGTTTGTTAGGTTTTAGGGTTTGTCATTCAACAAGTTTTCTATTTATGCAGGATGGTGGCCACAAGGAAGACCGCAGATCAGACTGGAGTTGCGAGCGGTTCTGGAGTTGCAGGCGGTACAGAGCAGCCCGCACCAGACGTCCAGGCGGATCAGCTTCCGCCAGCGCCTCCTATCTTTCCATCGCTGCCGCCGACGATGATGCTAGACGGTAACCAAGTAATGGCGTTGTTTCAGCACTTTCTGGAGGCCCAGAACCATCAGGCAGCGCAGTTCAGAGCGACTGTCGTCGACGCGCTGAGGACCAGGGAGCCGGCAGCACCAGCACTAGCACCAGTAGCACCTCCAGCACCGCGAGGACCGAGACCAGGGACAGCGAAGGAGTACCAGCACCTTAGCCCGATGGACTTCTGGGGCGACGAGGGGATCATCTATGCAGATGAATGGCTGGAGAATGCAGAGAGGACCTTGACCATGGCGAACATTCCAGAGGACCAGAAGGTGTCAGTAGCTAGCATGCGACTCTTTGACTTGGCCAGAGCTTAGTATCGGGAGGACCCCCAGTTGGCGGAGCCCCGGGTGTCTTGGACAGTTTTCAAAACACTGTTCAAGGAGAAATTCTTCCCAGAGGTGGAGCGTGATGAGTTGAGGATACAGTTCGAGGCACTGCAGCAGGGGACGATGACGGTTGCTCAGTATACTTCGGAGTTTACCAGACTCAGCAGGTTCGCTGAAAGACTGGTTAGAGAGCCAGAGGACAGAGCATGGAGATTCAAGAAGGGTCTCAACAGGGAGCTGCGACATATGGTGGCGATTAGCCAGGCGACTACCTACTCCAGCATCCTTAAGATCGCTCAGGCAGTAGAGAAGGAGGCAGACCCAAAGCTGAAGAGGGACCGAGATGTGGGCAGCAGCAGTTTCCAGGCACCGGCGGAGAGAGTTCAGACTCAGACCCAGATGAGGCCGCACCAGCAGCAGCATCACCGACAGGCCAGAGCTCCAGCACATCAGCATCAGAGGTAGCATCTGGCGGCCCCTTGTGCCTATTGCCATCGCCCCGGTCATCATATCGACGAGTGCCGCAAGAGGTTGGGACTTTGCCTCTTTTGCGGATCAGATGCACATCAGATGAGGGACTGCGCTCAGGCTATAGCTAGACTAGCCGGAGGACCCCGAGGAGCAGGAGGACCACCGGCTGCACCACCCAGAGCATTGCCTGCTGCACCGCAGAGAGGAGGAACTCTACCACCCCAGCAGCAGAGGTTTGTACAGCACCAGCAGCAGCAGAGAGGAGGAGCACAGCAGGGACGTGCTTACGTCATGGCTACAGTTGAGGAGGACGAGGCAGTGCCAGATGTGATCACAGGTTCTATATTCTTACATTCTTTCCCTGCCATTGCATTGTTTGATTCTGGAGCCACCGATAGCTTTGTATCGTATAAGTTTCTGCATAGACACGGCTTCACACCCAAGCCCACTAGGCGAAACTGTCAGATTATGACAGGAGGAGGGTCAGTTCCAGTAAGTGAGATGGTGGAATGCCCTATCACTATTGCTGGGAGAGAGATCTGAGCTCGACTTCTAGTGATGCCGCTTCCCGGATTTGACGTAGTCCTCGGCATCGACTGGATGAGCGAGCAGTTTGCTGTAATAGACTGCCATGAAGGAAAGGTGATCTTCAGCCCGCCAGGAGTTCCACCGTTCGAGATCAGCAGACGAGTTGCAGAGAGGCCAGAGGGAGTCTACTTCGGAGCAGTTGCAGAAGACCAGGAGTTGCCGCATCCGCTGATTGCAGAGTATCTTGACGTCTTTCCAGAGGAGCTGCCAGGATTACCACCAGATCGAGATGTGGAGTTTGGCATTGACCTATTGCCCGGATCAGCACCGAAGTCACAACACTGTTACAAGATCAACCCGAAGGAAGCTGCGGAGTTGAAGGCGCAGATCGATGAGCTTGAGGGCAAAGGATTTATTCGATCCAGTGCTTCACCCTGGGGAGCACCGGTGCTTTTTGTGCCCAAGAAGGATGGGACGGTGAGGATGTGCATTGACTATCGTACACTCAACAACATCACCATTAAGAATAGATATCCTTTGCCGCGGATTGATGAGCTGTTTGACCAGCTTAGTGGAGCGAAGGTCTTTTCTAAGATCGATCTTCGATCGGGGTACCACCAGATGAAGGTTCAGGAGCAGGATATTCCGAAGACAGCCTTCAACACCCGATACGGCCAGTATGAGTTCCTGGTGATGCCGTTCGGACTCACCAATGCCCCAGCTGTGTTTATGAACCTGATGAATAAGGTTTTCCACAAGTATTTGGATAAGTTTGTCGTAGTCTTTATTGACGACATTCTGATCTATTCCAAGACGGAGGAGGAGCATGTTGAGCACCTGCGGATTGTTTTGGAGATTCTGCGGAAGGAGAAGCTGTACGGGAAACTCTCAAAATGTGAGTTTTTCTTGGACCGGGTAGAGTTTCTAGGGCATGTGGTGACTGGAGAAGGGATTTCTGTGGATCCCAAGAAGATTGAAGCAGTGGAAGCCTGGGCACCTCCCAAGTCAGTAGCAGAGATTCGTAGTTTCCTAGGTCTAGCAGGATACTACAGGAAGTTCGTGAAGGACTTCGCCAGGATAGCAGAGCCTATGACGAAGCTTACGCGGAAGGACGAGGAGTTCATATGGAGCGACGCTTGCCAGACAGCATTTGAAGAATTGAAGAGAAGACTCACGACGGCACCAGTTCTAGCTTTGCCATCGGGATCAGGAGGATTCGTCATCTAAAGCGATGCTTCAGGAAAAGGCTTAGGATATGTGCTGGAGCAGAACAAGAAGGTTATAGCATATGCTTCTAGACAGTTGAGGCCCCATGAGAAGAATTATCCTACACATGACTTGGAGCTTGCAGCAGTCATATTTGCCTTGAAACTGTGGAAGCATTACCTATATGGGGAGAGAGTAGACATCTTCACGGACCACAAAAGCCTGAAGTATGTCTTTACTCAGAAGGAGCTGAATATGAGGCAGCACAGATGGCTAGAACTCATGAAGGACTTCGATATTAGTCTGCAGTACCACCCTGGGAAGGCGAATGTGGTTACAGATGCTCTCAGTCGGTATCCTATTGCTATGTATCTCACCATGGACCGGCATCTCTTGGAGGATCTAGAGAGTCTTGGGATTGAGGTTGTTCTGCCAGGGTATGGAGGTCAGATGATGCATATACAGATACAGTCAGGGTTGCTAGAGAAGATCAAGGAGGCTCAGCTGCTTGATGAGGGAATCCAGGGTCTTAGAGCTCAGGCAGAGTTAGGACTGCTCGACGACTTCACCATTGCGGAGGACGGATCCTTGAGGCACGGGAGCCAGCTGTGTGTGCCCAAGGACTTGCGGGAGGAGGTGATGCAGGAGGCCCACCAGTCACGGTATTCTATACATCCTGGATCTACCAAGATGTACAAGGATTTGCGTGAGTATGTTTGGTGGTATGGGATGAAGAGAGAGGTCGCCAGATTTGTTTTCAGATGCCTTGTGTGCCAGCAAGTCAAGGCGGAGCGCCAGAGACCAGCGGGACTACTCCAGCCTTTACCTATTCCGGAATGGAAGTGGGAGCACATTACCATGGACTTCGTCTCTGGATTGCCGTGTACTCCCAGTGGCAAGGACGCTATTTGGGTGATTGTGGACAGACTGACAAAGTCCGCTCATTTCATTCCGTTCAGGGTAGGGCTGTCGACCGAGAAACTTGCAGACCTCTACATGCGTCAGATCGTGAGGATTCACGGGATGCCAGTTAGCATTGTTTCAGATCGAGACAGCCGCTTCACATCACACTTTTGGAGGAGTCTACAGCAGAGCTTGGGATCACAGTTGAAGTTCAGCACAGCCTATCATCCACAGACGGACGGACAGTCTGAGAGGACCATTCAGACCTTGGAGGACATGCTGCAGGTTTGCGCACTCGATTTCGGCGGTTCGTGGGAGGACCATTTGCATTTAGTAGAGTTTGCCTATAACAACAGTTATCAGGCCAGTATCGAGATGACCCCGTTCGAGGCACTGTATGGACGGAGATGCCGCACGCCGCTATCTTGGGATGACGTTGGCGAGAGAGCTTTACTTGGGCCAGAGATGGTGGTAGACTCAGCCGAGAAAGTCAGACTGATCCGGGAGCGTATTAGAGTTGCACAGGATCGGCAGAAGCATTGGGCGGACAGCACCAGACGACCCCTTGAGTTCGAGGTGGGAGACAGAGTGTTCCTGAAGATCTCACCGACCAGAGGCGTCATTCGGTTCGGCAGAGGCGGGAAGCTCAGTCCGAGGTTCATCGGGCCCTTCGACGTGACGGCACGGATTGGCGATGTGGCATATCGACTAGCGCTTCCAGCTAGATTGGAGGGAGTGCACGATGTTTTCCACATATCCCAGCTTCGACGATACATTCCAGACCCGAGCCATGTGGTGGACTATTCTGAGCTGGAGGTAGGCCCGAGATTGACTTACGAGGAGCAGCCAGTAGAGATCTTGGACCGAAGAGAGAAGCGTCTGCGGAACCAAACCATTCCTCTTGTCCGCGTCATGTGGAGGCACCACTCTCCGGGAGAGTCCACATGGGAGCGTGAGGATGAGATGCGTGAGCGATATCCTAGTTTGTTCACTTGAGTGCTTTGTATTTTATACATTTTCTTGAATTCAATAAACAACTCTTTGGATTTACTGTGTTTGATTTCTGTGTCTACATTTCAATTTCGAGGACGAAATTTTTCAAGGGAGAGAGATTTGTAACTCCACCTTTTAATATTCAAGTAAATTTTTTTTTATTTGTTTATTTAGTAAATAGAACTCTTCACTATTTCAGGTAAGATATTTTAAGTATAGCAATTAGGTTAGCCATTGGGCTTTTGTATGGATTACATTAATTCTTCTAACTCAGTCCATTAATTCTTCTAACTCAGCCCATTAGTTCTTCTAACTCAGCCATTCTTCTTTCAAAAATCGACCATAGTTCCATTTGCTTAGGTCATTTAAGGAAAGGAGACTTGTAAAGAATTCACAGCTCATTCTTTCCAACCCATGTGAATGAAGTTTGAAATTCTAACAAACTTTTCTCACAATAGTGAGCTGGAAATCCTTTTGGCGCCAATCCCTGCGTAGGGATCAAGCCACAAATTCTATATAAATCACTCTCCTTCCTTCATCATTCTCTGCAATTTTTCCTGAGAGAATTCTTTTCCATTCTTTCTCCCCATGCTCTTCACTCTTGTCGACTGAAGTCCAGGAGGAGAACAACGACGGCTAATGGTCTGAAGACTCTACGAAGGCAGGGAGAATGAGTTCAACTTCTTTGACAGATCAACAAGAAGGGCTGGTGAGCATTAGATTGTTCAATTCTATTTCGATTCCTTGGAAATTTTGGCAATTCAAATTCTTGTGAACATCTGCTGATTGTTCTTCCAAATCCTTGAAATTCAGTGAGCTCTGAGAAGCTTCTTCGATCCAGCGATTGGTAGGAGCCATAACTCTTGATTGTTTAATTCAATTTATTGGTCTATTGATGCAATGGATCTTTTGTGGATCGAAAATCTCAGATCGATCAGTGTAAACCAAGTGATCGATTATTTGTCTCTATCACCTAATCTACCTCTGTGATCATAGCAATGATGGGGATCTGAGCATATCAGGGGTGAGTCAGTCCTTGGTAAGCTTGTGGGAATATTTCAATCCAAATATTGATTCTAAATCTGGGAGAACCAGCTCCTTGTTCCTATAATTTGATATTGTCTAGTTGATGTCTGATTTGGATTTCAGATATTGAATCAACCTGGGTACGGGATTCGTGTTCAACCTGAAATTCTGATTTTCAACTGAATTTAACTCTCAGGTATGATTCTCATCAGTTAATCCTTGTTATGTGAATTTGATGCTTGCATTGTGGCTGATACTTAGCTAAGTATAGGATTGGTTGTGGGTCATTTCTCTATGAATGAGGTTATCTATTAGTATAAGTCTCGGGACAAGGCAGAGTAAAGAATAGGATTTAAGTTTGGACTGTCAGAGAGACAGTTCAGTCCTAGACTGAACTGTATGTCAATGCATATTTTGGGTGAACAGAGCTTGCATCAGTGACCAGGTTGATTCTGATTAATTGAACCTGAGATTAGGATGTATTTTTTTCATTTGCAATGAAGTGGAGGTAATGTTTTGACTGAATGTATCAGTTAACTCCATTATCAGGTTAGTTTAGTTATTTGAATTTTTGTCATTTTTTTTTGATGGTTAAATGCAGTGGGTTATTGATTGGTTGGTTTAGGAGACCTATTTATGTTAGCACTGGTTTAGGCTTCTTGCAAGCAGCACACTTAACACCACTCTCATATTTTCTGAACTGAGACTGGTTGTTCAAATAGACTAAGTATTACCTGGAACCAAATGGGAATAGATTTATGAGACTTATCCTTGAAACAGGACACTGCACAGGAAGTAATACCATAGGCCAGCTAGGAGGAAGACAGCCTGAATAATCCTAGAAATGTTATAAATAACAGTTTCCTCTTTCAAGGAAATTTCTGAATTGTTCCCATAAGATTGACAGCTAGCCAATATGGAAGAGAGGCAAGTTAGATTGTTAGGAAATTCTTGACAACCCTGCTGTGTGATATTTTGATTTACTGTTTTATTCAGATTTCAATTTAGCCTTAGAATGGCCAGGATTTAATTCAATCCTGGGGAAACCTGGGGAGTTAGTCATGTTTGCCATTACCTTCTAAATGGCAGGTGGTTTGTAGACTGGGTTCTACTGAAGTTGGAGTTGTACCAATCTTTATAAACTGGATTACCTTGAACCTGAGATTGTCTTAGGATCTTAACAGTAAACTGGTACTGTGGTTGGAGTGTTAGTCACAGTTTTAGGACTGTTTTACCTGAGAAAATATTTGGTTTAACTTGTCCAGGTTTCCTTGTTTACATGGGACAGTTGTGGGATTGGAAGTATTGGCATTAAGCTACAGGAATTCATGAGTAGGACCTTGTTTCCCTGGGTAAAATCTTGAATATTGTGAGATGGAAACCAATTTATAATTGAATGGATTGGTTGACATTGGGGGCTATTCGAGTCAGACTGTTTTAGAGTGGCAGGTCTTGTTGTAAGATAAATTAGACTCCTAGGTAGGAACTGAGAACTTGTGTTTCCAGGAAACCAAGAACATGAACTTGTGTTTCCAGGAAACCAAGGACATGTTCCTGTGTGTTCCAGGAAACCAAGAACATGTTCCTTGTGTGCCCAGGAACTGAGAATATGTGTATTTCTGTTTGTTCCAGGAATGCACTTCCTGTGTTCCAGGAATGAAATTCCTGATCTTCCAGGAAAGTTCCTGTATAATCCTCAGGATTGATCCTGACTTGTCATCATTCGATATCCTTCTCTAAAAGGACAATTTTGTGATACCAGGTTCCAATTGAACAGTTGTTTCGGTTAAAGAGTTTGATAATTCATAGTTAAGATTTTCAGGAAACCTTTGGGAATCTTGTGTTAACCTTTAGTTCATCAATTTTAGTATAGTTAATAAGTTGTTATGTTTTCAAAAGCTTGATTAATTTGAAGTTGTATTTGAGTTACTATTAATTTTGATTATTTGTTATGGAAGTATTTAAAGAATGGGAACCCTAGAACTAAGTTTAAATAAAGTTAATTCATGGTTAGAATATTGTTGATAAATTAGATTTAGATTGATCATAACCAACTTGTACACATCATTATCATTACAGGAGGATATCTAGCTCTATTACCTACTCGTACTTTCCTGGAGCAAGGCAAGTACACTCTATGGTTTTGATCAGTGCATCTTCTTGTTCTTTATTGCTGACACACTGCGACACGTTCATGATCTTACCTGTCTTGTTCTTTCATGATCTTACTTGTATCTTGGGGTGGGGAAATACTCTAGATATGTGACCAAACCCGGATACTTATTCATGATCTTTAGCTTAGGCCTCGCACAGTGCACGCGGGTCCTAAGCCGTACCTACATGATCTTTCAGGATCTTTTCATGCTCTTTCATGGTCTTACCCAAGCCGGTCACATATCATAGAAGTATTTCAAATTTATAACACATGTTCAGGATTTTGCTCTTACATTAGTTCTTATGATGATCCTGATCTTTATTTTAGCTATAGACATGATCTTTCCTGTATCTTACATGGTCATGATCTTCATGTATCTTTATAGCAGTATTTCATGATCTTCCTGTTCTTTACATAGCATGTTCTTATCCTGTTCTTTCAGCATTTACTTTCCATATCATGATGTTATTGTTCATTACCTAGAACTGTACTTTGCTCCGCTCCTGACTGGATATGTTATGATAGGTGAGATGGAGGCTTTGTGTGACACATACTATGGACAGGACACTGCCTTCCCTACTGAGCCAGCTGGAGCTGCTTGTGACCTAGAGGCTGCAGAGGCCTAGTACTTCATTAGTTTTCCTTTATCTTTCCATGTATTGAGACTAGCAGACTCTTTATAGTTGAATTGTAATAAATTCAGATATTGTATCTCTTTTCTGGTTGGGACACATTATATAGTTGCTGTGATTCTATACTTTCATGTTTATCTGGTTAGTTTTCCTAGCTTGGTACAGCTTACTTCATTGTGTCTAACAATGAAGGCTGGGCGTGTCCGACTCGTGTCCGATTATTTGTAAGCGGGTCGTGACAATAGCCCGTGCCTCATCCTCAGGAGCCAAAAATCAGAAGAGATGCCAAGAGATGACATCTGTGCAAGAGTTTGGTTTTGTATATAAAAGGATGTAATGTATGGGAACGGGATCATTGTAATCTGTAAAGTTCTGAGAGAATGTAATATTGTATCAGAGAGAATCGAGAGCTTGTAATCTGTTCAAATGAAATCAATAAAGAGAAATGTTCTTGTTACCATTGTGTTCAATACTTGTATTCTGAAATATGTCCGCTGCTGCTTCAATTATCTGCGATACGTTCCGCTGCGTATTGTCAAACTTGTCTATCTTGTCTTGTTTCAGGTCTTGGCCTTGTGCAAGCACAACTTAGGCTTGCACGGCATCACGCCTTAGCGAGGACGAACGGTCCCAAAGAGCTCGAAGCGAGGACGAAAAGGACTCTGCGGGATCGGGGCGTGACAGAATGGTATCAGAGCAACACGATCCTCTGGCCAATTTTGATTCAATTGAATTTGTACATGTCTTCTGATCGAAATTCCGTTGCCTACTCGATATCAATAATGAGATGAACGTTCCATACAATAAGTCCGTAAATATTTTTATGATGCCGGCAATGTTTTACCGATTTGATTGATTGAGATTGAAATGCTTGATTGAACAAGAGTTTTGATATGATCTGAATTGTGATTTCATGGATTGATGATGGCGAAGGATGAGGACTGTCGCTGCTAAGGATATCGTAAGTTTCTCTTTAAGTTTCGAGGACGAAACTTCTTTTCGGTGGGTAATTATGTAGTGCCCCGCTCCGCGAAGGCACTAGATAAACAGAAAGATCAGATTGCTGGCTCTGCAACAGAAGACGATTAATCTGGGTGAGTGGACGAAGTCTCATTTGCTGATTCGCTTACGCCTTAAGAATCTGAATTTTTGATTGAATGCTTTTGTTAATAATAAGATGGTAAATCCTTGAGTATGCTTTAAGAGAATTCACATGTTGCCTCGCTAAGATTTGAATGTTGCCTTGATAAAGAGAACCATGCCATACTAAGAACAAGAAAAGAAATAATCAGCATGCTAATAAGAAGACTCGTTGCCTGCTAATAAGAACTGAAATGATGCTTGTCATGCTTGATAGGATAAGAGAAATCAAATGAATCGAATTGAATGCTTGATCATTGCTTGCTGCTTGTATGCTTGAGAATTATAGACATGTACAGACGGACTTGTACATGTTGACCTGAATAAAAGAAAGGCACGAATTGAACGTGTCGTATATCTGCAAAGGCATGAAACGAACATGTCGTACATCTGATCTGAAATCTGTTTCATCTGATAGAATCCTGCTAGAGCATGTATATGGTCTCGGACAACTCGTGCACGAGTAAAATTTGTCTCTCGGGTAGTATCTGGGGGCGCCTGGAACCGCTCGGCCTAGAAGAGATTATGAGCACACTGGGTGCAAGGACCCATGTTAAAAGTGTAGCCGTTATCTGTGTCCTTAGCGACGAGCTGAACCCAAGAGCGTCACAGCGACTAATCATGGGTTTCCCATGGACCATCATATAGATAGGTGTGGATTGGTGCAAAGCTGAACCGGAGAGTCACAGCTGCCAATCGGTCTGCATGTGTCTATCATATGTTTTGCTAAGAGCTAACGATGCAGAGACGAACAGGGAATGACAATATTGGTTCTATAATGTTATGCTAATCCTTGTCTTGTGCAGGGATGGACGGTCGGCTATGGTAAGAATCACTAAAAAAGTGATAAAACTGTATTGCTTGAGTTTGATATATAAATGCTGGCAAAGATTAATCTGTTACCAAGAAATACTATGTTCCACTAAGAGAAAGGATGTTATATCATGCTTGTAATCTGACCCTAAGTTTGTCTTGAACAAGAGAAAAGAATGCTAAAGTTGTTGTCCCTAATAAAATGAATATGCTCATGAAACACGCTGCGCACTGCACATGAAAGGAATAGTCATCGTGCTAGAATTGAATAGTCCCTTGTATGCTTGAAATAATATGAACTGTGGCTTTTCAAAGATGTGTTTTCAAAAGATATGTAAACTGACTCTGTATGCATGGAATGAATCTAGGTAAAACTAGCAAGATCACATCACAAGAAATGTTTTCTTACTAAATGAACAGTGATCGTTTCAGACAAATGTAGCTCTTTGTTCACACATTCACCAGTATGCTGATATACTGACCCATCATCAGTCTGCATGCAGGTGCACCATGCATCGAGAAGGATAGCCCGAAGCGATAGCCCGTGTCTCATCCTCAGGAGCCAGAAATCAGAAGAGATGCCAAGAGATGACATCTGTGCAAGAGTTTGGTTTTGTATATAAAAGGATGTAATGTATGGAAACGGGATCATTGTAATCTGTAAAGTTCTGAGAGAATGTAATATTGTATCAGAGAGAATCGAGAGCTTGTAATCTGTTCAAATGAAATCAATAAAGAGAAATGTTCTTGTTACCATTGTGTTCAATACTTGTATTCTGAAATATGTCCGCTGCTGCTTCAATTATCTGCGATACGTTCCGCTGCGTATTGTCAAACTTGTCTATTGTCTTGTTTCAGGTCTTGGCCTTGTGCAAGCACAACTTAGGCTTGTACGGCATCACGCCTTAGCGAGGACGAACGGTCCCAAAGAGCCCGAAGCGAGGACGAAAAGGACTCTGCGGGATCGGGGCGTGACACTTTCTTACCTTATAATTCTCCATTGCCACTAATGCTATTAGATTATTCTATTGTAATTTCGTGTTAGACACTTTTACCGCGAGGACACGTGTCGGAGGAATCGATATCGAATTCACTGATGAAACGTTAGCGAAAATCCTTGGTATCCCAAACGAAGGTGCCCCGCTCTATGACATCACTGATTTTAATTTTCCCGATGGCACGACACTCGTTAGTTTCAAGAATGAGATTTATGAGCCCGCACGCGCTCGTCCTGGAAAGTTCAAGGCTAATAACTTGAACTTGTTTAACTACGAATTACATCGCATCATCTATTCCACCTTACTTCCAAAATCTACTTCCAAAGATGATGTCACTGTACTTGAGCTTTCTGCTCTTTATCATATTCTTAAGGGGATTCTATTTTCTGCCCCTAAGACTATCATCCAGATGATGGGTAGATGTTGCGGAAGAGACCGCAACCTATCTTATGCGATGTTTATTCCTTGCATCTTTCAGAGATTTGATATTGACCTATCTACTTGTGCTGTCGACCCCGAGCCCAAGTTCCTCAAACTCTCTCGTCGCAGCATTGTCACTGTTCCTCCACCTACTGCACCTACTCCTCCTGCACCTACTCCCACAGCACCTGTTCCTCCTCATTATTACCCTATGACATTTAAGGGTATTCATCAGCACTTATCAGATCACTTTTCTTTTATTATGTGACTGTTTATAGACATGGTTTTGATTATGTCTCAGTTTTGGCATCTTAGTTTATTATTCAGCACTTTATTTGTTTCAGTTTTATTCTCGTACTTTATTAAATACTGCTTGTGACAAATACATGCCTGTGTTGTTCTCTAGACTATCTGTTTCTCTTACTGTTTATACCATGCCTATAATGAATATTCATATTTTTTTTATTGTGTTTCTTCACTGTTTGTTACTTATGCATTTATTACGGGGGAGCTTTCTCTTTTGCAATTTTTTTGCTAAGTGACAACGGGGGGAAAATAAGATCTAACATTTTTGTGAATACAGGTTATGAACAATTTCTTTTGATTACTATTTTGAATTGATCCAAGCTTAGATGTTATATCGGCAAGGTCTGTCAATTATCAAAATGGGGGAGATTGTTGGCCCATTGGTCATGGTCAAACCTGATTTTAATAATTGATCAAACTCTGTCTCGATATAAATGCAAGTCAATTCAGATGTTTACATACGACTTTTTTGGACACTGCTCAACAATGCATATTTACTATGTTCAAGATCGAAGTTGTTTCTGTTTCGAAGCTGTTTGCCATTTAGAATGTACTTCCTGTTAAGCTATGTAATTTTTTATTTTATTGAGTCTAGGAATACATTGTACACCGAGTCGTACTAGCAAATAGACTATCCGAAAACGTTTTTCAAAAACTATCCTATTCTTTTACAAATAACCTACGTTTTTGCAAAACATCTTTTTTACCAAAAGCTTCTAAAGGACTTTTCAAAAAGCCAAAATTGATTTTTTTTTCTCAAAAATGAACTGGCAGAACCCTAGCAGAACTCGATCCGAGTTCGGCCAGAGTTCGGCCAATTGGAACGTTAGTGAACGTTAGATTTTGAACTTGGTCATCCTTCAGTTGCGGTTTGTTACAAAGAGTTCTGTCCGAATTCTGTCAGAGTTTTGTCTTTGGAAAAACTATAAATAGAGAAGTATTTCGATCATTTCAAATCACGAATTCACTTTCAATCTCTTCTCTTCCTGAGCTTACATTCTTCCAAAGAGTTTTAAAAAAAAAGCTTACATTTTTAAATCCCAAGCCAGTTACAATCCTCTAGTCGATTTGCCAGTACGGTGTGGTCTAGAAGTTTCAGAGCGATTGTAATCAGAGACTTGATAGAAGATACAACTCTTCACAATTGAAGTTGGTCGAGTTCTTCGTATCAAAGCTCGCGTCTATAGAAGTTGCAAGGACTTCGTATGAAAACTTACGGGATTTTCCAATAGTGGATTCAACTGGAAGCTAGAGTTCTTCCGACTGGACTAGTCCTCACAAGAGAAAAACCAGTATAAATCTTGGTGTTTGCGTTTGCCTTCTGATCACTTTTAATTTCTGTCATTTACTTTGTGATTATTATTATATCTGTAATCTAACTGCTAACAAGATTTTTAATTAGCAATATTTTGCTGCCTACTCTATTCACCCCCCCTCTAGAGTATTCTGCTTTACGATTTTGTTCCTACAGATACCACTTGTTATAATTGTCAAACTTGATAGGAAAGAGAGCAAGCAAAGCACATGGAAACATACGATATTTACGTGGAAAACCCCCTTAATATGGGAGGGGAAACCACCAAATATGTCCAGAAAGTTTTTCATCCACAATAAGAATAATGAGATTACAAGAGTCTTCTTCTCTATCACACTAGAGGATCACCAACATATAAAGTTCTTCACTTCAAGAGTTGATTACAATAAGAATGAACTCACCGACATAATACCGCCAAAAAAATAACTTCGTCAGTTAGTGTCTCACCCATTGTCTTGAGTGGATAACTTCACTTGGATGAACTTTAAGTAGATTGGAATGAGATTCCTTGGAGTGATTGATGTCTTAAGGATATCATGCCTTGACCCACCGAATTGTTCGTCCTTGCATCGATTTAGTCGAATCGATCGTCCTCACTGGAGCGTGATGCTGTACGAGTCTGGATTTACACCCATACAAAGCAGGATGATTCAATGTTTAAATGGTTATCTAAATTCACAATATTCACAGTGGAAGAAACCGAGTCATATTGAAGTAAGGCAGAGTATACAAAATAATATCTTTTATTGATAAAGCAGCGGAATACAAATGTTCTTAATTTTCCCAAATGAATATGCCAAATTGGTTTACAACACTTATGATCTCTCAAGCCCACAAAGGATCTCGACCATTCCATACATCATGTCTTCTATATCCGGATCGCATCTTCACGTTGCAAGTTCGAGCCTTGACGCCTCACCACGTCCAAGTTGCTTCAGTACCCTGGGGGTTTGGGGTATCAATACACATCTTGTACTGGTGAATGGAAAACTCACTCGCCTAAACCGACACTAAGTAATATTGGCAGTTTACTTGGTGATCTTTCTATCTTTGCCTTATTATCAGTTTCATGACATATTAAAAGCGGGAAAGCATGTACTCATTTTAAACATGTTATACTTGATTCGCGTAAGTAAATAGGCAATATATATATCATGACGCTTTACATCGACTTATTACCAACTCGAAGCACTCACCCTTGTGCTGATGCAAGGTGAATACCTACCATCATTCTATCATGTTTAAGAAGCCTTTCACTATAAGGGTGGCAAGATCTGTCCCTGCACCCGACATAAAAGTCAGCCTACCGACACCTATCAATATGAAGGTCACTGACGACACACATGCCGCCATTTAGGACAATATCCCTGGTTAGATGACTCACACATCACATGCGGGTTGCTAATCCCATCCAAGGCATTATCTAGCAGTATTACTGTCACACCAACAATTTGAATCGTAAATCCAACTGGTGGTCCAGCAATACCCCATGTCGATCCTTTGACACGGTAGATTTCTTAAATTGTTCCTCCTAGGTCGAATAGTCCCAGTGCCCCGCCGAATCTCGTTCTAGGAATCCTCAAACCTTGTGCACAGGCAGTCCGTGACCATGCAATATGCGTCTATCTTATACTACACAAGTTTGGTATCGAATTGAAAGTATAGCAATTAAACATATCAACTCGCAACATTCCAATATCTAGTGCTATCACAACATACCTGATTAGTACCTCAAATGGCACAATGTCCCATTTTAATGTTTCGATCAGCACTTATGCCCAACTTGATGTTTCAATGAATGATCCGAAGGCCCCAAATATTTCGAAACAACATGCCATATTCAACAGTTCTGTGACGTTTGTGCCACAACTATTCACTTTGTGTACGAAGCCATATTCATAACTCTCGTTCACATATGCACGCTTCGACACAGTTATTCTCTATTATTCGATTCGTGCATTCGATGCACACCTTGATACAGTATTTCCATATTCTATACCTTAGTGTTAAATCTTCTACGACTCGTGCACTTGATGCATGCCACGATAGAGTCTTTCGATGTTCTACGACTTGTTCTCTGAGTTATGCACTTGATGCATGCCTCGATACGATTGTTCAATGCCCTACGAGTTGTGCACTAATGCACTCGCCGCTAAAATGTGTTTATTGCCTTCCAACTCGTGCACTGAGACACGCCTCGATAGAGTATTCATTGTTCTATGACTTGTGCACTGAGGTACTCATCGATATAGTGATTCGATATTCTATTGTGACTCGTGCACTTGATGCATGTTTCGATTCAGTTCCTTAATGTTCTAGCGTCAATGTTCAATGTTCTATCTTAGTGTTCATTGCGGACTCCGTTGCAAACAAGGCAAAATGTTGACTCATAAAACTCAACATAAAAGTCTGCACATGAAACCAACTCAATTAATACTTCTTCAAATTGATTTCAACGCTTGTCCGAATCGAACTTAATATTTCTTCGGGTCAACTTACTACTTCTTTGAGTCAACGACTCAGTGTAATGCACCGTGCGGTGCAGGACATTAGAAAGGATGTGTGAAGGAACCTCTTATAGAGACTCATGTCCATTAGTCTTCCTAAGACTTTTAGTAAAACACTTGATTATTCTTATTCCTATAAGACACAATTCATCTTCCAATGAAGGTATTCATCTTCAAGTTTGGTCACATTTACTCATAATGAGTGAGATTCCCAACAAAAATGAACTGCGAGCCTTATGATCGAAAAATATAGGGATATTTAGTAACAGTTTCTCACATAATAGTTGATATGAGAGTTTAGATCTTCAAATTGTCCAACGTTAGTGTTTGGATCTCCAAATCACTGTTTATTAGCCTACATGAACAGTGATTTGGAGACCCAAACACTAACATTGGACAATTTAAAACCAAAATCCTAATATCAACTATTATGTGAGAAACTGTTACTAAATAACAAAAATATATATAGTCCAAATGACAGAGAGCAAATACGTTATCCCTAAAATGGGTGTCCCAATTCTCTTCCCTCTCCTATGCATGCAACACATATATCTTTTATTTAAAGAACTAAATAATTATGGATATCAAAAGTTGCACGTATATAAGAGAGCACAGAAATTGTGACACCCGTTTTGGGAACAACGAATATGCTCACCCATTTTGGTAGAGGATAAATCTGTAAACCCTCAAATCCATATGTAAACCCTCAAATCCATCAATTTCGAGAATACCCTAAAAAAGTTGTTCTTAAATGGAACTATGCTCATGGAGGATTACAAGGTTTCTTGATTATTGAATCGGTGGTTGTTTCAGCATCTTTTCATTAAAAAAAAGAAAAGAAAAAGAAAACCAACATCCAGGACTAAGAAAAAGAATGAGTTAAAGATAAAAGGTGAGTCTGGTTGAAATTAGATCCAAATACAAGGAACAATGTATACTCAAAAACCATTTTAAATCTAAATGAAGAAACCTGAAGTCTAAATCTATACACTTCGTTGTGAATGTCATTTTTTCTACTATTGATTGGTGCTTAGATTCTTGAGCTAGTGTTCATATTTGTTTTGACTGCTTCACTTTCTACAGCTTGGCAAGACTTCAACGGAGAAGTTGTCATCCTTAGAAATGCCATGACTGGACCAAGAAAAGTTTGGGAAGGAATAAACTCTATTCCTTCGAAGTTGGGTATCAAGAAGTAGTTTACTTTGATCTTCTTTTCTTGTATATTACATAATTTGTAATATCGGCCGATACTGATTCGATACGGTCAATATCGATATGATTTGGCATGTCCTGATTCGATATCGATCGATATCCGATACTGGCCGATACCGATATTAGAGGTCTCTTTTCCAGTTAATTCAGCAAAAAAAAAAGGCAAAAAAATCAACAAGGGTGTAAAAGTATAGTAATTAATGTTGTAAAAACATGTAAAAGAAGAAAATTTATCTATCATAGGTAAACCTATCGATAAGGGTGATTACTATTCTATCCAATTTTAAAACTATTAAGAAACAAAACAGAAAATACTTAAAATTATGCATAAATGTATAAAATAATTTTTTTTTCTCTAAAATGTATTAATAGTTATTTGCTTTCTATACCAAAAGTTCCGATATTTCGATCCGAAACCACCGATACTGCCAATACGGCCGATCCCAATATTCATTGGAAGGGTCCGATACCGATTCAGATATCGATACTGCAAACCTTGTATATTTTCTTCTAAATTCTAAATTCGTATACAAATTTATGATGGTAGATGACATTGAGAAAAAGATGGTCTATCAAAACAGGAGAAGAGGATCATAGCTTGAGGAATGATCCTTCCTCTCCATCCTCCTCATTCTTGACTCCCAGCTTCTGCTGGCTGCACCTCTTTGGCTTGCCTGAGCTCAATCTCTGTATGAATGACATCTGATCTGTAGACATAAAACTTGGTCACTCCGATGTACAAGAGAAGATTAACTGCACTAAGAACGGCAAATAATCCGTAGTAGTAGTCTATACGAGAGGTATTCAAATTGTTCTGTATCCACCCCTCTCCTCCGCCCCTCCTCGTCGTGTCCGACACCGTCGACAGAATGAAGCTGCTGAGGAAGTTTCCGATGCCCAGACTAGTGCTGTAATAAGAGGTTCCCAAGCTTTTCATGCCCTCTGGCGCTTGGTCGTAGAAGAACTCTAGTTTTGCGACCTCCACAAAGGCGTCGGCGACGCCCATCAGAGCGTACTGCGGCAGGAGTACGAAGATGGAGAGAGGGACGATCGTCTTCGCGTCGAAGAGCGCCTCCTCTCTAATGACACTGAGCCTCTTCCTCTCTGCCAGGACCGCAACCAGCATGATGACGACATGCATGGCGAGACCGATCCCCATCCTCTGCAGCATTGTGATTCCTCTGGGATTCTTCGTGTATCTCCTGACCGCGGGCACGAAGAAGCGGTCGTAGACGACGATGCTGATCAGCATGAAGATGGTGACGAAGGCCGCGAGGCTAGCCGCCGGGATCTTGAAGTGAGGACCCATGCTCCGGTCCAGGGTGCTGCCTTGCTTGACGAAGAGGGTCAGGATTTGCGCAGGCACGCAGCTTGGTATGAATGTGACCGCTAGAACCGGCAGCATCTTGATGATTTGCTTGGTTTCTTCCACTTGGGTCACTGCGCACAGCATCCATGGCGTGGCCGGGCCGGTACTCTTCACTGCAGCCTTGTCCAGAAACCTGCAATCGTGAAAGATGTGGCTCAAATAAAGAACCATCTCGATCTCGACCAGCTATAGGTTGGCATGATATTCTTGATAGGGTTGGTACCAGTTATCCCTTAGTAGTTTCAGTAGTAGTTTTCCTTTCATCATCTATTTGAGCGGATTTGTTTCCGAGTACATTTTTGGCTAAATTGCAACTTGATACCCTCAACTATTACCATTTTTCAACTTGACACCCTAAACTTTTTTACTCAACAACTTGATACCCTCAACTATCACCATTTTTCAAAAGCATACCCTTAAAAAAATTTCTAGAAATACCCCTGCCCCCTCTCTCTCTCCCCCCCTACCCCCTCATCTCTCTCCGGTGATGCCCTCCCCCCTCCCTCTCCGGCGATCGATACCTCCTTCCATCCTCTCCGCGGTGCGCGATAATAAAGACGGACGGTCGGAGGAGGGGGTGGGGGTGCGGGGTGGGGGGTTGGGGGGGGGGGGGGGGGGGGTTGGGGGGTGAGGGTGGGACGGCGAGAGTGTTGGAGTGGGTGGGGTTTCCACCTATGTGGAGAATACCCCGGAGAGCAACGAGCGCCATCCGTGTATCGGAGAAGTTTGGGGAGTGCATGGATTTTATTTTGGTACATATATGGTAAGGAAATATATGATTGGATTTTCATATTTACTTTGATTATATATTTATGATTGGACCCTTCATATAGTAGCTTTCCATATTATTGGGTTTCCAATTATGGTAAGCTAATTATGATTGGACTTCCATTAAATATATGATTGATTTATATTGAAAGTTTCCATATATATTGGCCTTCCATGTATGGGTTACCAAGGGCTTATAAAAGGGTGATGCATGCTAGTTGTAAAATCATCTCAAAACAAAGAGTGCTTTACAATCTTTGAGAGAGAGAGGATTAAGGACTATTGTGAAGGAGAGATTGCTTCGAATAATTTTTCGGCATCTCTTGTTCTTCGAAGTCCGCAATCAAAAAATTTCTTCTTTCAAGTGAATTGTGGTGATCCGTGTTGGATCGGGAGGAGCTTGTAGAGGGTGTATTCTCTTTATTCCATTAGTGGAGGTTCTTCAGGGTTGGACTCCGATCGTCCCGTGGTTTTTCCCGTAAGAATTTTTCACATCAAAAATCTTTGTGTCTGCGATTGTGTTTGGCGTTTTTAGTTTGTGTACTTTTTGTTCGGTTCTCTCGCAGGACTTTCTGGTTTGGGGGAACGGTTTTCGCGCTTCGTTCCCAACAGAGTGGTATCAGAGCTTTGGGTTCAAAGAAGTGTCAGGAGTTGACAATCAAACCAGGAAGCAGAGATGGACGCGAAGTCGGTGCGCATGGTGAACCTGAACGGTACCAACTACCATTATTGGCGGATTAAGATGAAGGATTTACTGTTCGTCAAGAAGCTGCATCTTCCAGTATTTGCATCCGAGAAGCCCAGTGACAAATCCGATGAGGACTGGAACTTCGAGCATATACAGGTGTGTGGGTACATGCGGCAGTTCATTGACGAGAACGTGTACAACCACGTTGCCAATATTGAGCATGCGAAGACGTTGTGGGAGAAGCTGGAATCTTTGTACGCAAAAAAGACCGGGGTAAACAAACTGTTCCTGATCCGGACGATGATGGGTCTGCGGTACAAAGATGGTGCATCCATTATGGATCACTTGAGAGGACCAGCTATCCTCGATGGGAGTCAAGTTCGAAGACGAGGTTCAAGGACTTTGGTTGCTATGTACATTGCCAGACTCGTGGGAGACCGTACGAGTATCTACGCTTCTGCTCCGGAAGGCGTGGTCAGTCTGGAGTTTGCCAAGAGCGGGGTACTGAATGAAGAGATGCGGAGACGTTCTCAGGGCACTTCATCCACATTCCATCACTCAGAGGCACTAGTTTCGGAGAGCCGCGGAAGGGGCAAAAGCAGGGGTCCAGGTGGTGGCAGAAACAAAAGCAGGGGAAAGTCCAAGGATCGGTACGAGGACTCGGAGTGTTACCATTATGGCAAGAAGGGCCACATCAAGCGGAACTGTTTCGCTTGGAAGAGAGAGAAGAAGGGCGACAAGGGGAAGCAAGATGAGAACACTACAGCGGCGGCTTCGATACATGGAGGCGATGTGATCGTCGTAGGTGATGTGGTGATCACAAACCTCGCCTGCGATGATAATTCTTGGCTGGTGGACTCAGGGGCTTCAGCGCATGTATCTCACAATAGGGTACTATTTGCCACTTACACGACAGGCGACTGTGGAGTGTTGAAGATGGGCAATGGAGATGTGTCAAAGGCGGTTGCCGTTGGAGATGTGCATTTGAGGACGAAGACGGGTGCAGTTCTTGTTCTCAAAGATGTTCGTCATGTCCCTGATATCCGTTTCAACCTGGTATCGGTTGGAAGGTTGGATGATGAGGGATTCTTCAGTCTCTTCGGAAATAGTCAGTGGAAGCTTTCCAGAGGTTCGATGGTGATTGCCAGAGGAAGCAAGAAGTCCGGTCTCTACTATATGGAGGGAAGCGCACATGGGGCACATGAGGTGAACGCAGTCAGTGATGCGTCTACCGAATTGTGGCACAGGCGGCTCGGCCATATCAGCGAGAAGGGGATGAGCTACTTGGTGAACAGAAAGGTGATTCCAGGGCTCAAGTCTACAAAGTTGGAGAAGTGCACGCACTTCTTAGCTGGGAAGCAAAATAGGGTGTCTTTCCAAAGTCACCCAAGTTCAAGGAAGCCGGCGTTGCTCGAGTTGATTTACTCGGATGTATGCGGTCCTATGAAGGTAAAATCTATTGGTGGTGCTTCTTACTTTATAACTTTTATTGATGACTGTTCCATAAAGGTTTTGGGTCTATGTCTTAAAGACCAGGATCAGGTGCTGCCTACTTTCAAAGAGTTTCAGGCCTCTGTTGAAAGAGAGACGGGCAAGAAGTTATTGTGTGTTCGGTCCGACAATGGCGGCGAATACATCGGTCCCTGATGCTTATTGCAGAGAGCAGGGGATACGACACCAGAAGACTCCGCCAAAGACACCTCAGCTCAATGGTGTAGCGGAGCGCATGAACATGACACTGATGGAGAGGGTGCGGTGTTTGCTGTCAGAAGCAAACTTGTCGGGCAATTATTGGGGTGAGGCTCTTCTCACAGCCGTTTATGTTATTAATTTGTCTCCTAGTGCTCCTTTGCAGGATGATGTGCCTGACAAAGTATGGTACGGCAAAGAGCCGTCATACAATCACCTACGAGTGTTTGGCTGTAAGGCCTTCGTGTATGTACCGAAGGACGAAAGGACCAAACTTGAGCCGAAGACGAGGCGATGCGTCTTTGTCAGCTATGGTCGGGATGAGTTTGGCTATAGACTCTACGACCCGGTGGGAAGAAAGCTCTACAGAAGCAGGGACATGGTGTTCGTCGAGGATCAGATCATGACCAACACTCAGAATTCCGAGACGCCTTCTGAGGCTGAGGAATTGCCTGAGTTAGAGTCATTTCGCTTCGAGCAGTTTCCAGAGGACATCGCAGAGGATCCCATTATGGGAGAGCCAATACATGAAGTTGCTCCCAACCTTGATCATCAACCTGCTGATGGTGGTCAGGGTGTCCCTCAGGAGGATGAGCATGCCGAGGAGACAATTCCTGAAGGGGAGGAGGCTGTTGGTATACAGCCAGCACCAGTGGCTCCACTGAGAAGGAGCGACAGAGATCGTCGACCATCTACGAGATACTCACCAGATGAGTATGTGCTATTGACTGACGGAGGAGAGCCTGAAAGCTTTGCAGAGGCTATGGAAGACGAACACAGACAGGAGTGGATGGAGGCCATGCAGGAGGAGATGAGTTCCTTGCACACTATTCCACTTATGAGCTGGTGCGGTTGCCAAAGGGCAAGAAGGCTTTGAAGAATCGATGGGTGTTTAGAGTGAAGCAGACGGATGATGCTACTCGTCCTCGATACAAAGCGAGGCTGGTAGTTAAAGGCTACGGTCAGCGGAAAGGCGTGGATTATAATGAGATCTTTTCGCCTGTCGTCAAGCATTCGTCTATTCGGGTGGTGCTAGCATTAGCAGCCAGTCTCGACTTGGAGGTCGAGCAGATGGACGTGAATATGGCATTCCTCCATGGTGATCTTGAGGAGGAGTTGTACATGGAGCAGCCAGAGGGATTCTGTGAGAAGGACAAGTCACATTTGGTCTGCCGGTTGAGAAAGAGCTTGTATGGTCTGAAGCAGGCTCCGAGGCAGTGGCACAGGAAGTTCGAGTCGTTTATGGGGGAGCATGGTTATGCACGGACGACGTCGGACCATTGTACATTTGTGAGGTATTTTGTCGAGGATGATTTTATCATTTTATTGCTCTATGTTGATGATATGCTATTAGTGGGTCGAAATACCACTAGGATAGCGGAGCTGAAGCGCCAACTGGGCGCGGCCTTCTCTATGAAGGATTTGGGTACAGCGAAGACTATTCTTGGGATGAAGATCAGCCGAGAGAGGGAGAGAGTCCAAGCTGCTACATTTGTCCCAAAAGAAGTACATTCACCGGGTACTTCAGCGTTTCGGTATGGACGGGTCCAAGAAAGTGAGTTGCCCCCTTGCGGCTCACTTTAAGCTCACTGAGGAGCAGTGTCCATTTACCGAGGACGAAAAGGAAGATATGGAGCGGGTTCCATATGCCTCAGCTGTGGGAAGTCTTATGTATGCTATGGTGTGTACGAGGCCAAACATCGCTCATGCAGTTGGCACAGTTAGCAGGTACCTTTCAAATCCTGGAAGGGTACATTGGAGTGCGGTCAAGTGGATTCTACGATACCTTCAGGGCACTGCCGATTGGAGACTTTCTTTTGGTGGTGACGAGCCGAAGCTGGTTGGGTATATTGACGCTGATATGGCTGGAGATGTAGACACAAGGCGATCGACTTCGGGCTATGTGATGATGTTTGCTGGAGGAGCGGTATCGTGGCAGTCGTGGTTGCAGAAGTGTGTTGCCTTGTCGACGACAGAGGCAGAGTACATTGCGGCGACGGAGGCTTGCAAGGAGTTGCACGTCGTGCTTTCAAAATGACACTCGGTCCTTCATTTCGTGACTTGGGAGAAGGAAAGTTGGTCTAAGTTGCCACAAAGCTATGAACCTAGCCTAAGTCATAGGCGTTATACGTATAGATGCTTGATAAAGCAAGCACGGTCCCATCGTCCATGGCTTGGCATAGTCTTTGCTCGTCCCACGGGTTAAGTTGTATCGCACGGCTTGTGGCATAAGTCTAGCCACCCAAAGAACTTGGTTGTTCAAGTGAAATGCATGCACGATACGTTCCCATGATGCGAGGCTTGGCATAGCCTTTGCTCGTCAAGTTGTTGCACGATTAAGTTAGGCAAAGTTATGCTAGGCTATCGAAGTCATAGCAAGCACTATCCCATGTTATCTGCAGTTGTCAAGTCACTTAGTCTCACGATCTCAATGCTCGTCATATAAAGTATGACTTTGGTGGTAGTGTCACATAGAACACAGGTTGGTTTAGGGCATGAGCCACGATTGGTTCGATAAAGAGTTAGCCATGGCCTATGGCTCATATAGAACACGTTATGTTCAAGTTATACTTGAAGGCTATCAATAGCCATTCATGAGTTGAGTCAATAAGAGTGAAAACACTGAAAACATATCGGGACTGTAGGTCAGTCGCCGAGAAAAATATGTTGGGACTGTAGTTCAGTCGTCGAGAAGAAATATGTCGGTACTGTAGGTCAGTCGTCGAAGCAACCCTGTTTTGGGCTCTGCAAAAGAAGTATGGAAAAGAAAAGGAGTAAACCAAAGGAAAGTAAGTTGTGACGGTTAGGCCATGCATTTACGTTGAGTCTAGACGTTCTCATAGGTGCGTGGTTATGGACAACTTGTCGACAAGTTTTCGTACCCTAGATTCGAAAACCTGAGACCACGGGACTATATCGGCCTAGGGGGAAGCAAGGTAGTTAGGCAAGAACACGCCGTCGGTGATTCGAGGACTTGAGCATGACTAGCTATCCTTAGCTGCAAGGGTCTCGTCTGCACCACCTACATGTCCAAAATGGCTTGAATTGCCAGTGACCTTTCATATAGATAAGTTAGTGTGCTGAGCGACAATCCACATGCACAATATCGGTCGAATAAAAGAAAATGCAAACACGACACGAATGGGATAAAAATGGTGTGTATGGTTGCAACACAAGTCTTAAGAAGCCTAAGATTTGGCTATAGCAAAGACACGTGCTTCGGCACGAGATGCGACGTCGAGTATTAAGTCGTTGGTATAGAGTTGCATAAGTCGGACTTGAGTCGTTTCAAGTTAAGTCGAGAAGGACCGTAAGGCAAGTTTGGTTAAGTCATGCTAAGTTGCGAGGCACGGCCTCGATGTTGAAGCACGAACCAAGTTGATAACACGAATCATGTTGTTGCATCCCAATGTATGGACCATAAGGTAAGCACGAGTCGGCCCGTTGATATTCCAAGCACGAGAATGGTTTAGAGGCAAGGATAAGAAAGTTATCGGTACGATAGCGCGATGACGGTCTAGAGACACAAATAGGCCAAGAGTCTCTATCCTAAAAATCGATCATAAGGCAAAAATAGAAAGACAATCATAAAGGGCTTATATTGTACAAAGTAAATGAACGTGTTAGTTTTATATGGGTGGGCGAGGAGCTCACTCCACCAGTACAGTTGAGTACTGACACCAACATAGTTTCAATGTGCAGGCATAGATAGAAGCTCGTTGGCGTGGAGCTCGCTTGGATGCGTCGAGGCACGGAGTTCCTTGGCAGTTTGAGGCATACGGCCGCATGGAGTCAGAACTTATACGGGACATAATGTATGGACATTGCCTATCCGAAGCATCCGCTGGCTCGTCAAATTGTATTAAGAGATGAGAGAGAGCTGAGTGATTGTTAATAGAGAGAAAAGTGAGCTTGAGCGAATGTAATCATGGCCTCATGCCACCTATATAACCTTTGTATTAATATCAGTAAAGAGTATTTTGGATAACTTGTATTTTGCTTCAAGATTCTGCTGTTGTTTATTCAATATTTCTGCTTGGGACTTCTGTGCGACGACTCTGTCGTAAGCTATTGTAATCGGCCATTATGGAGTCTGCCTTGCACGAGTGCAATCTAGGCTCGTGCAACATCACGTCTTAGCGAGTACGATCGGTCCTACGGGACCGGGACGTGACAGGAGGGGCCAGCCTAGAAGGTGGCAGGAGGAGGGGGGAGTCGCGTGGGTGGGAGCGGCGGAGTGTGTTGGCCGAAGAAGGGGTGAGGGGGCAGCAATGGTGGAAGGGGTGAGGAAGAGAGAGAGAGAGATTGAAGGGCTATTTTCGGAAAAAAAAAGTTTCAGGGTATCAAATTGTAAAAAAAGAAGTTTAGGGTATCAAATTAAAAAACAGTGATAGTTGAGGGTATCAAGTTGCAATTAAGCCTACATTTTATGGCGTATATTAATTTTATGGATCATGTACTTGGACCTTCTGTGTTAGATATGTTGAGGTTTTATAACTTGCCTATGGGAACTTTAGTCACTTAAGAAATGTGTATATTCCAATATAATAGGTATGGTAGCATTGGCATATGCACATGGGGTGTGGTTGTCCATGTGGGATGATTTTTCGATTAAGTTTGAACTTCAAAGAATAATCTTTTGTTTGGTCACTCACTTTGGGAATCCTTATGAGCTAAATCCCGAAGGGACTTGATGACTCTGGCGAAGGCGTAAAGTGGCACTTTGATGGTGCACTTTGTACGAATGCATCGGGCGCTTGTGTGCATATGTTGCACGTGCTATGTAGCTATGCGCATGCTCTCGGTTGCTTTCGACACTGTCAGTTTTGTCGATTGCTGTTGCTTTTGGCGCACTGCAGTGTGAGTGCATGAGGCACTGGCGTGCAAATTTTGTGGGATTTGGTCGGCCAGCACACATGCGCGCATGTGAACTCATATGCGCACATAGGTGTTGGGTTACTTTATAAATAGAGCTCCTCTCTTCTCATTTGAGTTGTTGAAAAATTTGAGAGAAGAGAGAGAACCACATCAACAAAAGAGTCTATGCGGCACAGAGTAGTCTATGTGCATGGAACAATAGCCTATACGCCATAGTGAGCAACTTACCTCACTTTGAGTTCCAAGTCTTCCCGATAATGACCGAGAACATTCCATAAATTCTTTTGTGAACTCGTTAGTTCCTGAGGGCAGATCGCATATAGGCCGAATCTTGTTTTGAGCAACGATGACTTGTTCATCCCAACAAGAAGATTCTCTTGTATTTTCTTCTTGCAATTTGTTCTCTCTCATTTTAGGGTCCACTAACTTAAAGAGAAGAAAACTTTCTTGACTTTGTTGATTGTATTTTACATTTTCTTCAATTTTTGGTGTTGGGGATCAAGGAGACAATCTAGAGATACTTATGCGGATGGTTTCAGTTAGTTTGTTTCATGTTTTCTATGTTAGAGATATAGTTTCAGTTTGTTTCATGTTTCGTACTACAATGTAGACTGAACGTACACATTTTCGTATCCAATTATTTGGAAGCGGAGAGTGACACTGACACATACCTTAGTGAAAGTATAATTTATCCTGAAGGTGACACTGACACATACCTTAGTGAAGGAGTGTAGTCTATCCTGAAGGTGTTAAGCTTTCTGTAGTGTTCCGAATCCAACTCATATAGCTCCTTCGGGTCGGATGGTACCGGTACCTTCCATTTCCTTATGGCTGCAACAAACACCTGACTCATTCTTGTGAGTGGGCTGCCCGACGCCACTCTGTGCCTGTAGAAAGGCGTCCCGGCCAAGAAGATCACGAGGGAGATGGCAAGTCCGGCCGTCGGAAGCCCGTACCCGACGGCCATGCCTTTGTTGTCCTGTATGTAGACGAGGACGGTGAAGGCGAAGAGGGTGCCGAAGAAGATGCTGAACATCCACCAGTTGAAGAAGGAGAGCTTCTGGGCACGCTCCTTGGGCTCGAAATCGTCGAATTGGTCCGCACCCATGGTCGATATGTTCGGCTTCGTGCCGCCGGTCCCCACTGCGATTATGTAGAGCGCGGCGTAGAAGATGCCAACTTGGAATGGTGTAGCTTTGCTGTTGCAGTCGCTAGCTGCCGATGGGGGACACGACGGAGGCCTCAACGACGGCAATGAAACAGTGAGAGTCAGGAGGCTCATACCCTATTCAAATTCCAAGTTCTTAGTGAGAGTTCAAGAACTACAGAAAAAAATGAACGATATTTGTGTACTACACAGTACATATTTCCAATCTGCCAAATCTTCTCATTTCATTCTATCAAGCTGTATCTCAAAACTGCATAAACTAGAATTAAAGAACAAAGAATAAGGAATTCAATACACGTTTCAGAACGAACGATGTTTTTTTAGAATAGATTTTGCCCTCACGAGCAGTGCAGCGGAAAATTTCGATCTATCCCCGAGATATAACAAATCCAAACAAATCGATTCACCGCGCATCCGATGGTGAATCTAGTGAACAATGACAGAATTGTTTGATTTAGAAGATGGACGGAGGTAGAGATTTGAGAGAGTTTTTGGTAGTGCTCGCTTTTTTTTTTTTTCTCTCGTGTTATTTTCCTAAAGAACATGAAAAAAACAGAAAGAAGCGACCCGCTTCACTGTGTACCCGGTGGCGAATCCATCGAATGATCACAGGCTTGCCCGATTGAGAAGATGGACGTGAGATGGGGATTTGGAAGAGATTTTTTTTTTTTTTTTTCTGGTCGATTTTCTTCTTCCTCAGGTGATTTTCTAGAGGAAGAAGATGGAAAAACAAAAAATATGTTTTTTTTTTCCTTTCCGAGATACAATGAATCGAAGTGACTGACACACATGTGTACCGGTGACAAATCTAACGAACGATTACATGCTTACATGGACAGAGGGGGAGATTAATTTGTGAGAGTTTTTGGTTCTTGTCACTTTTCTTTTTTCCCAGGTGATTTTTTTCAAATGATCACATGCTTGTCTGATTGAGAAGATGGACAGATGTAGGTGGAGACTTGTGAGAATTTTTGGTTCTTGTCGCTTTTAATTTTTTTTCAAATTATTTTTTTGAAGATGGAAAAAATAGAAAATATGTTTTTTTTTTTTTTTTTTGTATAAGAAGATTAGTAACCGCAACATGCCCCCAAAAATAAAAAAAACTACAAAATTATAACTACTCGTAGGTTGATGGGTTTGAGCCCATTGCCACAAAACCTGCCTGATAAGGTGAGTTTAGCACTTTAAAAACAAAGGAGAATGCTAGTTCTTCTTATTGAATCATATTAGCAACTAGACTCCAAGTAGATTTTCTTTCGTGTGTTTGCTAGAACAAGAAAATATTTTAAAAAGACCATTTGATTTCTCTTATAGTGTTTGGTTGGGGGCAGGAAAGGGAAACAAAATATCAATGTTCCAATAATGTCCAATATCAACATAATTATTGTCAACAAAATTCAAAGAGTTACTTTGTAAAATAAACAATAACATCTCTCAAAAAAAAAAAAAAAACAATAACACATGACTATTTTTGTCATAATATTTGGTAATAAATGTTGGAAAATGAGAAGGAAAAACGAATCATGGATTATGAGGGGAAGTGGGAACCATTCCCTCCTATTTTCTCCCCCTTTCAGGAAAAAAGTTTATGGCTACCAAACAAAAAAAGGAACAAGTTTACTTTCCCGATTCCTTAAATCCGCGAACCAAACGAGACCCTGACAATTTATATTAAAAAAAATTTGTATATGGATGCAGAATAACTGGAAGGAGTGAAAGATCAAATGCTTCATCGAGAGAAGATTACGTACCGCTATGTATATCACAGACGATATCACGAAAGTCCAGTATCGGCCGAGATGAGCATCGGCAATGTATGCGCCCAGGATGGGTGTCAGCCAGACCGTTCCTCCCAAGTTGGTGACGTTGTTCGAAGCAGCAACGGTGCCTTCGTGGAGCTTCTGTGTCAGGTACACGACCAGGTTTGCTGCGATCCCAAAGAAAGCCATTCTTTCAAATATCTCATATCCTGCAAAAGGAACCACGCAATCAGTAACTTAAAAGCATGTTAACTTGGCGCTTCTTCTTTCAGGTGAAAATTTTGTGTTTGATCATGAATTGATTGTACGCAAAACCTTGCGCAAAATGGGAGGAACATGACATGTATCCTATGTATATATCTCGTGTTCAACTATCAAGAGCTATCAGTGCGATGATTGGAGAAGTTCGACAGGAGTCGAAGCATCAATACGGAAATGTCTACAACTAAAGAGTATCAAATATGATATTGCCAGTATACTGATTTGTGCACTAAAATTTTCAACTTGTTCTTGGGGTCTAAAAACTCCCTCACATTATTTTGTGTGTGGACGGTTAAGATTGCTCCTAATATAGGACTGGATCGAAGATCATTTATAAGGATTTCTCCGTGCCCTAGAGTTGGCTCGAATCTTGGACCCAAAAAAAGGCTTTACAAGAGAGCTCTTGAAAGTCATTAAGGGATCGAGAGGAAAGAAAGCTCGTAAAGTGAGGGGTTCACATTACGATATTGTGTGTCTATTTCTTATAAAGTTATCTTGTTGATTCGATCAAATTACTTTTTTCTTATCCCGTGGAGTAGGTCTAACTTGATTGAACCATGTTAAATATTGTGCATTTACACATGTTTGCTCTTGTTGCTATTTATTTGGTTAATTGTACTTTGTTATTTACTCATTGTCGCTAAGGTTAGTGTCTGCGTCGCTTTCACGAGTGTGTGCAACAATTGATATCAGAGCTAAGGGAACTGTAAGGGATTTTAAATTCTTGAATCTAGGTTAATGGTAGGAGACGATATTTGTCCACTCCCTATTTTCTTAGATGAGGATCTTGAAATCGATGGTTAGTTAATGTACACGGAGGATTTTCTCCATTTTTTTTAAATTTCGAGATAATGAGTAACAAGATTAATATCATCAAGTTCGAGGTGGAGAAGTTCAAGTTTTTCTTGACTTCTACTCAAGTAGTCCGATTGGAAGAAGATTCTTGGCCTATGTAGGAAGGTCGTTGTAGTTTTGCAGTTCTGGAACAAAGATCGTTTCAAACGCAGTTTTGGGACAAAGATCATAAGGTTCTCGGTTCTAAGACAAATATCATGTCAGAGATACTTTTTGCGATTATGGGACAAAGACTGTGCCAGAGAGTTTCGCTATTCTGGGTAACAATTGCGTCAGTAGTTGTATTTAGTTCTAGACAAGACTGTCAGTAGTTTAGTTTAACGATTCTAGTTAAAGACCGTGTCGGTGGGGAGAAACCAAAATGGAAGCTAAAGTTAAAGGAAAATAGAGTACATTGACAATGTTCTCATGAGGTAATTACTAGTTGAACAACGAGCCAAGAGAAAAATTGTTGTATATCTATTGCCTTCAACTTTTTGCAGTTATGGAGTAAAAATTGTGTCAGAGATAGTTTCGCAGTTCTGGAATAAAGTGTGTCAGTGGTCGTATTCAGTTCTTGGAAAGACTATATCATTGGTTTAGTTTAGGGTTCTAGCTAAAGACCGTGTCGATAGGAAGAACCAACTTAAGAACTAAAGTTAATGAAGCAAAGAGTATCAACAACACTCATTAGGTGACTAGTCGAATAACGAGTCAAGGTGAAGATAATTGTAAATGTCTCGTGTTCAACTATGGAGTGTTTTGGGCATCCGATGATCGAAGAAGCCCGAGAGTAGTAGAAGGATCACTACGAGACTATCTACAGGCATAGAGTATCATACAGAAAACTGGTAGCATACTAGTAATAGTACCAAAGATTCCAGCAAGTTCTTGAGGTCTAGAACCACCACCACCACCCCCCCCCCCCCAACACACACACAAAATATAATGAAAGGGTCGGAACTGGTTCATTTTGTGTACGGTTTAGACTAAAGGATTCTATTTCGATAGTCAAGATTGGTCCTAACTAAGGGGTGGATTATGGATCCTTTATAGGGGCTTCTCCATGTCCTAGGACTGGCCTGGGGCTTGGACAAAAATGAAGCTTTGCAAGAGATAGTTCTGGAAAATATTAAGGGAGACTGCAAGAGGTAGAAGGCGAGAGCTCGTCGACAATCTCATAATGAGAGGATTTTACATTATACTATTGTGTGTGTAATCCTTGTAATATCTCTTGTTGATTCAATAACAAGTTATTTAATTCTCTTGCCTCGTGGATTAGGTCGAGCTTGATCGAACGATATTAAATCACTACTAAAATCTACTCCATTAGCGACATAAATTTAGCGACGTTCGTATAACGTCGCTAAATTTTGCACATTAGCGACGTTTAAGTGAAACGTCGCTAAAAGTCGCTACTAGCGACGAAATAGCGACGTGACAACGATGTATATTAGTTACATGAGCTAGTAATTGCGAAACGTCGCTATGACGTCGCTAATAGTGACTAATTTAGCGACGTTAAAATGAACGTCGCTAAATTCTAATTAAATTCTCCCCCAATGATTTATTTTCTTCCATTTTACTCTCTCACTCTCTCTCCTTCCCCCCTCCGGTGCTCTCACTCTCTCCGGCGACTCTCACTCTCTCCGGCGACTCTCATTCCTCTCCGGTACGTGACTCCCCTCTCTCTCTCTCTATTTTGGTTGTTGGTGGTTGGGGGTGCGGGTGGCTCGGGGGGAGGGGCAGGGGGTGTGGGTGGTTGGGGGGTGAGGAATGGTCCGATGGGGGTTGAGGGGCAGGGGGATGTGGGTGGTTGGGTGGTGAGTAGGGGTGGCTGGGGGGTGGGGCAAGGGGGGTGAGGGCGGCTGGGGGTGAGGAGGGGGGCTGGGGGAGGGGAGGGTTAGGGTTCGGGTTAGGGGTGTGTGTGTGTAGGAGGGGGAGAGGCGGGGGGGGGATGAGAAGGGAGGCTGGGGGGAGGGGAGGGGTTAGGGGTGGTTGGTGGGGGAGGGAAGCAGGGGGGGCTGGGGAGGGGAGGGGGGCTGGTGGGGGAGGGGTTAGGGATAGGGTTCGGGTTAGGGGTGGTGTGGGGGAGAGAGGTGCAGGGGGGGGGGGAGGGGTGCTTGGTCAGGGGGCACCGATAGTGCCGAAAAGTTTGATAATTTAGAAATAATTATTTATTTTCCGACACCGAAAAATCTGATACTCCGATTCGAAAGCACCGATAGTGCCGATATTTGTAACAAGTAGTTTTGTTGGTTGGTTAATTGGTAACATTTTATTCATGAAATGGGTTGGATTGGTATTATTCTAGATACGGCAATCCGACCCATTTTCCTCAACAATGATGATACGACAACCTATCACTATATCTTTTAGTAGTAGACGATGTCTTAGTATTACATTATGTGGGTTCATTTTGATTCTGTTATATCCTTCAGATACTAGATTCGATAAGAACATATACTACACCATATGTACAGAACATAGATGATTCACACTAATGTATGCTAGAATGAATTTTGGATTGTGTTCTGAGCCATCCGTTCTCACACTTAAAACATATATGAATTAGTACTGTGTGTCAATCTTTGTTTTTGTATTTTCGACGAACCCAGGGATTGGATTCTGTATTTTGTATTTTGGATTCTGTATTTTGTATTTTGGATTCTGTATTTTGGCTCCAGCTCAAGCGCCATTTACATTAATCTACGGTACGACATGGTGATCAGGACATAGTCCCTGCAGCCATTCGACTGGCAAGACAGAAACTATGTGGCCGTAGATAAAGTTGACTATCCTCCGACCCTCATCCCTCGACAATGATGATATGACAACCTATCACTATATCTTATATAGTTGTAGATGATGTCTTAGTATTACATTATGTGAGTTCATATTGATTCTGTTACATTCTTCAGATACTATATACGATAAGAACATATACTACACCATATGTACAGAACATAGATGATTCACACTAATGTATGGTAGAATGAATTTTGGGTTGTGTTCTGAGCCATCCGTCCCCACACTTGGCAATTAAGCATGTGAAATATATCGTTGAAGAACATTACTATATATTAGTCATATGATATATTATACCTTTATAGTATTGTATCAGTATTAGAAAGATGGACCTTATATGATATATTATACCTTCAAAGTATTGTATCAGTTTGGCATGTCCCGATCCGATAACGACTGATACCCGATACTGACCGATACCGACGTTGGGGATCTCTTTTCCGATTAATTCGACAAAGAAAATTAAACTTAAAAGACAAATCACAAGGGTTTAAAGCGTACTAAGGTTGTAAAATCATGTAAAAAAGAAAATCATTCTATTAAATGTAAACCAATCGGGTAATAATGACTACTATTTCATTTAATTTCAAAAATACTAAAAATGAAAAATATTCTATTATGTATAAAATATATGTTTTTAAATATAAATAATTTATTAATAATTATTTGTTTTCCGATACCAAAAGATTCTATACTTCGATCTGAAACCACCGATACTACCGATATCGCCAATACCAATACTCATAGGAATAGTTCGATATCGATTTTCATACCTATATGTTGTGATTCTGACTGACTTTACAGAATCTTTGACAATTAGGATATATTATACTATCTATGAATGTTTCTATGGAAATGAATGTTCTGTCTTGAACATATGTGGAGAGTTATGAATCTCCTACATTCTCCTACATTTTATAATTTAAAACCTATGGTTCTTACTATTATACAAAATGAGCTCCTACATTCTAAATCTAGAATCTAGAAATTGGGATGAGTATCGAAATCGGTATCGGTATCGGTATCGGTGTCGGCAGCTTCTCATAATCAAAACTGATGTGGTTAGCCATTGGCCTTGATCTTTAGTTCAGCTTCTATAAGGAATTTGCATTAATCTACGGTACGACATGGTGATCAGGACATAGTCCCTGCAGCCATTCGACTGGTGAGGCAGTAACTATGTAGCCGTAGATAAAGTTGACTGTCCTCCGACCCCCATCCCTCGGCAATGATGATACGACAACCTATCACTAGTAGTAGATGATGTCTTAGTATTACATTATGTGGGTTCATCTTGATTCTGTTATATCCTTCAGATACTAGATTCGATAAGAACATATACTACACCATATGTACAGAACATAGATGATTCACACTAATGTATGCTAGAATAAATTTTGGGTTGTGTTCTGAGCCATCCGTTCTCACACTTGGCAAAAAATCGAATATAACATTTTTATCTGCTTTCGAAAATGTACTCAAACGAGATGATGGTTCCTTTAGTTAGCTTGCATGTGTTACAATTATATTCTTTGTGAATATCGATCTTACCAGATGGCACCCATGACCCGGGCAGCGGCACGTCGTTTGAGGGAAACACTGAATGCTGAGGTGGCTCCTCCTACTGTTAAGGAGGAAGTGGCACCGGTAGCTAGTGAGACCGGGAGTTCCATTCATCCAGCACCTGCAGTGGACTGCATCTCACCTTGTGCCGTCGATCCCACTTTTTCGAAGTGGTTGCGTGATCGTATCACTGAGCGTTTGCGTGAGCTGCGTGGTCGTTATTAGTGTAGTGTAGTTTTATGGATATATTTTGTATTGGACTATTAGTACTTATTACCAGTTGTACTTGCTTTATGGATATATTTTGTATTGGACTATCTACTAGTTTGTTTCTTTTTTGGCAAAGCAAAACATATATGAATTAGTACTGTGTCAATCTCTGGATTGTATCTCCAGCTCCAGCTCCATTTGCATTCTGGATTCTGTATTCTTTTTTATATTTAATTTAGCGACGTTCTTAGCGTCGCTATTACGTAGCGACGTTTAATAACGTCGCTAAATTGCTGACGTGACAAAGAATCTTTTCTCACCACATCGTCGCCAAAACGTCGCTAAAATGTCGCTAAACGGCGACCACAAACGAACGTCGCAAATAACGTCGCTATTTAGCGACGTTTGTAACGTCGCTAATTAACGTCGCCGTAGCGACGTTTTGCGACGTTTTTCCGATTAGCGATACACTTTTTTCCGTCGTTTCCAAAACGACGCTAGAAACGTCGCTAACTTAAATTAGCGACGTTTTGGTCAGCATTTGCGACGTTTACAAACGTCGCTAATCTGACAGATTCTGGTAGTAAATATTGTGTGTTTGCGTGTTCATTCTTGTTACTATTTGTTCGATTGATTATGCCTTTATTATTTACTCGTTGTCTCTAAGGTTCACAAGTTGAGGGCTGTGGAGTATGGAAGTGATTACATTACCTACTATAAAAGAGCAGGCAGTCCACCTCCCTCCCTTGGATCGAACAGACGGTCTTCCCTTGAGATCCACAGTCCCATCCTTGGTGAACTCCTCTTCCGAGGTTGTGTTGCCGTGGCCTCCTTCCTCTCCCAGCATGGTTCAGAGTGTTTCAGTGGCGCAATTAGGAATTAGTCATCTGACAATTAAAGAGCTAAGATATAGAGAGATTTATAACCATGCTTGCTGCATGATCTACCTATGCTAGTTTCTTTTTCTCATTTTAACCAAACTCTTAACCTCTTCTTCCCAATACGGCTAATATTACAATGGCAGGCTTGTGTTCTCTTGGCTCTCCCGAAGTTGTCACATACTGTATTAATTATCAGACAAAATCATCTATATAAATATGGCGGGATCTTTCTAGTAGTCCGGTGGTCTTGGCTCTCCCAAGTTGTCACATACCGTATTAATTATCAGACACAAAATCATCTGTATAAATATACCGGGATCTTTTCAGTAGTCCGGTTGTCCTGCTGTTATGATAAACACAGTTCTGTCAACAAGTCATCGTTAACGTTTGATCTCAAGAACTAAGTTACAAATGGGAGAGTTTCTCTGACTTCTTTAAAGCGACCGCGACATCGGCATTTTGATTGGTATTTCATATCTTGAAAACTTTATTTCTTAAAAAAGTTATTTTTTCGACGCCGACGCGTAAGTCTATTCCTGGCAGAACTCAGGAATTACTAACACTAGGATAGATTATGGCTGTTTTAGTTTGGACGGTATAGAATGATATGCTAAATTAGAACTTGGTATATTCAACTAATCGTATTTTTTAACATAATATCTTCAAATTTGATAGGTATTAGCTTGATACTCTTTTTCAACTAATATTTTTCAACTTGACATCCTCCGTCATTCCAAACCTTAAGTTTTTAGTTAATTTTTTTTCCGACAATATTGTTCCTTCCACCTACCTTTCCACTCCTCCTCCCGCCCTGACGACCCTCCACCATCCATCCGGCGAACCCCCGCGACCAACCCTCCCCCTCCGGCGATACCCCCTTTCCCACCCAGGCGACCCCATCCCCCCTCATGCCCCGGCAACACCCCGCGACCCACCCCTACGAGCCGGTGATGGAGAAAGGGGGGAAAGGTACTGCCAGAGAGAGAGGGAGGAGAGGAAAGTGTTAATGCCGGGGCACAATTTTTTCGATGAAAAACTGAGAATTCGTAACAATTGTAAAAACAATCGTTATTACGCAACACTTCACAGAAGGTACATAACAGAAATTCCACTAATGCAACACTTCACAGAAGGTGCACAGATTTCTATCAATGCATACGCTTCACCGAAGGTGCGCTAATAGAATTCTGATAAACGATTGCAACACTTCACAGAAGGTGCACAGATTTCTACCAACGCATACACTTCACCGAAGGTGCGCTAATAGAATTCTGATAAAAGAAGAAGGTGACAGGCGAAAGATGGAAAAAACTCCTGCTGGGGTGAATAATCACAGTTGCTCAAAGCTTTATTCGCCCCACACGAATAGCTTCCCGGAACCAGCAAGTTCGTCGAAGAACTTGGAACACTCTTGCTCTTCTGACTCCTCGGATGAACACGAACTTCCGTGCAAAACTCAACACTGGTACAATACCTCTCTTCTCTCTCACAGCTTCTAAGCACTTGTAAACTTTCTGTCTACTACTTGTGTATTAGTTCCTAACTGTTAAGTGCAAAATGAGCCAACAAAACGTCACATTACGCCTCATGAGCCCGAGTCCGAGCCCGAGCCCGAGCCCGAGCCCGAGTCCGAGTCCGAGTCGCTAAGCCCCTACGGGGCTTAGCTCCCATGGAAATAAATTTTCCAAGAGCAAAAAACATGAATGCTTTTATTGTTGATTTAACCTTTTTTCCATTAGAAAATAACCCCACATGGCACACCCATGTGCACCTCCATACCACATGTGCATCTCTAGAATAGGAAAGCTAATATATAGAGATACATTTGTTTTGGCCTAGCCGATGTGGGACTAAAGTTCTAAACAAAAGAGGCCAAAACCCAACAATTCCCCACATATCTCTATATATATGGGTATAAGTGTTCCCCACAGTAACTGTCCATCATACATTAGGAGAGATGTCGCTGACGACTTGAATCTTCCCGCATGGGTCAAACAACAGACTATAATACAAGAATTGACTAAGCCTTGAATTCTGCATCATAGCTGAAATTCTTCCCACTCACATAATGTAGTTACATGTGCTTCTGGCTACACATTAAAGGCCCTGTGCCAGCCTGGTTTCAGTGTATAATTTTGGGCGTCTACAAGTTTACCCTCAAGAGACGGCCTGATATCTGTTTGTCCATACACTATAGGTGAGTTCATTATAAAGAGACATGGCATGAAGCGCTTTGCGCTTCCCTTGCGGTGCTACGCTGCTATGACATGGCTTAAAACCGAGGCCTTACCGCGTACCGAAAACCTCATCGTAGTGTCATACTACTGTAGCATGAGGCAACCGCCTCTTTGTAGTGCCAAACTACCCAGCATGAAGCCTTAGGCTCCCTTGCGGTGTTACGCCGCAACGACATGGCTTGCAAGGCCGATGCTTTATCCCTAACCGGATACCTCATCGTGATGTCGTGCCACTGTAACATGAGGAACTCCTCTTTGTAGTGCTGACTACACCCCTCTTTATTTTTAACATACAACATTAGGCTAACTGCCTATTTGCGGTGCTACGCCGCTGTGACTTGGCCTGCTAAGCCGAGGCTTTATCCTATTCTTGGACAGCACCCCACATATAGGAACCTCATTGTGGAGTCACCCCACTGTAGCATGGAGTTTCACTCCTTATAGTGCTGCTCTGCCGTGCTTCCTGTAAAGCACACCAGGCATTCACTCTGCCTGAGAACTCATTAAGGCAATTAAGCCAACCTGTCCACAGGAACCGTTTTTCGTAGAAAACAACAGTAGACAACAGTGGTTATAGGTCTGTAACCTCTCCATGCCTAATAGAACATGTACCCACCGTTCCTGATATTCTTCCAGTTAATGGTCCTCCCTTGAACCAAAGCTAGATACCTAGTAGATAAATCCTTGAACTAATAGCATAAAACTTTATGGTAGGAATACAATAACTAATATCAAAATGCCTTCAAGCCCATTTTACATGCTGAGTCATCGACCAGCTGGTACTTGAGGCCCTTGGTGAACAGATCCGCCAGATTTTTCTGACTCCGAACATCAATCACTGCAATTACACCTCTCTTAATAAGATCGTGTACTGCCCTGTGCTTTAACCGCACAGTCCTCTTCTTTCCGTTGAAGAGGTCATTTGATGCCACCGCCGCAGTCGTCTGGTTGTCGCAGTATATCGGTATTGCCGGTATTTGCGTCCCAACCACTGGAAGATCATACATGAGCTCCCGAAGCCATTCTGTTTCTTCGGCTGCCGTGTCAAGTGCAAAGAACTCAGATTCCATGGATGACTGCGAGAGCATTGTCTGCTTCTTCGACTTCCATGATAGAGCAGCTCCACCCATTGTGAAAATATATCCACCTGTGGACCTTTCGCTCTCCAAATCTGAGCACCAGCTGGCATCACTGAAGCCTTCCACTACCTGCGGATCTCCGATGTAGTACAATGTATATGTCTGAGTCTTCTTGAGATATCTCATAACCCGTTTCACAGTCCTCCAGTGTTCAATACCAGGGTTGCTCGTGAAATGACTCAGCATTCCCACGGCAAAAGCTATGTCAGGTCTTGTGGCAGTAGTAGCATACATCAAACTCCCGATTACGCTTGCATACTCCAGCTGCCTAACGCTTTCCCCTGAATTAGGCTTCAGCTTCAGATCACACCTGTACGGCGTATCGATCCCTGGAAGATCCCGATACTCATAATGAGTGATCATTTTATCAATATAATGAGACTGTGACAGCGCTAGTCCAGTGTCTGTCCGGATAATCTTGATCCCTAAGATCACATCAGCTTCTCCCAAGTCTTTCATACTGAACTTGCTCGAGATGAACCTCTTTGTCTCTGTAACACAGCTCATATCCGTACCTAGGATAAGCATGTCGTCCACATACATACAAACGATCACACCTCTTCCATCAGCAAACTTCGTGTAAACACACTTGTCTGTCTCGCTGACCATGTAGCCATTTGACATTATAACCTTGTCAAATTTCTCATGCCACATCTTGGGAGCCTGTTTAAGACCGTACAAAGATTTTACCAACTTGCAGACTTTGTCTTCAAGACCCTTGACGACAAATCCCTCTGGTTGTTGCATGTATATCTCTTCGATCAGCTCGCCATTTAGGAAAGCCATTTTCACATCTATCTGATGTATCACCATCTTATGTATTGCTGCAAGAGCAATCAATATCCTAATGGTTGTCATCCGGGCAACTGGAGCAAACGTGTCAAAATAGTCAATTTTCTGCTTCTGAGAAAACCCCTTGGCTACCAACCTAGCCTTGAACTTGTCAATAGTTCCGTCTGCTTTCATCTTCTTCTTGAAGATCCATTTGCATCCGATGGGTTTCGCTCCTTCAGGAAGATCAACCAACACCCAAGTGTTATTTGAGGTGATGAAATCAATTTCATTGTCAATCACCTCCTTCCAGAAAATCGCGTCTCTGGTCTTCATCGCTTCATCATAGGTAAGCGGATCTGCTTCCACATGATAGGTGACAAAGTCACTTCCGAAGTCCTTCGGCCTCCTCACACGCTTAGCTGACGGCTCAGCTTGTTCTGGTTCAATCGATGTTTCAACAACATCTTCTTGGACCACATCTTCATTGAAGACTTCAGTTTGCTGCGCACCCTCATTGTTCTCCGGTACATCCGCAAGTACAATATTCTTATGCCTTACAAATTTGTTTTCAAAATATTCTGCGTCGCGAGATTCAATGATATGATTTGACTCACTATCAAGAAATCTCCGAGCATCACTCTTCTCGGCATACCCCAAGAAGATCGTCTTAGTAGTCCTTGTCCCAAGCTTCTGAATCTTCAGATCTGGAAGCTTGACATATGCCAGACACCCCCACACTCGAATGACATTCAAGTTAGGTCTCACCTTGAACCAGAGTTCATGAGGAGTAACGTCTGAAGTTGCATAAGGCATTCTATTTAGAATAAAAGTAGCCGTCAATGCAGCTTCACCCCAGTAGCACTTAGGAAGGCCAGCAGTCAACAACATTGAGTTAATCATTTTAGTTAACGTTCTGTTCTTTCTTTCTGCTACTCCGTTTGATTGAGGAGAATACGGAGCCGTAGTCTCATTGACAATTCCATATTCTTTGCAGAATGATGCGAATTCATGAGACCTGTACTCCCCACCTCAATCACTTCTTATTCTTTTGAGTTGTTGTCCAGTCTGCCGCTCAGCTTCGGTTCTGAACTCCTTGAACTTCTCAAATGCTTCGTCTTTAGCCTTCAGCAAGTCGACGAACGCATACTTTGAGAAGTCATCGATGAAGGTTATGAAATACTTCATCCCGGTGTTTGTAGAGAACTGTTTGAAGTCACAGATATCTGAGTGTACTAACTCCAGAAGATCTGTACTTCGATTAACCCGAGGAAAGGGTTTCCTTGTAATCTTAGTTTGAGCACAAACTTCACATTTCTCTACCTAACCCCCATATTTGGGGATAAGTCCTAGACTAGACATTCGGTTTATTCGTTTACAATGAACATGTCCTAGCCTATTATGCCACAACTCAAGAGTATAAGCAGAAGGAGTGACTTCATTAATTACATTAATTACATTGGACTGATTTACAAGCTAAATTTTGAACATTCCTTCGGTATAAAAAGTTTTCCCAAAATATGTTCCCCTGATAGACATCACCATCTGGCTAGCATTAATGTCCATCCTGAGGCCTGCGTTGCAGGGTAAGCCTCCTGAGATCAGGTTCTTGGCGATAGCAGGTACGTGCTTCACACCTTGAAGCGTCAGAGACTTTCCCGAAGTCAGCTTCAACACCACCGTCCCGATCCCGAGCACCTCAGCTTGTGCCTGGTTCGCCACCATAACCACATCAGAAGTAGGGATGTAGGTGGTGAACCACTTTTTGCTGGAGCAAACATGGCAGGTGGCTCCAGTGTCTACCCACCAGTCAGCATCAATTCCTACCACATCAACCTGCGCAATCATAGCAACAACATCAGTGATCATAGTTACCTTACTAGGCTCTTCTTGCACCGATTGCTTGGCTTTTGCTTTGCACTCATTCTTAAAGTGGCCCTTCTTGCCACACTTGAAGCAAGGCATTTGAGACTTTGGCTTCTTTTTCTTGAAAGAAGTTCCCTTGACTTTTAGATTGTCAGGGTCCTTCTTCTTGCTGTGGGAAGCCGCCTGCTTTCCCCTTGGTTCCTTGGTATGAACCATATTGGCGTTAGCCAATTGCTTGGACAGTGCGTCCACCTTCAGTTGAGCCCGCATCTGGTCCTCAACATAGATTTCCTGCAGGAGATCTTCAAGGGTGATCTCCAGCTTCTTCCTATGCATGTTTGCATAGAACTTGTTCCACCCAGCGGGGAGCTTTGAGACAATCCCTCCAACAACAAACTTGTCGGGGAGGGGCATCGCCTCGTCTTTCAGCTTCTGTCGCAGTTTCAGGAACTCCTTCACCTGCGGCAGCATAGACTTTTCGTCCTCAAAGAACCACTTGTGATATCTTTCAACCACAAAGATTTTACTGCGGTTCTTGTCTTCTTCGTAGAGTTTTTCTAGAGACTCGCATTTGTCTCTAGCGATAGTCTTCTTAGAATAGGATTCTGCAAGGGAATCTTCTATAGCATTCAGGATAAGCAGCCTGTAAATACTATTTTCCCTTCTCTATTTTGCTTGAAGTTTAGTAGCCGCGGTGATTGCGACAGCAGACCCAACATATGGAACAGTAGGTTCTTCCTCCAGAAGCACGTGATCTACGTCTTTGAGTTGAAGGGTGAGATATACCTTCCTCTTCTAGACTTGGTAATGTTCTCCATCAAACTTTTCTAACTTACAAAAGTCAGAATTGAAGAGTAAAACATTAACGTTTTCCATCGTAGCGATAAAGCTTTGAGATTGTTATTGCCGGGGCACAATTTTTTCGATGGAAAACTGAGAATTCGTAACAATTGTAAAAACAATCGTTATTACGTAACACTTCACAGAAGGTACGTAACAAAAATTCTACTAATACAACACTTCACAGAAGGTGCACAGATTTCTACCAACGCATACGCTTCACCGAAGGTGCGCTAAAAGAATTCTGATAAACGATTGCAACACTTCACAGAAGGTGCACAGATTTCTACCAACGCATACACTTCACCGAAGGTGCGCTAATAGAATTCTGATAAAAGAAGAAGGTGACAGGCGAAAGATAAAAAAACTCCTGCTGGAGGGAATGATCACAGTTGCTCAAAGCTTTATTCGCCCCACACGAATAGCTTCCAGGAACCAGCAAGTTCGTCGAAGAACTTGGAACACTCTTGCTCTTCTGACTCCTCGGATGAACATGAACTCCCGTGCAAAACTCAACGCTGGTACAATACCTCTCTTCTCTCTCACAGCTTCTAAGCACTTGTAAACTTTCTGTCTACTACTTGTGTATTAGTTCCTAACAGTGAGAGAGAAGGAGGAGACCTTATATAGGCCCCTGCAACAACTGCCCGGTTAGCACAAAGTTAGGGACGTGGTAATAACCACCCCAAACATGGAGCAACTGCTCAGAACATGCAAAGACAAATTCTGCCGTAAGCTGTGCCACTCGCGTAACCAGCGTGATTTGCACTTTACGCACACAGCCATTTTACGCAACCTGCGCACACTACGTACTCTACGCACACTACGTACGCTGCGTACACTGCGTATGCTGCACACTCTATGCACGCTGCGCACATTACGCGCACTGGGCTGCGTACTGGGCTGCGTACCTGGGCCAGCATAACTAGGCTTGCAAAACGGGCCGCGTAACGTGGTTGCGCAAGTGGCTCGCGCAACGAGCGTAACTTAAGCGCACTATGCGCCTAGCGACGATGCTGACGTGCTAAGTGCAAAGTGCGCCAACAAAACGCCACATTACGCCTCATGAGCCCTAGAGCCCGAGTCCGAGCCCGAGCCCGAGCCCGAGCCCGAGTCGCTAAGCCCCTACGGGGCTTAGCTCCAATGGAAATAAATTTCCTAAGAGCAAAAAGCATGAATGCTTTTATTGTTGATTTATCCTTTTTTCTATTAGAAAAATAACCCCACATGGCACACCCATGTGCACCTCCACACCACATGTGCGTCTCTAGAATAGGAAAGCTAATATATAGAGATACATTTGTTTTGGCCTAGCCGATGTGGGACTAAAGTTCTAAACAAAAGAGGCTAAAACCCAACAGAAAGTTGGGAAGGATATTTTTATCATTTGCTAATTCGATTAACATCGTTTGGAGAGAGGATATCAAGTTGATGCCTACCAAAATTAGGGTATCAAATTAAACATTTAAAATAGTTGAAGGTACCAAGTTATAATTTAGCCTAAAATGAATATTAAAACTTTTAAATGTAATGCCGATGCATATCTTACCAAACAACAAGAGAGTAATTGTGATACTACTTACTATTCGGAGCTCATCAGATGAACCTACATCAATTGGAAGCATGCAATGAAGTAGACCCGGCTCAGGCCATGACAAAAGGGGCGGCTGTAGTAATCCAAGATTTGGAAATTTAAAGAAGGGATCAAGCATTTGTTAATTTGGATATATATATTGTAATATACATTACTCAGCCTTCTCCTATAGGTCATAGTATGTATCGGCTCGTGGCCCGCATAAATCGGACTTGTCCGAATTTGGGCCGTGCCAGGCTCAAATCGAAAGAGAAAATGGGTCGACCTGGCCCAGTTCAGAAATTAAAATACTCAATTCAGTCCGGACCATCCGTTAATATTTAGATTGTTTTTTTAATTTGTATTTGTATATATGATTTATACAAATAATTGTTGGCCCCTTCCATGGTCACACCCGATTTTAATAATCGACATGAACTTAAGTCAATACACAAAATATACGAACTGCTGCTAATCATTTCAGGATATGTGAAATCAATATCAACGAGTGTCGTACTGCATCATCAAGCATATAAACCATCAATCGGAAGATTACTTTCAATGGGATCCAGTCCGAGTCATTTTACAATTTATTATGTATTTTATCTTTATTGAGTCTAGGATTTAAATTGTAAGATCGACTAGGTAATACTGGCTTAGGTTAATCTCAGTCCATATTTCTAAAAAGCCTACATATTCTCATTTTATTTTTACCAAAAGTTCAAAATTATTTTTGCAATAGAATTTGACAAATATTTCGAAATTCTCCTAGACAGAACTCAAAACCGAGTTCGGCCTGAGTTCGGTCCAAACTCTGCCCGAGTTCGGTCAGTTTGAATTCAAATATCCGTTGCCTCCAAATATGCATGCAACGTACATATGCAAAATATTTGCATCAGAACTCTGCCCGAGTTCGGTCTCAGAAAACACCTATAAATAGGAGAGTTTTTCATTTCAAATCACTCATTCACTCTTCATCTTCTCTTCTCTATTCAATAAGTGCTTTCAATCGATCAAAAGCTTTCAAATCACACCTATACTTCTCTTAGCCAAAAGTCAGTAATATCTACTTCGATCTAGAGTCTTTTGGTGTTCAAGAGTTGTAAAGAGGTTGTTCAGATTATAGCAACTATCCTTGTTGTGGAGCCGGTCGTGTGCTCGTCACCAAGCACGGTGTTGTGAAGTTGGTCGTGCACTTGTCACCAAGCACGGTGTTGTAAGAGACTGCAAGCTCTCAATTAGCTTGTGCCTTAGTGGATTAACATCGAGCAAGAGTACTTGAGACTGGATTAGTCCTCTCAGAGGGATACCAGTATACATCGCTATGTTACTGAGTTTGATCTCTCTATCTCTTGCTACATTTATTTACTGTCTCTTATTTACTGCCATAGTTATATCTTTAAAATTTTGAATTGGTGATTATTTTTTGCTGCACACACGCACTCTATTCACCCCCCTCTAGTGGTGCTCAACGGTCCTACAATTGGTATCAGAGCAGGTTATATTATAATATAACAAACCTCAGAGAGTATATATATGGCAGCCGTGAAATCAATATTCAACGGTAAAGGACAATCCACAAATAGACCCCCACTATTTGATGGTACAAACTATACCTATTGGAAAACACGGATGACTTTCTTTTTAAAGTCTTTTGACTTTGATTTTTGGTCTATAGTGATTGACGGTTATAAGAAACCGACACCTACAGTGGTTGACGGCCAGCTTGTAGACAAGCCTCATGATAAATATACAGAAGCTGAAAAAGCTAAGGCTAGTCTAGATGCTCGTGCCATCAATGCACTGTTCTGTGCAATTGACAAAACGGAGTTCAACAGAGCTTCAGCCTGTAAAATGTCTCACGAGATTTAGAAACTTCTTGAGGTAACTCATGAAGGTACTTCCCAAGTGAAGGAATCCAAAATCAGTAGACTAACACAGGAATATGAATCTTTTAAGATGAAACTAGGTGAGTCAATTACACAGATGTTCATATGTTTTCTTGATATTACTAATCCTTTGCAATCTCTTGGTAAGGATTACAGCAATCATGAGAAGATCAAAAAAGTGCTACGAGCTCTAACCAAGAACTGGAACCCAAAGGCAACAACAATCATTGAAGGAAACGATCTCACCACCATGTCTCTAGAAATATTGATGGACAAGCTCATGACCTATGAACTTAATCTGAAAGAGTTTGAAGAAGCAACTCCAAAAAAAAAATCTATTGCCTTCAAAGCTCAAGCCAGAAAATCAACATGCAATGATTCAGATGAAGAATCATCAAGTGGTGATGAACAAGTCCTACTAGTAATGAACTTCAGAAAATTCCTAAAGTTTGAGAAATCAAACAGTAGGAAGAAAGATATCCAAGAAAGCAATGAAGATGAAACTATATGATTTGGATGCAAGAAGTCATGGCACATGAAGAAGGACTGCCCAACTTCAAAGAAAAGCAGTCTATATGACAGATCAAGATCAAGCAGAAAAGCAACAACCAGTCGAAAGTATGCTAACACAAGCATCTGGCATGAAAGTGATGCCAGTGATACAGAGGAAGAAGACAGACCCTGCAGAAATGCCAATGTCTGTCTTATGGCATTTGATAAGGTATCCTCAAACCCTCTATATGATGATTTTACTTTCGATGAATTAGAAAATGCCTTTAGCGAATTACTTGAAGATCACAGAACTGTGCTTGACAAGTATAAGCAATCTCGAAAAGAGATTAAGGCATACACAACCGAGATAGCTAGACTGTCCAATCTTATTGAAGATATTAAAGAGACGTCTACTACCGGTAACACGGAAGAGATAGCCAAACTCAAGGTAGACTATCATGAGGCTATCCTCAAGGTTAAAAATAAAGAAAGAGACTATGTCAAGATACAAGAGTTATATGACATAGAGAAGAAGAAGCACTTAGTCACAGAACAAAGACTCTCAGATATGACTGCTAGATATGAAGAGTCTGTTGCAATTTCTAAAAAGTTAGAAATCAAGTTAGGCAAACAGGCAATACCTGTGACACAACCTAAGTTTAGTCCTAATGCCAAGCATACACCAAAGAGGACTAAAAATCAGAAAGCACGGAAGAAACACGACTATCATCATGCTTTCACTTATAGGTTTTCCAAGAAATCAAACAAGCATGTCAACACAGTTTCAACCACCACTGGTTCTAAACTGTCACGTCCCGCTTCCGTAGGAGCGATCGTCCTCGCTAAGGCGTGATGCCGTACAAGCCTAGATTGCGCTCGTGCAAGGCAGTTCCATAACGGCCGATTATATCGACGGCGACGGGGTCGTCGCACAGAAGTCCCAAGCAGATACATTGAACATTGCAGCGGAATTTAGAACAAGAACACAAAACATTCAAAAGAAGCTCTTTATTGATATTGAATACAAGATTACATTTGTGGGCGCAAGGCCAAATTACAAGTCTCTCGTGCTCAATTTTCTCTCATTTACAAGTCACTCTGCTCTCTCTCATCTCTCGATACAATACTTGAATCCAGCGGAAGCTTCGGAAGGCGATGTCCATACATTATGTCCTGTATAAGTCTTCAACCCACGCGGCCACACGCTTCGAATCGCCAAGGAACTCCGTGCCTCGACGCATCCAAGCGAGCTCCGCGCCACGAGCTTCTACCTGTGCCTGCACATGAACACTGTGTGGATGTTAGTACTCAACTGTACTGGTGGAGTGAGCTTCTCGCCCATCCATACTAAACCGACACGTTCATTTACTTTGTGCAGCTTAAACCCTTTCGATTGTCTTTCTAGTCTTGTCTTAGGATCAGTTTTAAGACTTGACGTCTAACCAACTCGACGTGCAACGACATGGTCGTACAACAATACCAACGTGTATTTCGACCGAGGCAGTGCCTCCTTACTCAAGTACTTGACCGAACTACAACTCGGGATGGCAGGGTCGTGCCACATTCTATTCGCAACTTAGACATATTCAAGACAATGCTATGCCGAGGAGCAACTTACGCAAACTCGGCCGTGCCAAGACCTTTACTTGAACTCAAGTGCCTCGAGACTATTCTCGTACCAACGATTCAAATGCTAAAGACGACAACGGGACGACTCGTGCAGGTCGTGCCTCTAGACCTTGCTTAGACTTGTTCGTGCTTCAAGATGAGGCCGCGCTACGCAAGTTATCAAGACTTATCATATTCCGCCTTACGGCATTTCCTGTTCGACTCATGAACCAACTTGGACAACTTATGAAACATAGTATCGACTTCATGGACATCCCGACGCCATCTATTATGCCAAGCACGGTGCCTATGCTGTAGCCCATTCTTAGGCCCAGACCTTGTGTTACCGACTCGATATGATTCAAGTTCTAGACTCAATCTAAAGGCATACACGCGATGTGCCGCTATCTGCCGACACATCTACATGAGGAGGTCACTAGCAATGTCAAGCTATCTTGGACATGGCTCGTGGGATATCGGCCTGTACCTACACGGGTAGCTAGCCCGGTGGGGTCGAACTCTCCTATGCGGTCATCCAGCATCCTACTTTGAGCCACACTCGCTTCCCCCGGGCCGAATGATCCTGGCGCCCCGGTGATCATTCGAGAAGACTACACCTTGTCGACAAGTTGTCCAATGACCATGCTTACTCGATCTATCCAGTCTATCCAGTCCTTTTTTAACATGACCATGCATTCCTTCTTTCTATCGAGACTTAACGAGACTCCCAAGCCGCGGGACCGATCTCGGCGACAACCAGTCGCATGGACTTCCTTTGTTCGTGGCAAGCTTTTTACTAAACCGACCGTAATCTCGTGCCTTAGACAGACCTGGTTCTATAGGCGATGCTAACGCTCAAGTCATATACTTATACGACGAGCCTTATTCTCAAGAGACTACGCGACTTGACAACCGCAGCTAGAGCGAGACAGTACTAGAAATGGCTTCGATAGCCCAACGTAACTCTTGTCTAACTTGTTCGGGCAACGACTCGACGAGCAAAGGCTACGTCGAGCACCGTGTCGAGGGAACGTGCGATGCACGGGGTCGACTTGAACAACCAAGTTCGTGCCTAGACTTAAGCCAACAGCCGTGCAAGACGACTTAACTTTATGGGACGTGCGAAGGCTATGCCAAGCCTTGCGGGACAGGACCGTGCATGCTTTACCAAGCATTCACGCCGGCGACGCCTATGACTTAGGCTATTTCAAGTGTTGGGACAAAACGACGGGACCGTGCATGCTTTCTCAAGCATTCACGCAGGCGACGCCTATGACTTAGGCCAATTCGAGTGTCGGGACAAAACTTAGCAACTTAAGCCAACTTCCTTCTTCCAAGCTACGGGATCGAAGCATCGTGTGTCATTTGAAAGCACGCTGAGCCGACTTCTATGCAGACCGTGGGACCATTTTCCATGTTCTAGGACATTCCGACGGGTCGGGATTACTCCCTTAGCTATGTGCGTTCGTAGCTTTTAGATTAGCCTACTTGTGCAAGTTGAAAACAAGCAAGTTATTAAGTGAAGGCTAAGATGAAGCAAGTTCACCGAAACTCCCCCACCTGTTGCGAGGAGTCACCTCGGACGAGCGAGCCTTCGAGCAGCCGTTGCAAGGCTAAGTCCGAACGCCGTCGGCGTCTCGATTCCTCCGATTGACTTTACGGGACGGGGCACTACAACATACACCACTCAGAACAAGTCTCGTCCTCGAGACTTTTCTGAAGGCAAGCCATCCTACCATTTCTATGGCCAAGACTTATTCGTACACATTTCGCCTACGCGTTCCTTCGATTCCGAGCTACGCTCGCACAACTATCAATCTTTCCGTTAACATGATTTCAAGATCTCGACACTCTCTCATTTTCCAAGTCTTGCTTGAACTCATCGTATCACTTGGCTGGATCGTGCACGCATTCCAAGCGTACCCAAAATACATGCATTTAGCCAAGTCGCATGATAGAGAATTTGTCATTCTCACTCGAGGCGTATTGTGCATATACTCCGACGTTCCTGAAATATATGCATTCAGCCGAATCTCGTGAGCAGGGTTTCCTATATTCGTGATTCACGCTATCCATCCATGCCAATCCTCAAGATCAATACTTCGATTGATAACACTGCAACAGGGGCGTCTCGCCTAACCGCTAGGCCAATCTTTACGAGGCTAAGTCAATGTCAGAATTGGAATCATAGTTCCCCAACAATAATGCCAACACTGACCCCAATCCTAGGGTCAAACCAAAGTTGGTAGTACAGGATTTTCTACCCAAGCTCGTGTCACTCAGATTTCTAAACATTGAGCACGATCACCTATTCGCATCAATGCGTTCGCTGCACAGAATTCAAGTCCGTTCAATCATCAATTCTAACCAATTCATGTATTCGATTACGAGGTCGTCTAGCTCGACAATATGTTATGTCCCAATCTCATGCGAGTCCGATTATCCACGGTGGTTCGTGAATCACCACGCAACGCTCCCGCGGAATAATCATTCTCATCGGGGTGTAACTCTTGTTTGAGTCTAGACTAATTCTTTTTCAATACGCGGATTGGACCTACTCAATCCTCAAACTTAAACATCAAGCATACCGGGTCATTCTCAAGTCTATCTTTGCACCAAACCACAAGTCGAAGCAATCAGATTGCCATGCCATCCAAGTTCAATCACTCCCGCTGTATGAATCACCATACCAGCGCTCACGCGGAGTGATCGCCCTGGTCGACGTGACGCATGTGCGAGGCTGGAGTTGCGCTCACATAAGACAAAAATGTCGAAGTTGTGGTCATCGACGAAGCAAATCCAAATATATCATTTTCATCCAATCCAAGTTCGATAGTCTGACCGTCATTCGTTCAACCAAAAAATCCTCGAGCCAAGTTTATCTTTTCCTCGACACATTTCAATATCTCGAGTATAGCATCCAGCGGAACAATGACATTTTGCACGATCGTCATTCGCCGAGTCAGAGTACCCCCGAGTTATCGCATATCGATCTTTGATACGCCTCAATACCATCGACGATATGCGTAACCTGACGATCTTCCTTTGCAACCAATTTTGAGTCGTGCGACTGATGTTATTGTTCGGACTGGATATCCCATAGTTTCCTCGATATTCAAGATCAAGTTCGATCGCAATTCCTCAAGCTTGTTTCAAGATCGTTGTTCAAAACTCAAGTCATATTTCATTTGCATCAATCCGATATCGTACGCGCGATCCTCTAAGTTTCCTCGATCAAGACCATTCATTTTCATTCATCATTCCGAGTCGTTTTCTAACTCGCGTTGCCCGTTCACAAGTTGTCCGAACGATATCTCGTTTGGGACAATCGAAGTCACGACCAACTAAGCGTGACGCGTTCTAAGGCTTTGCGCGATCGCATCGCCTCGCCGACATACTTGTCGTTACTCATAATCCTCAATTTTGCTCGAATGATTACAAAGAAAATCCATACACCACTCAGGATTCGAGCCATCCGATCTAGTCCTCAATCAGGTTCACGTCATTCGCTAAGACATCCTTCAGATTTGTTCGACGAATCTCTAGCGTAATCGCTTGCGCCGTATCGACGCACTGAGTCGTTCACCCTATTTCCTCGAAATCTAAGTCAATCTTTCGTGTACGCCTAAGCGTTAAGTCGATAGCGTTCCTATCGATAGACACTCTAAGTGCAGCTTCACTCCCGACCGAGCGGTACTTGATATCGCTCGCGACTCGTTTGCACCAAAAGGTCGAGGTGCGCGATACGCGACGCAACTTAGCCAAAAGGCCGTGCGCATGGCTATCCCGTATGGACTATACTTCAAGTTTGCATGCTCAATTGCTAGGGTCAACGTATGACACTACAAAAAAATGTAGCATTTATGGCACACAATTTACGGCGCGCAGTTGCTGCGCGTTGTAAATGATACTCTTTTACAGCGTGCAAATATGTGCGCCGTAAAAGAGTTATTTTTTGTCTTTTTTACGGCGTGTTTGACATGCATGCCGTAATTGAAGAATCATTTACGGCATGCATTTTTGCGCGTTGTAATTGAAGACTCATTTATGGCATGCATTTTTACACGTTGTAATTGAAGGCTCATTTACAGCATGCATTTTTGCGTGTTGTAATTGAAGACTCATTTACGACATGTATTTTTGCGCGTTGTAATTGGAGGCTCATTTACGGCATGCATTTTTGCGTGTTGTAAATGAATGTATTTTGTTTATTAAAAAAATTAGTTTCCCTCCTAACAAATTTTTTTTCCCTACAAAATTAGTTTCCCTCTCAAATTCGAATTTCAAGAAAATTTTAAAATAATAGTTTCCACCTATGTTTTCATATTAAAATGAAAAAAATGAAAAAATTTAAAAGAATAAAAATTGAGAAAATAACAACAAAAATCTTTTAAAAATTTAAAAAAACAAAATCATTCTTAAAAAGGAAAAAGAAAAACTATTGATTTTTTTTTAAAAAATGAAAAAAAAAGAAAACTAAAAAATCCAAAACAAAATAAATAAATAAATAAATAAGAATTTTTGAAAAAAAATAATATAGAAAAATTATATTCTTAAGGGATATAATGATTATATTTTGTTGATAAATTATTTATTGAAATATACCCAATTTTTGAAAATTAATTTTTATAACACCAATTTTTGAATGAATGCCATAAAAAGAACATAATGTACAATTGATACATCTATTTACGGTATTTATGGCGCGCATTGAACACCGTAATTGCCTATACAAAAAATGTACATCAATTTTAGTACACGAAAAGATAAGAACCGCCAATTTTTTTTGTTAGCCCGCGCGATCCACTCTCACCCTTTTTTTTCTATGCCTCTCTCCCCTGTTACTCTGCAGTATGCAATTCTCTTCCTCTCTCTGACACAAAAAAATCTTTTCTCTATAGCTCTCTTCCCCATTCACCCTCTCTGTCCCTATTCAGACTTTTCTTCTCCGGCAGATGCTGTCTCCTTCAGCTCATCGTCATCCATTGACGATAATCCCGGCAAGGAATCGTCGACAATGCGTCTTCTCCGGCGCCGGTGACAGATCGATGAGGTTCCACCGACGATCGTTTCCAAGCGTCGATCGGTGATTATCCTGCTTCCTCGTGTTCTTAGTTCTCATTTTTTTTTCTGATCGACTGTGATTCAGTTGTTTGATTATTGATCGCGAGGTGTTTGTTCGAATTTCACAGAGGAAGATTTGACTCCGATCTCGGCCAAGCGACCATCGCTTTATCGACACAGTCGTTACTCAGACTCCGACTCGAAGTAATTGCAGCGCTCGCCACCATTCATCGGAGAGCACACAGATCACCACCAGGTGTTCGATCATGGCTTTTTGAGGAAATAGATGAGTTGAGTAATCATATGGGATTTATCAAATGGCACCGACGACTGGGAGTCAGTCACGACGAGCATCTCCGATTAGAGTCGACTTCTAGTGTCCGCAGGGACGAGCTTAGGCATGACACTCTTCGACAGGTACGTAATTTTCTAAGAATGCTTTTTAGTTTTGATCGATTTGAACGTATTGATTCTTCTGTTCTGTTTTGGTTGAATTAATTGACCAATACAAATCTTACTGCTTCAGCACCTATGACATTCTACCGGAGTGATTCTTTGTGTCTGTGAGTCCTCATCATTTCTTTTGGAAAATGTTTATTGCTTTACTCTCTTTTTTTAATATAAAGCATGAAAAACTTGAAGTATCTAACATATTCTATGGTGTCTCACAGACATGTCTAGGGAAAACATATACCATGGAAACTGGATGCAAAGATAGTAGTCAAACATGACTTATCCCACAAATGGAGAAGTGTTGCAAGCAAAGTTTTTCTTCCACCCTTTTTCGATCCGAGCTCACGGCAGAGCTACCATTTCTCGAGAGAGCTTTGCCTGTCCAGAAGATTCTTCCACCCTTCTCCGACGATCTCAAGCGCTGGAGTCGATCGAGTTGACATCTGCGAGTAGCTCGACTCGAATTTTTCGATCTTTGGTGAGTGTTCTCAGTTCCTCTTCTTTCGTAAGATCGAGTTGATCTCAGTAAACAATTCCTCTTATCAAAATGGGACTATGAACAATTTTTGTTTGATCTACACACCATATGTTCGGTCAATTGTCTTAGAGGAGTATCGATAGCTTGATTTGTCCGAATCGGACACGAGGATGCATATATGATACAACAGTGTGAATCGTGACACTAACATATGTAATGTGAACCCCAATTTTTTTTCAAAACTATACAAGCCAATGGGAGATTCCATTTCTCTTCCATGAATGCGAATTTTTGTGGATTGGATAATGTAGTCAGCCATCTAGGTGTGGTTTCCCACAAGGAGCATATGCCAATGTGCCTATTCAAATTACTCCAAGCTCCCTCCCTCCTTCCCTATAAATAGCAAAAGGCTCTTACCGAGCAATTCCATTCATCAGCATTCCCTACTTAGAAGTTAGAACCAATCATCTACATATCAACCATGGAAAGAAGCCATTTGGGGTGTCTTCTGTTTCTTTGCTTCGTCTCGACCCAAGTCTTTGCTCAGGACTTCGACTTCTTCTACTTTGTTCAACAGGTCTTCATTAGTCCATACATGTTTCTTAATTTCCACTAGAGCTAGTTCGATTATGATACAATATATGACGAAGCCAGTGGTTCGATACATGATCTTGTACCGGTCAACTCTTGATTTGGGTATTAACTTTAACTAGTCATTCATAAGAGACGACTTATATAATACGAAAGAACCAAAGTCCAATATCATGTCTCATCCTAAGTTTCTCTAGCTAAGACCCTTGCTACAATATCATTCCTACACTTGGATTTGCACTCTCTGATGAACTGTACTTCACTTATTGGTCCTTCAATGCATTGAATCAACTTGATTATTATGAGGTTGCATGGTGAAATGGAAGAAGTTTGTATAAGTGGTAAATATTGGCAAAGGAACAAATTTAATATATAGTGATCCAATCAATCAAATGACCTAATAGTGGTTTGTTGTTGTCTAAAAGCTACTGTTACGTGCACAAGGTATAGGGAACTAGACCACTCAACAGACTTAAATAATTGCATTTAGAGAATGTTCCCATAGCTATTGCTTGCTGCTTGCTTACTTGTTGCATGAGGAAGCATTGAACGCATCTCCTTCTTCGCATACACATTTCCATTTCTTGGGGATGGGTCCCATTCCTTTGTTACATGATAGCAAATATCAATTCTCAAATGCACATAGCGTAGTGCATTCGTTGGGTTGGACTCGCTTTCTCCTGCAAGCTTTTGTTTCGAGACTTGACTACTTTTGCCTTGTTGTTACTATCAATTCTTTTTTTTTCTTTTTCTTTTTCATTTTTCTTTTCTAATGAATGTTGCTACATAGACCACGAAAAAAAAGGATTTAGAGTGTCATGTTTGATTATCTTAACTTGCAGGCACACACATGCATGTGCATACTGGTCTTGACTAATTTTCTTCCTCTTGTTACTTCTATAAGGCCTATAGAGAACGAATATCGTAATCTCACCTAGATAACTTTTCTCTTTGATTGCAGACCAGAAATCGTGTCATGATAGTGGGTTTGCTTCAAGTGATTAATCTGGGAAGACTGTCAGCTATATAGCATATTCTGTTGTTATTTTCGGTGTGTCAATTGTTGGGCAATGATCAAGTATTAGCAGGTTAATCCTACATTCTGAAGTGCATTCCAACCCAACGGTAACTTCTGACTACATCATTTTGTATACATATACTATCTATACTTTTGATCTACACTTCTAATTGTTTACCAACCCAATGGTAACTTCTAACTGCATATATACTTTTGATTGTTTATACATATGTCATTCAAATTTATATGCCCAATTATAAATACGTCACTCAAGTTGTGGCTATACAATTTATATGCCCAGCCTTGAAATGTCTTGAAATTTAACAATTTCTATGTAGCCATCTGCATTCAAGTTGTGGTTGTACAATTGCTATGCAGCCATCTACAAAAGATGGTATTAGAATACAAACAGGATTCATAACCTTCAAAACTGAGATTGTCAATTGCTCCCTTGTTCCTTTACATATTACTAACATCTTAAGTTATACTCTATTAGTAGACACGTAGGGAAATGTCTATCCGATATCATTTTAGATGCTATTGGAATCTTAAACAAACCTATAAAAGGTAAAGCCTATGAACCAACTTAGGGTGTTCTTATATGACCCTAATCTCCACTGCCATGGTACGACTCTGGATGGCTCAAAATAGCTTTTTATTCATTTTGGTACCATCAGAAGCTTATCGATAACTACATTTTGGTTTATTTGTTCAGACTCTTGGGCATAGGAAAAAGAGAACACAACAACATTGGATGAAGCCCATTTATTTTATCAGTTTAGTAGAAGCAAGTTACTTCTCTTCACAATGAAGCTGAACCTAACTTATGAAATAAATTTCCTCAATCCAAAGCCAATGTAGTTGAGAATAATTAACAAAAAAAATTCAAAACCTGAAAAAGCATCCGTAATACAAGTATCGAATGAAAGTACGAGGAAGAAATCTTGATTTATAAAAATGCCAAATTAGAAGAGGGTGGGGAAGGAGTTAGAAAGACACAAATGGTCGAGAAATTAAACATTAGTGGCTGTAGTATAAAAGGTTGTGTTCGATACTATTTAGGATGCTCAACTGTCATATTCGGAGCAACTGCCAGGATAAATTTTGTTTCATAACCCAAAGTAGAACAAAGAAAGAGAGAAGTGTTAACCAGGTACAAAAGCTCAGTTTCAGTGGTGATTTCAGAACCTTCCTACGAGTACCTGTTTCTGCATTTCAGGGGGTTTCTGTTGTTTATTATTCAGTCGATTTCGATTAGTCTCCGCAGTTCTGGTACGATTTCAGCCGATACTTAAAACCTTGAGTGCTAATGAATAATGGTTTTTATTATAAATTAAAAGTGCAATGTCATCTTTACATCAACTGTATGAGAACCCAAAATAAAAGCATAATGCATTATATTCATATTTCACCAGTACATAGTAAATGTCGGAGGAAATCTTACCAACAGCATGTTGCTATTAATATTCTAGCTAATAAGAAATGAAGGGAAAGTACTGATATAATTTTGTAAATAGCACGCACAAAAGTCTCTCCGTACCTAAAAACATGAAGGCAGAATATTTAAAAAATAGGAAAATAGTAACTATGCATAATGAACGATGCTTAACAGCTGATAGGTGTGAACCAAATAACCAATTGTTGTTATGAAATATATATATATGTAGCAATTAAACAGATGAGACACTTACGCAACACAATAAGCTAAAGTGGCAACTATCAAAAGTAAACAGAAGATCACAACAAAAGCAGGATCATCTCGTGCCCCTTGGTTTTTTTGTTTCTGAAATAGAAAGAAGAAGAAAATGTAATAAAATTAATAAAAAAAAGGTTATTAGTTAATGTTGCATTGTAAGAACAAATACAGGAAAAAGCAGGAAGGAAGATATCCTTAATAATTTCACAACATTTCTTGCCTCAGCCCAATACCCTTATTATTTAAAAGCTCATAATAGACTTAAACTCAAAGTACAAAAAAAGTTGCATAATTACCTGTGCGCTTTGTTAAGCAGCAAGTTGAATGGGTTTGTTAAAGCCTATGACCCAAGAACCAACATATCTTACTGTTCTTGTATTTTTGTATATCTCTTGAATATTTTCGAGGTCTTTCTTCCACAACTTTTGCTTTACCCAAATTCTTCAGATCCATTGAATGGTGATGCAGAAAAATTATGGTATTTCATTTTAAAAGTTCCACTTGAATTCATTGAACTGTTGCAAACAACTTTATTATTTTGCTTGAAGTTTTACTAAGAATTGTACATTTACTTTTAGTAATTACTGATCCACTAATATTAGTTTTTTATAAATATTTTTGCATCAGTTGAGTTATGCTTAACAATGGACCTGTGGATTCTCGCTCTCATCTTCTTGGCAACACATGGACTCTTCATCGCCATCGTCGTTCTTGTTTTTGTTGGAGATTTTGTTTTTGGGTGTTTTGTTAAAGGTGGATGGTTTGTTGTTGTCAAAGACATTTGATATGGCCTATATGTTGGTTGAAGCTACTAGAACACTAATGTTACTGTCTAATATAATTATGGATTGGAAACTACATACTATTTGTACGTAGTTATATATGAATTTGTGACTTTAATTGGTTAATATGATAATTCAGTCAATTAGTTTCTATACTTTTTTTTGCTATGTTATACTTTGCTTTCTCTTTTCAAAATGATGTTAGTTTAATGAATGGGGTCGAAATTTGATATAATAAACTAAATTATGATATTTTGTTCATGTTGCAAATGATTCCTACAAGAGGGTTATTAACAGTGTTCACAAAAATTTGTGGGGAAAGTATTTACGACATTCATTAATATGCATTTACAGCGTGTGATAGGTGATCATTTATAGCATTCGCTCTCGCGTTGTAAAAAAAAGTGTCATTTATAGCGTTCGATTTTGCGCTGTAAAAAAGAGGTCATTTACAGCGTTCTGATGCGTGCTGTAAAAAATAGGTCATTTACAGCGTTCTGAAATGCGTTGTAAAAAGAAGGTCATTTACAACGTTCTAATGCACGTTGTAAAAAGTGTCATTTATAGCGTGCAAATGCGTGCCGTAAAAAATATGGTCATTTACGGCATGACCTTTTACGGCACCAAAATGTACGCCGTAAAAGATCATTTACGGCGCATATCGCACGCCGTAAAAGATCATTTTTCTTGTAGTGTGACTAGTTAGGCACGCACACGACATGTTAACTTAGCATGTGTTCTCTTTCGAGTAAAGTTTGACACCGTTCGGCACAAAGGCCTACCGATGCATCCGGCGATAGCCTACCGATGCGTTCGAGTGAACGCTTGAACGAGCATTTGAAAATATTTAGACTTATTGTATGGGCATGCCGAGGGACAATCGAGAGAGAGCGCATACTTATTTTCCAACAACAAGCTTTCAAAACTGAGAAATCGACGTGAAGTCCAAGGACGTAAAGTCGTGCTCTGATACCATTATGTCACGCCCCGCTCCCGTAGGAGCGATCGTCCTCGCTAAGGCGTGATGCCGCACAAGCCTAGATTGCGCTCGTGCAAGAAAGTTCCATAACGGCCGATTACATCGGCGGCGACGGGGTCGTCGCACAGAAGTCCCAAGCAGATACATTGAACATTACAGCAGAATTTAGAACAAGAACACAAGACATTCAAAAGAAGCTCTTTATTGATATTGAATACAAGATTACATTTGTGGGCGCAATGCCAAATTACAAGTCTCTCGTGCTCACTTTTCTCTCATTTACAAGTCACTCTGCTCTCTCTCATCTCTCGATACAATACTTGAATCCAGCGGAAGCTTCGGAAGGCGATGTCCATACATTATGTCCTGTATAAGTCTTCAACCCATGCGGCCGCACGCTTCGAATCGCCAAGGAACTCTGTGCCTCGACGCATCCAAGCGAGCTCCGCGCCACGAGCTTCTACCTGTGCCTGCACATGAACACTTTGTGGGTGTCAGTACTTAACTGTACTGGTGGAGTGAGCTTCTCACCCACCCATACAAAACCGACACGTTCATTTACTTTGTGCAGCTTAAACCCTTTCGATTGTCTTTCTAGTCTTGCCTTAGGATCAGTTTTAAGACTTGACGTCTAACCAACTCGACGTGCAACGACATGGTCGTGCAACAATACCAACGTGTATTTCGACCGAGGCAGTGCCTCCTTACTCAAGTACTTGACCGAACTACAACTCGGGACGGCAGGGTCGTGACACATTCTATTCGCAACTTAGACATATTCAAGACAATGCTATACCGAGGAGCAACTTACGCGAACTCGGCCGTGCCAAGACCTTTACTTGAACTCAAGTGCCTCAAGACTATTCTCGTGCCAACGATTCAATTGCTAAAGACGACAACAGGATGACTCATGCAGATCGTGCCTCTAAACCTTGCTTAGACTTGTCCGTGCTTCAAGATGAGGCCGTGCCTCGCAAGTTATCAAGACTTATCATGTTCCGCCTTACGGCATTTCCTGTTCGACTCATGAACCAACTTGGGCAACTTATGAAACATAGTATCGACTTCATGGACATCCCGATGCCATCTATCGTGCCAAGCACGGTGCCTATACTGCAGCCCATTCTTAGGCCCAGACCTTGTGTTACCGACTCGACATGATTCAAGTTCTAGACTCAATCCAAAGGCATACACGCGATGTGCCGCTATCTACCGACACATCTACATGAGGAGGTCACTAGCAATGTCAAGCTATCTTGGACATGGCTCATGGGATATCGGCCTGTACCTACACGGGTAGGTAGCCCGGTGGGGTCGAACTCTCCCATGCGGTCATCCAGCATCCTACTTTAAGCCACACTCGCTTCCCCAGGGCCGAATGATCCCGGCGCCCCGGTGATCATTCAAGAAGACTACACCTTCTCGACAAGTTGTCCAATGACCATGCTTACTCGATCTATCCAGTCTATCCAGTCCTTTCTTAACATGACCATGCATTCCTTCTTTCTATCGAGACTTAATGAGACTCCCAAACCGCGGGACCGATCTCGGCGACAACCAGTCGCATGGACTTTCTTTGTTCGTGGCAAGCTTTTCACTAAACCGACCGTAATCTCGTGCCTTAGACAGAATTGGTTCTATAGGCGACGCTAACGCTCAAGTCATATACTTATATGACGAGCCTTGTTCTCAAGAGACTACGCATCTTGACAACTGCAGCTAGAGCGGGACAGTGCTAGAAATGGCTTCGATAGCCCAACGCAACTCTTGTCAAACTTGTTCGGGCAATGACTCGACGAGCAAAGGCTACGCCGAGCACCGCATCGAGGGAACGTGGGATGTACGGGGTCGACTTGAACAACCAAGTTCGTGCCTAGACTTAAGCCAACAGCCGTGCAAGATGACTTAACTTTATGGGACGTGCGAAGGCTATGCCAAGCTTTGCGGGACAGGACCGTGCATGCTTTACCAAGCATTCACGCCGACGATGCCTATGACTTAGGCTATTTCAAGTGTTGGGACAAAACGACGGGACCGTGCATGCTTTCTCAAGCATTCACGCAGGCGACGCCTATGACTTAGGCTAATTCGAGTGTCGGGACAAAACTTAGCAACTTAAGCCAACTTTCTTCTCCCAAGCCACGGGATCGAAGGATCGTGTGTCATTTGAAAGCACGCTGAGCCGACTTCTATGCAGACCGTGGGACCATTTTCCATGTTCTAGGACATTCCGACGGGTCAGGATTACTCCCTTAGCTATGTGCGTTCGTAGCTTCTAGATTAGCCTACTTGTGCAAGTTGAAAACAAGCGAGTTATTAAGTGAAGGCTAAGATGAAGCAAGTTCACCGAAACTCCTCCACCTGTTGCGAGGAGTCGCCTCGGACGAGCGAGCCTTCGAGCAGCCGTTGCAAGGCTAAGTCCGAACGCCATCGGCGTCTCGATTCCTCCGATTGACTTTGCAGGACGGGGCACTACATAAACTAACTTGCACATATTGTGGTACACATGGACACATATCACAGTATTGCTTAGCAATGAAACTTGTTGACAATCACACTTTATTCTGGATACCTAAAACTAATCAATATGGACCCTTCAGTAAATAGGTACCAAAGGATTCATCTACTTGTTTTGTAGGTGGACCCTCAACCCTCTCATGCTAAAAGCAAATGGATCCTCGATAGTGGATGTTCGCGGCACATGACTGGTGATGCATCTTTGTTCGCCACGCTATCGATGAAGAAAAAAGGATACGTCTCCTTCGAAAATAATTTGAGAGGTGATATTATTAGTAATGGCACTGTTGGTATTTTTTCCTTATCCAGTAATAAAGGATGTTTGTCTAGTAACAGAATTAAAACATAATCTACTGAGCATAAGTCATTTGGCTGATAATAGTTATGGTATCAATTTTGTGAAAGACAAATATACCATATATAATATGTCATCTAGTGATCCCGTATATAAAGGGATTAGAGAAGATAACATTTATGTTTTCCTTTTGGAGAGTACTAATAATGCAGGAAGATGCCTAGTAGCTAATCTAGATGAAAGCTGGCTATGGCACATGAGACTAGGGTATGCAAATATGGATAACTATCTCACGACTAAGCACTAAGAAGTTGGTAAAAGGACTCCCCGAGATTCCATTCAAGAGAGATATGGTATGTGCTGACTGTGAAAAGAATAAAGCACATGGGTCTACATTTAAATCCATCAACGCTGTAAGTACTTCTAGACCTTTGCAGTTGATACATATAGATTTATTTGGTCCTAGTAGAGTCGCTAGTCTTGGCGGTAAGCTCTACGCTTTTGTAATTGTTGATGATTTCTTTCGCTTTACTTGGGTTTACTTTTATCAAACAAAAGTGATGCTATTTTTGAATTTCAGATATTTTGCAAAAAGGTACAAAATAAAAAAGGCTTCATGATTACTCGTATCCGAAGTGATCATGGTGGCGAATTCGTATATTCTGATTTTAAAAAGTTTTGTGATGATAGTGGATATTACCACGAATTTTCTTGTCCTAGAACTCCCCAACAGAATGGTGTTGTGGAGCGGAAGAACCGTACTCAAAGCGAAATGGCTAGAGTCATGCTGAATCAGCATAATCTTCCTAAGTATTTTGGGCAGAAGTTGTTAGCACAGCCTGTCACATTTTAAATAGGGTGTTAATTTGACCTATCTCGAAGAAAATATCATATGAACTTTGGTTTGGAAGGATTCCAAACATTTCTTACTTTAAAGTTTTTGGATGTCGCTGTTTTATCTTGAATACCAAGGATAACTTGGGATAGTTCGACTCTAAAGCAGATGAAGGAATATTTCTCGGATATGCTGCTAAGAGTAAGGGATATAGAATTTTTAATAAAAGTTCTATGATATAGAGTCATGCTGAATCAGCATAATCTTCCTAAGTATTTTGGGCAGAAGTTGTTAGCACAGCCTGTCACGTTTTAAATAGGGTGTTAATTTGACCTATCTCGAAGAAAATATCATATGAACTTTGGTTTCGAAGGATTCCAAACATTTCTTACTTTAAAGTTTTTGGATGTCGCTGTTTTATCTTGAATACCAAGGATAACTTGGGATAGTTCGACTCTAAAGCAGATGAAGGAATATTTCTCGGATATGCTGCTAAGAGTAAGGGATATAGAATTTTTAATAAAAGTTCTATGATTGTTGAAGAATCAATTAACGTTACTTTTGATGAGCTCAATAGTCACAGATCTAGCGACAGTGATGATGAAGATGTACAAGCAAAAACTGAGAAGAGTCCTGTGGAAGATCTGACTCAAAAATTTGATTCATTAAAGTTCTTACCAGATCATCCAGAGACACTCATCATAGGTGATGTATCAAAAGGTGTAAGTACACGCTCCTCTCTTAGGAATTCTGAAATAGCAGAAAATGTAGCTTTTATTTCTCAAATAGAACCTAAGAATATAGATGATGCCTTTTCTGATGAATTTTGGATTGATGTCATGCAAGAGGAACTAAATCAATTTGAGAGAAACCAAGTTTGGGAACTCGTTCCTAAACCTATTGGTCAATCAATAATTGGTACCAAATGGGTGTTCCGAAATAAATTTAGTGAAGATGGACAAGTTCTACGCAACAAAGCACGTCTAGTGGCACAAGGTTATAATCAAGAATAAGGTATTGATTATGATGAGACATATGCTCCTGTTGCTAGACTAGAAGCCATCCGTATGTTTTGTGTATTTGCATGTTGTAATAATTTTAAATTATTTCAAATGGACGTGAAAAGTACATTTTTGAACGGATTTTTAAAAGAAGACGTTTTTGTGAAACAACCCCCTGGTTTTGAAGATTTTCAAAAACCTGATCACGTCTTCAAGCTTAAGAAAGCACTCTATGGACTCAAACAGGCACCTCGTGCTTGGTATGAACGCCTAAGTGCCTTCTTACTTGATAATGGTTTTTCAAAAGGAAGAGTTGATACAACTTTTTTTTGTCAAATCTTTAAATGATGACATTCTCCTTTTGCAAATATATGTAGATGACATTATATTCGGTTCTACTAATGAAAAACTGTGTCAAAATTTTGCTAAGTGTATGCAGAGTGAATTTGAGATGAGTATGATGGGAGAGCTAAACTTCCTCCTAGGACTTCAGATCAAACAACACTCAAAGGGAACATTCATCAACCAAGCTAAGTATACGAAGGATGTACTAAAAAAGTATGACTTCGATAATGTAAAGCCAATCGGAACTCTAATGGCTACATCCACAAAGCTTGATTCTGATGAAAGTGACAAACCTGTCGACCAGCGTAAGTATCGAGGTATGATTGGTGCTTATTATATTTAACTGCTAGTCGCCCTGATATTATGTTCAGTGTTTGCATTTGTGCACGATACCAGACAAATCCTAAGGAATCATACCTAAGTACCGTTAAGCGTATCTTCCGATACCTTAAAGGAACTTCTACAGTCGGCTTGTGGTATCCTAAAACCAAATCCTTTGACCTCATAGGTTACTCGGATGCGGATTTTGCAGGATGCAAAGTAGACCATAAAAGTACCAGCGGTACGTGTCATTTCCTAGGAAAGGCCTTAGACTCTTGGTTTAGCAAGAAGCAAAATTCTGTAGCATTATCAACTATTGAGGCTAAATATATCGCCGCAGGACGTTACTGTGCTCAAATTTTGTGGATGAAGCAAACCCTAGAAGACTATAATTTGTACTACACTAAGATTCCCATTTATTGTGATAACACTAGCACCATTAATCTGACTAAGAACCCTATATGTCACTCACGCACAAAACACATTGAAATACGTCATTACTTTTTACGTGATCATCAACAACACTGGGATATCTGCTTAGAGTTTATTGACACAGATTATCAACTAGCAGACATATTCACAAAACTACTGGCGGAAGATAGGTTTAACATAATGAGGCGAGAGCTCAGTATACTTGAATTTTCAGATTCATAGTGTAGTATGGTAATTAAATTTAATTTTATGACTCGAAACTTCGAAAATTATTTAACTGAAATTATTTTTTTGGTACAAGCCTACAAAGGGTTTGTCTGTCACAACGACTACGGTCGAAGCGAAGCGGTATTTAAGAGTTCTCCGGTGAACCTCCGTTAGCGGGGACAGTACCCCTACAGCTAACCCAAAAATAATAGACGTTATTAAAATGTAGAAGTCAAAGGTCATAAAGTTACATTTTAAAATATCAAAACTGTATTTATTAACTCGAAAATACAAGTAGCCGAACTCGGACCGAACTTTGACCGAGTTCGGGCCGAATTCGGGTCGAGTTCGATCGGCGTTGTTCAGCTTCCAGAACCGAACAGCCGGCCCTAACCCCTTTATAAACCCTTCTTCTCCTCATCTTTTTCACACAACAATTCGTGAAAAACTTCTTACTTCTCCTAATTCTCCTTCCTACTCCTTCCCTTCAAGATTTCTAGGAGATCCAGTAGGCTAGTCAATTTCATTTTCTTCCTCCTATTTCAAGGTACTTCAATTTACTTTTCCTTTTTTCATCTATGGCTCCCAAACGTCAGAGAAGACAGGTTGATCCCTCTCAAGCTGGATCTTCCTCGTCTGACTACGTCCCTACCAGTCTTTTTAGTCCAGCTAGACCATTAGGTTCAGATGACTTTGATTCTGATTTATTTCCTGATAAGGAATTTTCTGACCTATGGTTTGATTCTTTCTCTGGTCGAAAAATATGTGCTGGAGCTTTTGTCAACTTTACTATTTTTTCTAAGTATGCTCCCACGTTTGACCATCTCGGCTATCGAGACTTCTTCGAAGTAGCCGAGAACATCTTTGACAATGTTGTCCGTATGTTTTACTGCAACTTGCAGGTAAAACCAAACGACAACTTCTATTCTTACGTTGCTGGGCAAGAATTGGAGTTCAGCGCCACTGACATCAGCGAATATTTTTATGTTCCTGATGTGGGTGAAGCTCTTGTGGATATCCATTATATCCAATTTCCAGAAGATGTCACTCTAAACTCTTTCAAAGAACTGATTTGCCATCCTCAACATATTCCTAGAAGAGTCTTTTCAAGAGACCTTAACCAAAATTTTTATGAACTCCATCGTCTCATTTTCTCTGTTCTCCTTCCAAAGAAAGGATCATCTGATGAGATCACTTTCTTAGAGCTGTCTGCTATGTATCATATCCATTTTGGTATTCCTTTCTCTATCCCCAAGACTATGATGGCTTGGATGTTGAACTGCAGAAATGCAGGACGCAACCTGATCTATCCTATGCACTTGGCCTCCATCTTTCGCAGGTTTGATATTGATCTTCAAACCTGTGCCTACTCCTCCACTGCCGTAGAGCTCACCAGATCTCGTCGATACCCTACTCCACCTCTGCCTCATGGAGCTCAGTCTGCTCCAGCTGCTGACGCTGAGGCTCCTGCTCCAGCTCCTGCTCCAACCCCTGCTCCGGGTTTTGACCCAGGATTTTATCAGAGATTTGATGACTTTGTTGCTCTCTCTGCGTGACGTCATCAAAGCTATCTCGACTCGGAGTTTCGCCACATTTACCAGGCTCAGGTGTTGCGGAATGGGATTGCTGATCTACACTAGAGTCTCTCACAGGACCCATCACATCCCGTGACTATCCTTCCTCACCCAGACTTCCCAGGTCCCAGTTTCAGAGATAAGGCATCATTCCCTTACTTCGATCTTACTGCAGCTTATTTTCCTCCGGATGCTCCTGGCGGTGACGATCCCACTATGTGATGCAGTCTTGAGCTGGTGGACAGTGGATAGGATGTTAGATGATGATGATGTAGTTTTATTTTGTCTAAATTTTTTAGTTAGACATATTCAGCACTTTATGATTGTATCTTTTTCCTTTTAGTGAGACTTTGTTATGCATGATATTCTAGTTTATTCAGTACTAGTTATCTTTTTATGCACTTTGTTTTATTTGGTTATCTCTAGCTTCACTTTGTCTGTTTGTTGTAAATTGTTGGCTTCACACATTACGGGGGAGCCAAAGCCATTTTTTTATTAACAAAGGGGGAGAAAGAGTATATACCTAATCCAAATCAAAAGCATACAATTCAAATCCAAAACAAATCCAACCATGTTTTGTTCAGGTACATTTTATTTTGTTCTGTTTTTTGATATATTTTGGTATAGACTCAAGTTTGTCAATTATCAAAATAGGGAAGATTGTTGGCCCATTCCATGGTCACACCCGATTTTAATAATCGACATGAACTTAAGTCAATACACAAAATATACGAACTGCTGCTAATCATTTCAGGATATGTGAAATCAATATCAACGAGCGTCGTACTGCATCATCAAGCATATAAATCATCAATCGGAAGATTACTTTCAATGGGATCCAGTCCGAGTCATTTTATAATTTATTATGTATTTTATCTTTATTGAGTTTAGGATTTAAATTGTAAGATCGACTAGGTAATACTGGCTTAAGTTAATCTCAGTCCACATTTCTAAAAAGCCTACCTATTCCTATTTCATTTTTTACTAAAAGTTTAAAATTATTTTTGCAACAGAATTTGACAAATATTTCAAAATTCTCCTAGACAGAACTCAAAACCGAGTTCGGCCCGAATTCGGTCCGAACTCTGCCCGAGTTCGGTCAGTATGAATTCAAATATCCGTTGCCTCCAAATCTGCATGCAACGTACATATGCGAAATATTTGCATCAGAACTCTGCCAGAACTCTGTCCGAGTTCGATCTCAGAAAACACCTATAAATTGGAGAGAGTTTTTTTATTTCAAATCACCCATTCACTCTTCATCTTCTCTTCTCTATTCAATAAGTATTTTCAATCGATCAAAAGCTTTCAAATCACACCTATACTTCTCTTAGCCAAAAGCCAGTAATATCTACTTCGGTCTAGAGTCTTTTGATGTTCATGAGTTGTAAAGAGGTTGTTCAGATTACAGCAACTATCCTTGTTGTGGAGCCGGTCGTGCGCTCGTCACCAAGCACGGTGTTGTGAAGTCGGTCGTGCACTTGTCACCAAGCACGGTGTTGTAAGAGACTGCAAGCTCTCAATTAGCTTGTGCTTTAGTGGATTAACATCGAGCAAGAGTACTCGAGACTGGATTAGTCCTCTCAGAGGGATACTAGTATACATCAATGTGTCACTGAGTTTGATCTCTCTATCTCTTGCTACATTTATTTACTGTCTCTTATTTACTGCCATAGTTATATCTTTAAATTTTTGAATTGATGATTATTTTCTGCTGCACACACACGCACTCTATTCACCCCTCCTAGAGGTGCTCAACGGTCCTACAATAATAACTAATAAATTTAAATAGAAAAATATAATTTCAGATTATATATATAAGTTAATATATAACTCATTGTTAGTAAATTTTTGTTAAGATATGTATATATAAATTATTTGTTACTCAATTTAAATAGGAAATTATATATAATTTAAGATTTGCTGATTTTATAATTTTTGTTATGTAAGTTAATAAAAATTTTGTTATATAAATTTAAATAGAAAATTATCCTTTCCATAACCAAAAAACATTAGATGTAAACAACATTACCTAACAAAAATACCTAATTGAGGCAGAATTTTGAGAAGGAAAAAGTTGGTAAATTTTTATTAATGCAATATAATTTAAATCTGTTATAACATAAACAAACAAAAATATTAAAAATTGAAAGTTGAAAGTTTTTTTCACACAATTTGTAATAAAATGTACAAGTATTTTCTTCTTTTTTTTCATCGTCTGTCGTCCGTCCAAGTTTATTATTTAACTCCTCCACCAGTAGTGTCCTCCAAAGTAAGAAACTGGAAGTCTAGCTCACTGACGTTGGCACTTTCTGTTAGAGATTTATTGTACCCTATCAATTCATGAGATGAAGAACATAAATTAAATTGCGGATGCGTACCTGAATCCATTGTCTTTGCTTGACGGATCTTGAAGCACACGTCTCTTTATGGAGTTTGATCTTCCAACCCGCTACGGCCCTTAATAACAAAGATGAAATCTTTGTTCCTCTCTTTGTTGATAGGGATACAGAAGAGAATAGAGAAACCCTCTCTTTGGTGGCCGTATGAGTTGGGGACCATAACCCTAATGAATACACACACATACACACACACACACACACACACACACACACACACACACACACACACACACACACACACACACACACACACATATATATATATATATATAAAAAATATATATATATATATGTATGTATGTATTTTTATATATATATATATATATGTATATATATATATATATATATATATATATATATATATATATATATATATATATATATATATATATATGTTGATATTTCTAATTTGGCCCCTCATCAAATTAGAATTATCTCCAGTATCTACACATTAATTCCATGACAATTATACCCTTAAGCCAATTTTCAAATAGACTACTTTAATTTGGCTTAATTATTTAGATAGCCCAAACACAATTAATTTTACATGTGTGGCCCCTTAATTATTGAATAATTCTAACAATCTCCCACTGGGCCACATATGTAACCTTATAATTGTGTTAACCTTAGTGAGCTCATAAATTGCTATCTTAATCCTTAGGGTATATCCGGACAATCTCGTCCATTAACTATATCAACATAGGATCAAAGCGGCATTCGTCACATATAGCGTAACTAAACCATCAATGGTCACATATACCAATATAGCTAAATGATATAGATCAATCATGGATGCGTAGCATAGAAATTACACGCAATGTGATCAATACATGTCTATTTCCAACTGGCCCTCCTTAACTTTAGTGAGATCAATACTTTAACATAATGAAAACAGAATGGACTGAATTTCCATATATCTGATCAGATAAATATCCAAAATACTTTAATACATAAATGTGTCTAAAATCAAATAGCACCCAAATATATAAAATACAAACTCCCACTGTAATATCATATTCTTAATTAAGATAACATCCATATGAGCAGTATGCTCATGAAAGACCCTAGATGATAATGCTTTTGTGAGCGGATCCACTAACATGGAGTTTGTCCTAATGTGCTATATGGACACTATAACCATTCTGAATTCTTTCCTTCACAACTAGAAACTATATGCCAATATCCTTTGACTTATACAAGTTTATGTTGTTATTGGAATATATTACTGCTGATTTATTGTCACACCATAATTTAAGTGGTCTTTCAACACCGTACTGTAGGCGCAATCTTACGACAAAATTTTGTAACCATATTCCCTGAATAGATGCCCCACAGCATGTTATAAACCTTGCTGCTATGGTGGAAGAAATTATGAGTGCATGTTTGACACTCATCCAAAATATATCTCCATTAGTCAGCATAACCTGATGTGGATCTCCTACTGTGTTGGCATCTAACAAAATCGGAGTCGGAATACCTTATAGTCTCCAGAATTATCCGATCTACTACAAAGAGCATATAATTTCTTGTTCTCTATTAATTACTTAAGTAATTTGGCTGCTACCCAATGATCCATCCATATTTGCTTAAATATCTGCCTGACATCCTAATATGTATGCAATATCCTGACGCGTACATACTTGAGCATACATTAGACTTTCTACAACTGATTATGAAGGAAAAATCTATTGTATTTTCTTAATTTTAAGGTTATTCTTAGGGCACTTGATTGAGACCGAATTTGTCTCCTTTAACGAGAGGTGTCACCTGGTTTGCATTGAATACTTTAATCAATATACAAAACCATAAAATTATTCCTACTCCCACTGAACTTGTGATACATATAATCTTCAACAGTGTTCATCTCAAAACCAAACGAGATAATCACTTGAAGTACCTTTGACGAGAAGCTTGCTTGAGTTAATAAATGTATTTTGTCAATTTGTAAACCATATTATTTGGATCTTTCAACACAAAGTTTTCTGGCTGCACCATATAAATAGTTTCGTCAATGTTACCATTGAAAAATGCTGTTTTGACATCCATTTGATGTAACTCAAGATCAAAATGTGCAACATGTGCTATGATTGTTTTAAAGGAGTTTTTCAAAGATACCGAAGAGAAAAAAAACTTTTTAAAATCAATCCCAAAATTTTGAGTAAAGTCACTAGCTATAAGACGTACTTTATAACTCTCCACATTACCCTTCGAATCCTTCTTGGTTTAAATATCCATTTACAACCAATAAGCTTCACATCTTTTGGTAATGGGACAAGTTCTCAAACTTTATTGTCTTGCATGGACTTATACTCCTTATTTATCGTGTCAATCCACTTTGAGAATTGAAACTTTCCATGGCCTGACGGAAGTTGATTAGATCATCTTCCAGTATCAACAATCTTTCTCACGTTCCTAGAGAAATATGACAATATTATCCAAAATTATATTTCTCCTTTCTCTGGTGGACCATCTTAATATTACCGGTTCTTGAGGTTGTTGAGTTTGTTCCTTAGGAATAATTACCTTATCTTGAATGGGGTGCCACTACGTTGTCGTTGTTAAGGTATCTCAATAACGACTTATAGAGATAATTCGACATTGTCTTATTGAGGCTCCGAATTCACTTCTTGATCATGACAGGTATAGAATCCTGCACATCGTCAAAAGTGATAGTAGGAATCGTAATTGATTCCTTCTCAAAGACAATGATCCTGACTTTATTTCTCCTCCAAACTCAACATCCTCAAAAACTATAACACTTCTCGTCTCAAAATTTTCTTTTGTGTGGGATCGTATAATTATTAACCCCTTGATTTGTCAGCATAGCCAATAAAATAGCTGCTTATAATTTAACTTGGTCTGTCTTCCCATTACACATTCAATATAAACAGTAAAGTCTATAAAATCAATGGAATCCAAATCTCATCAGACACAAATCGTTCAACTCTATTTCTAGAGATGTGACCTAATCGCTTATGTCATGATGAGGCTAAATTTTTATTATTGTTAATTTTGTGTTTAGTACCACATGACTCCACTTGTAAAGTTTCATTTAAGCTGCAATAGTTTCAACTGAATATAGGCGATCATAAATCTTAAAGGAACCGTTACCAATAACATTTGGATTTAAAGAAAGACAAAACTTATTATTTCCGAATGAACAATGATAACCAAATTTGTCCATTAAGAAAACTGAAACTGAATTTCGTCTAAATGACGGTACAATAAAAGTGTCTATCAAATCCAAATAATAATCGATTCCTAAAAATATCCTAAAATGTCCTATTGCTTTCACTTCTACCGATATGCCATCACCGACATAGATGTATCTTTTACCATCAATTGGCTTCGGTAGCTCAGACAACCTTGTCTATAAATACTAATGTGGGCAGTAACACCAGAATCTAACCACCACATGTTTTTAGGTACTAAATCTAAATTAACCTCAGAACAGACCAAATTTAGAAATGTACTTTTCTTTATACGCCATGCGTGGTACTTTGTACATTTCTTCTTTATGTGTCCTGGCTTGTCACAAAAGAAATAACCCTTAGTTTTATATTGTTGTTTCTTTTGATCTGGACCCTTAGCAGCTACTGTATTCATTTTTTTTTTGTCCTTAAAATTTATCCCACTAAGCATGGAAACTGAATTCGTATTGGCAGATATTATAGCAATATTAACTGCAAAGAGAACAAAGCAACAGAAAAACAGACATGCTAACCAAAGAGTAAAATGTAGTCAAACAAATTCAAATACTGGTGAACCCCATCTCAAGATACCTAGTACATCATTAATATCAAGTCTTTGGACAATGATATTAACTGCAAGTGGTACTCTTAGTGTAATGATCAAACGTTGACAATAAGTCATGTCAAATAATAAGCCTATCTTTGGATCGAGTTATTATTTACATGTAAACCTTATAATTGTCACACATTTATCACCGCAAGTATGTGTGCAATTCGACCAAATATTAACCTTCCTTTGGGCCGGCTAATACCCGCATAAATATACACACATAAACATCAAACATCCTTCATAGACTATCTACGCAAGAGAGGTCACTTTGGCGACATCTTGTTTCAATGGGTCTATTTAGAATACTAGAGAACTATTGCTAGTCATAAATGGTACCAAAAATTTGAATGTTGACTAAATTTTACAAAACTGAATCATGTCCAAAGCTTTATATACATGCATATTCATAAGATTATTACTCAAATAAAGTAATCAAAAGCATAATCATGAATTTCAATTTGACAAAATTAGATAATATCACTATAACAAAATTCATGAAATAATCTACGGAGGATATACATCCAAAGATAATATCAAATAATGCATAAGGATTACTTTAAATAGAATAATCTATAGAAGACTAAATATATGCATTAACAGATTATATTAAAAAATTCATAAGGATTACTTCAAATAAAATAATCTACTGAACACAAAATTTGAATTTTTCTGTTGACCAAATTCTGTAAATATGCCAAAAGATATGTCCTTTAATCATAACCAAAATCGACCATATTAATAAATACGACAAATTATAGACATTCATGTCAGCACACATTAATACATAAACAAGATATCTCCAACATTAAATCCATATCCTGTTACAAATTAAAATTCTAAAATTTTGCAATTTGACCTGATGTGTACCAAAATCTAAAGCCGATATAGTGGGATGTAGAAGTCATCCATCTGAATCCAAAAAAAATACATATATATATATATATATTACCACAACCTTTGTTTATTTTACAAAAAGAAAAACCAAATTGTATCAGGTGAACAAAGCTAAACCGGATTTAGGCTATGGATAATATATCTGTTCTTATCGAGCCTATAGATTTAACAACTATTGTTCCTGCTTCAAAATATGCCTTTTGTCCAAGGATCCTCAACTATATCAATTATGGAATAATTATAAATGATGTTCAGTATACAAACTAAAGTTAGATCCACTAATAAGGTGGATACAAATGATCTGATATTTATTTTCTGTGATTTAGATGGCAGAAGATAAGGGACCCTAACAGCATAGCAGGAATACTCAAGCAACTATATGCCGATCATTCAACAAATGTTGATAAAGTCTTCTCTCGTATTATTGAAACCACGGAACACCCATAATGGCCATATGCATATTGACAGATAAACTTTCAATATCGACAGAACTTAACATAATTATAAAGAAAAAACCAAAGTCAAACAATTTAATACCGATTTTCAAATAGTATATATAAACTTTGATCGAACAATTGGAACCCTAAATTAAATTAGATGGAACGATCTAGGGTTCCTCAACAACAACAAAATTTGATTCTGAAACTTCAACCTCATAAATCAAATAGGGTGGCTCTGATACCATTTGTTAGAGATTTATTGTGCCCTATCGATTCATGAGATGAAGAACATAAATTAAATTACGGAAGCGTACCTGAATCCATTGTCTTTGCTTGACGGATCTTGAAGCACACGTCTCTTTATGGGGTTTGATCTTCCAACCCGCTACGGCCCTTAATAACAAAGATGAAATCTTTGTTCCTCTCTTTGTTGATGGGGATACAGAAGAGAATAGAGAAACCCTTTCTTTGGTGGCCGTATGAGTTGGGGACCATAACCCTAATGAATATATATACATATATATATATATATATATATATATATATATATATATATATATATATATATATATATATATATCTGTGTGTGTGTGTGTTGATATTTTTAATTTGGCCCCTCATCAAATTAGAATTATCTCCGGTATCTACACATTAATTCCATGACAATTATACCCTTAAGCCAATTTCCAAATAGACCACTTTAATTTGGCTTAATTATTTAGACAGCCCAAACACAATTAATTTTACATGTGTGGCCCCTTAATTATTGAATAATTCCAACACTTTCGTCACTTGAGTTTTGAGTTCATTTTTTTGCACGAACCCAATCTTGAACGTAGACACAACTTCCAAAATATCTTACAGCATCATACTTCTCTTTTTGCTTAGAATCCCTGAAACTACCACTACTAAAATATTATCAAATAGCGACGTAATTTAGCGACGGTAAGAAATTACGTCGCCAGTAGCGACATCTTTATAAACACGTCGCAAAACGTCGCTGACTAGCGACGTTCTGCGACAGGAGTATTCTATGTCGCTGAATAGCGACGTTCAACGACATATTATAAGTATATGTCGCCATGGTTGCGACGTTTAGCGACGTCAACACGTGACGTCGCTAAGTTATTTTACTTAGGGCACGCCGCTGCCTTCTTTCCCCCTCACTCTCACTCGAAAACCCAAAAATTTTAATTTTCTCCCCCCACCCCCCTCCCCCGGCGACTCCCTCCCCCTCTGTCAGTGCCCTCCCCCCCCCGACGACCCCCTCCCCCCGGCGACTACCTCCCCCTCCGGTGAGCTCCTCCTCCTCGAGCTCCTCCTCCTCGAGCTCCTCCTCCCCCAATCTGAGCTCCTCCTTCTCTTCCTCAGGTAAACCCTAACCTAACTCCTCTCCTTCCTCCTCCTCCTCTCCCACGGACACACACACACACACACGGACACACACGGACACGGACACACACACACACAGACACAGACACACACACATACACACACGGACACACACGGACACTGACACACACACATACACACACAGAGACACAGACACATACACACACGGACACGGACACACACACACACACACACAGACACAGACACATGCACACACACACAGACACAGATTTATTCCTAGTTTAAATGGTTTAAATTGTGATTTAAATGCTAGATTTGATTCCTAGATATGTTGTTAATCTATGTTAGTTGATATTTACATTGAGAATGGGTCGTTGCTGTGATATGGGATTCGAACATATGTGGGTTGACTTTACATGACTGATACATGATACGTTTCAAGTTTTTCCTATGTCAATCCTATTAATCTGATTCTAACTAATGTTTTAAGTACCAATATTACTCCTACATGTGTATTAGCCTATGATAGATTGATCTTTACTTATTAAATTAAGTTTTATGATATGGGAATGGAATTTGGACTCGAGTTGGTTTCAATGGGTTGACTGATACTCATGAATCAGTTTTGATTGTCCCCTGAACTTCAATTCCAAATTTTTTTGATTTCTAATTGTTGTTCAGTTATCATTGGTTGTAACATATGTGTTAGTACCTGTTAATTCCTTTTTTTTCATTTCTGATTAGGCTTGTGATTTGAGAATAGGATATTGGACATGGGGTTCGATTTAAATTGGTTTGATGAAAACTCAGGAATTTGGTTTGCTGTTCTTCCTTGAACTGAATTGAACTGATTCCTTTTGATGAGTTATAATGATCCCCACATGTTCTAGTTTGTGTTTACTGCAGGATTGCTTAATTAGAATAGGCTTCATGTTAGCTCACTGATTCCTTTGGTGAATTGTGTCTTATTATAGACAACAAGGGTTTCCTATTTTTAAAGGTAACATGGCAACATGTGTAAGGGAACATATAGGTGTATGTTTGTGTTTGAAAGGGAGTGTCACAAGAGTAAGGCGTGAGCATGTGTTAGTATTTTGAGCTGTGAGAGTGTTTGTTCTTGCAGCCATTCGACTGGCGAGGGATGAGGGTCGGAGGACAGTCGTATCATCATTGCCGAGGGATGAGGGTCGGAGGACAGTCAACTTTATCTACGGCTACATAGTTTCTGCCTCGCCAGTCGAATGGCTGCAGGGACAATGTCCTGGTCACCCATCGGAGGGCTGGAGAGTTCATTGACGAGAGGGCGACGCAGGCATATGTACGGGATCCTATGACGCGTATTTGGCTTCGGAGTCATCCCGGGCCCCCTCTGTCAGTGCGCAGTCTCCGGCTACGCAGGCGTCGTCACGAGCTGTGGATGTTCGTCGTCAGATCGAGGAGCTGTGTCGCGAGTTACAGCAGCAGATTTCTGATGCGGTCTGTAGGAGCATAAAAAGTGCTTCAAATAAAGAGTCATCTCATTCATAAGTGGCCTGCTTTACGCCTAAACAGAACGGGTAATTTCTTTACGCCCAAGACAAGGCTAATCGTGTTACGCCTAAGCAGATTGATCATTTTACGCTTGGGTCTACATCGCCAAAGACAGAGCAGCCTCTTTTACGCTGGACAAAGCTGTCAAATCTCGTATTTAATGCAAACTTTGACATGAAGATATCAATGATGGCATTTACCACAGAATCCAATAGAATTTGTCTTATACAAAGACCATTGTTGTCGTTTATAGAGATCGAGCTACTTTACGCTCACTGTATGGTTTCTTTTACGCACGGAGTTTTACATGAGTCCTTACGCTCATAAAAAACAATGTGTGCGTGAAGTCTATTTTAGCCATTTTACGCTCAAGGTTATTCAATAACCACTTTACGCTGGAAACCTATGACAGAGCTAGTTTACGCTCATCTCACTACGCCCAGAGGATGTTAGGGCTATTTTATGCCCTATTCTTTCTGGCCAGTTTAGAACGTGGTTTGCCTACGTGGCCTTCATGCCACATATTTCGAAGAACGTGTGTACATGTATCCTATTCTTACTGAAATGATGGGACGCGTGTCAACATACGCAAAGGATGACTCTGATCATGGGTGGCAGTTGTTAGCGTAAAGACAGATTTTAATGCTCTTTTACGCACGGAAGCCCCAGTCTATAAAAGACTCATTTTTCTCATACAACAGACAGACAGAGACAGGAGAGAATAGAGAGATCAGAACTTCGAGATTTTGATTCTCCAGAGCATTCTTCTTCAATCTTTCTTCCAGAACAGAGTGAAGCAAAGCAGGAAAGCATTCGGCCTCGCCATCAGTACCCAAGTGCGTCGATACCTTTCTGGTGACTTAGTTCTTCCAAGTTGTTCTACTTCAAGCAGTGATCTTCATCATCATTATATGGTCCAAGGAACAAAGTGATCATTTACAGATCAGACTTCCATAGCAATACTTTTCCAAAATCAAATTTGTACTTCTTGTACTTTTCCTTGTTTTATTTTCAAAAGCCAATTCCTCCCAGGCATTTTATTAAGTGAAACAAAAATGGAGACTCTGCTGGGGACTACCTTCTCCTCTGACGAGGAGGTGATTGCTCAATATGATGATGTTTCGGTCGGTTCGACCAAGAAGACTCTGGTTGTGCACTTCGACCAGACTGCCTATGAAGAAATGCTCCGAACTGGGGGTGGTTCTCGCCACTCTAATGTTCAAAAGTCTCGCAAAGTGCGAAAAGTTTGGAATCCCAAATCCAAAGCGGTTTCCGATCTCTCTGTTGCTTCTGATGACAAGGGAATTCTTCCCACTCCTGTCGTAGGGACTCCCGTTCGTAACGAAGCAGTCTTTACTTCAGAGTTGCACTCAAAGTGTGACGATTTATCTCCCGTTTGTAACGGTGAAGATAATAAGGTTTCAAGCCCACTACGTAAGAATCAAGTTTTACGCTCAGTGGGTAAGAACCAAGTTTTATGCTCAGTACATAAGAATGAGTCTCCCATTCGTAATGGGGCAGACTCTAAAGTTTGTGCTTCTGGGTGTAAGAATCAGTCTTCCGTCGGTGACGTGGTAGGCCCAAATAAATTACGCTCCTCGCGTAAAACAAATCTCCCGTTTGTAACATGGTAGATAACAAAACTTTACGTTCCATGCATAAAGATAAGTCTCCTGTCTATGAGAGTATAGATGAAATTCACAATGATGTTCACACATCTAATGTGAATGTATCTAAACGTGTGCAGCATAAAAATGTTGTCGGTAAAGCTCCCGTCCTACACCAACAACCTTCTTATACTGCTTTACGCAAAGTACCAAACTTACAAATTACACGCCAAGAAAATGGAGTCCTGCGTGCTAAATCTCAAGATTTACGCACATAACTCCAAACGCATAAAAATATACAGTTTGGTTCTGCGAATGCAGCCAGTAATCTTCTTTATACACAAGGGACTAAACGTTTTTCTATCCCAAATGTAATAAAGAAGAATACTTCATCCACTCCTTCTGACTTGCACGAATTGCTAATACAAAAGCGTAAGAATAGACAATCTTCGATGACATTTCCCCAAGAAAAATATTATTGTGAATATCACCAGGTTGTGATCAATTGTTGTTGTTCAGCATCAAAACAATCAGTTTTTGATCGGTTGAGTTTCAATGCGCCTCCACATCAAGCTGAAGACCAAGAACATGAGTTGCCATATGTGTCAGTCAACATGGCATCTCATACTAACAGAGGACGACAACCAAGACGGAACACGTCCCAAACTCCAGGTCAACAACAGTTCAACAGGCTTCTTGATTCCTTTGAAGGAGTATATCAGAATACTCGGTCAAGAAGGCAAAGACTATTGCAGACTTCTGACTCGGAAGCTGGGGGTACTCAATCTTTTGAGTCTGATACCGATAGTGTGGCCTCGTACTTCTATACAAATCCTTCTGTATCTTCAAGGGAGGTCGAATCCTACGCTGTTGGGGATGAACCAGAGACATCATCTGTTAATACAGAGCAGCATCTCATCGCCGTTGAGCAATCACTGAAGGATATGCTTAATATGGTACAAAGCATGCATCAAATAATTTTGAATTAGCAAACTGCTCAGCCGACAGTAGTGACACCGGCACCAGTAGCAGCACAAACTCAAGATAGTCAAGTGGCTGAAATACCTTTGAACATTCAAGAACCTGCTGCTAATCAAAATTCTGCATCTCCGGATCCCATCATTCCTGAAGATGTACCACCTCCAGTGGGGGTCATGGTGTTGGCCCAATGATGGTATCATGTTTTTGAATATGGTTAATATGTTAAGTTTAGCATTTCATTATCACTAATCTTCATACTATCGCTATAGCATTTCATTATCGCTTCAGCGGACGGGGGTCGAGGGGGCAGCGCCCCTCGTCGGGGGTTCGGAGGCGAAGCCCCCGAAAGGTATCCAGTTTTCACAAACTGGATATCTTTGGACAGCTGCCGCGAAGGGAAAAAGCCAGCACCTATCAAAAGAAGAAGCCAAGCCATGCCATCATCATTTCAAGACTCTGAAGAAGCCTGCACCTGCCTAAGTATATCTGGAGTCTGTAATGAGTCTTAGGAATAATTGTAAACACAAGAAATGGATGACAAAATCGAAAGCTAGGGCAGAAATAAGCCCAGGATAATTTTTGGCTGAAAATCGGCATACCGACGGTATAGCGGTGCATACCGGCGGTATACCGATTTTGTTCACAGAAAGTTTCTGTCCACAAAATCGGCATACCGATGGTATACCGGATCATACCGACGGTATACCGATTCAGTGACATTGAAATTCCAACGGTCGAATTTTCAGCATTAAATGATCCCAACGGCTATATTTCGAGCCGTTGCAAACCCAGACCGGTATACCGCCGGTATGCCGGATCATACCGGCGATATGTCGGTTCATGACTGAAAAGTTGCCTTTGGCTTCTTTTCAAGTTTTGGTTATAAATAGCCTTGAACCCCTTCATTCAAGGTTGATGCTTTGAGCCTAAAAATTTCCAAACCACCAAAGCTTATCCACATACAACTCTACAAAGCCTTCATTTGCCATCTACAAATTGTGTTAGAGTTATTGAGTTGAAAAGTGAGATCTTCATCCTATTGTATAAGGAGATCAAAATCTATTGTGAAAGGTTGAAGTTGGAGAGTCTTCGTATCCAAACTCTCGGTTGAAGTTGGGGAGTCTTCGTATCCAAACTCTCGGTTGAAGTCGGAGAGCCCTTCGGATTAAAGCTCTTGTGTAAGAAGTTGGCGAGTTCTTCGGATCCAAACTCGTGTGTAACTATTTGCTCAAATAGTGGATTAAAGCCGGAGAGAGTTCCGGGACTGGACTGCCTCTTAGGAGGATACCAGGATATATCGGGTGTCGGTATTGTGTTTGCTTCTTCTCTTGCACTTATATTTTTAAATTGCCAATTAGCTTGTGCTAAGTGCTTGATTAGTTAGCTTGACCCTATTCACCCCCCCTCTAGGGTTCCTACAATTGGTATCAGAGCAAGGACTCTATTGTTAGGCTTAACATCCTTAGAGTAGATCCTTGTTATTTTTCTATGGCATCGTATTCCTCCTACTCCTCCTCCGATAAAGAGGGTTTTACTTCTAGTAGTATAGACAATCATGTTTCTTCTAAATGCAAGAAATGCTCTAAGTGAAAAGCCATGGCTAAACAATCCTTAGAGATTCTTGACAACCTTCATTCTACAAATGAAGAATTTTCTGAAAAGGTTGTTCATTTAGAAGAAGCAAATGATTTTTTTGAGAAATAAAAACAATATTTTATTATCTAGACTTGATTCTCAAAACTCATCTTGTGTTTCTTTAAAGAGTTTGAATGAGGCTTTAATTTTGAAAATCAAATCTCTTTCCTCATCAATAGAAGATCTTAAGAGGCAAACACATGAGCTTAATCATTTGCATGATTCTTCTATCGACGCTTTAAAGAAACAAAATGATGCTTTTATCTCTAAAATTGCTTTATTTGAAAAAGAGAATAATGCTTTAAATGTTAAATTTGATTCTCTTACTTGTATGCATGATGATTTGTTATTAGAACATAATATTCTTAAAACCAAATCTTCTCATGCTTATTCTAGAGATATTCATCATTCTAGTATGTCACATGTTCATAACCATGCTCATTCTGATACATGTGCACACACTAGTATTAGGTGCTTCTATTGCTCTCGCATTGGACACATGAGCTTAACTTGTCCTATTCGTAGGAGTTTTTCTACCAATGCTAGAGTAAATAGTATATGGGTCCCTAAAGCTAACAAATGTGGATCCAAGTTTATTTGGATACCAAAGTCTTCGCCTAATATTGTAGGTGGAGCTTCTTATATCGGAACATAGCATCGAGGAGCGTGTTGGTGGTTGCAAAGCTCAAAGGACATCTTCCAAGCAATTGCACCAACACAAGCGTGGCCACTAGAGCCACTTTGGTAACATGCTAAGCGATTCTCTTTAAATTGTTTATATTAGTAGAATCTAGCATGTTTCTCTTGATGTTTTGCTACTAGCTCACATTGATATCCTTTAGTTGCCTTTTATATAAATCAATGTGAGATACATTTCTAGCATGCTTAGTTAATTTTCTTATTAATTCTTTTATCTAGCATGACTAGTTACTCAGCTTAAATGATTAGTTCACACTATGTAGTTTATCACTCATTCTCTATTAGTGTGACACATTTATATATGCATGCTCGTTATTCTTAATCTTTATTTATAAAGCATGCATATCACTCTAGTCCATAGGAGCTTGATTTTGATTTGAGTTAATATAATTTTAACTCTCCGTCTTTTAAAGTTTTTGAAATAGTTACTTCTTACCGATTTCTCCTTAATATGTATTATTTTCTTTAAATCGGTATTTGTGAATATATATGTTTAGCACAAGCTTCTTATCACATGACAAGTATACACTTATACTTCCATTTTATCCTTGTGCTTACATAATATATTCATTATTGATTCTCATACTTTATCTTGATTATCTTCTTGAGAATCAATTATGTCTTTGCCTAATAAAGTTTATTTATACATGCTTTTGAATTTGTGATGGTTTCTCAAATATTCATTAAGGATACATGACTATATTCATTAAAATTTTCATTTACTTATAGTTCATGTATCTCTTATATTGATATCTATTTTTGTATAAATACCTTTATGTAGGCATATGAGTTAAGCTAAAGTTTTATTCATACTTGTTACTTCTAAACTTGTGCTTAACTCATACTCTAGCTATTGATTCTTTTGATCAAATTTGTGTATCTCTTTTTGAATCAATATGCTTCTTCCTTAAAGCTTTCTTTAATGATGTCTTTTTAGCTTTTTGGTTGACTTTATGGATACATGTTCTTAATGGATTTTTGATCTTTTCATGTATGCCTATTCGTGATATATATATATATATATATATATATATATATATATATATATATATATATATATATATATATATATATATATATATAGTTTCATAAATAGAAATAATTCCTAGCTTTTGATATTTATTTGTTTTATATCTTTAAGTTGGGATAGTGAGAGAAAATATTTGTTTATGTATTGCACTTGACTATTTATGGAAGTTCTTTTAAAAATCACATGGTTTTGTGCTTTGTCTTGTTTTTATATTTACCTCCGTTTTTAGTGCACATTTTCAAATCTATATCATCTATATATTTACTATGGTGCACTATGAAAAGCTTTTGAAAATGATTCTTACTATCTTTAGCACATTTAGCTTTCTTGATCTTAATGATCTTTTTTTGCTCATTCCTTGGGTTTATGCTTCTTTTTTTGAATTATTGTTGCCCAATATTTTTTTTGTAGCACATGAGAATACATGTAATTGTTACATTATTTTTCTTATGACTTTAGCTACTATGGTTTGAGCTTTTGTGTTGAGATTTTCCATTTCTAGAGAATACACTTATTTCATAATGGTTATAATATTTTGCATTCTCTAGATCGATCTATCATTCATTATCTTGGATTAATCTCAATACTTGGCAAAGAGATTTATTTTATTATGTTTTCATGAGTATCTCTTTTGGCCTATACTTGATAAGAGTTTAATTCATTTATTTATCATCTTATGCTCTTATCCTTGCTTAGTAAAGAGTCTATAAATCATTCTGATCATTCAAAATGTATTTCCTTAATTGTGAACTCTATGCTTAAGCAAGTATTTTTAGTGTTAGTGACTTAAGAATTAATGAGCACATTTATCTTGTTAATGGCTTCTCTCATTAATCTTATTTGGATTATATAGTTTGCTTATTTGTGATATATTATTAAGCTATATAATTTTGGCTCACTTTCACACATCTAGCTATATTCCTATACTTCAATCTATATATGATATGCTAGTTTACAAAAACAAGATTTGTGATATGCTTAATCTCTAAAACTAGTTTTACATATTCTTTATTAAATCTTGTTTTCTCTTAGAGGTTTGTGATTCCTTGTTTTAACTCTATTCCATAACTAGTCATTAGCAAGTCTCTCTTAAATTTCTCTCACTTTTGAGTCATGATTTTATCGTATTATCATTTACATCTCTTCTTTATTGAACTTGTAATTATTTAAATGAGATTGACTCTTTCCCATGTTAATTTGTGAGATTTTTTTTGATTTGTGATTTTCTCTTGATGAGATTTATTAGATCATATTTATTCATTTATTTTCTTTATAAATAATCCTAATGATTGAGTAGTCCTAAACTATCTAATTTTGTAAATGTCAAGTCAATTTATTACTCTACTTTGACTACTCATGGTTTATCACATATGACCTTTGCTATTTGAACTTTATTGGTCTTTCATTTAGAAGTAGCAAAGTTTGGATATTACCCGGTTGATGGGTACATATGTGATAAAACATATCTAGTCCATGCAAAGCAATAAATTGGTTGATTATTTCTTAATTAGATAATCATGGACATGATATTTGAGTTTTATTTTTATTTTATTTTTTATTTTTGAGCTATATTCTGTGTATCATCGTGATTGTTCTTGATTGACTTTATTCTTTTTCATAATGATATTTTCTCAAAGGATTACATACATTGATTTATCATATTTAAATATGAGATTCTTCTATATAGACTAATGTATGCCATCTTTTGATTATATGTGCTTTATTGGAATATTCTTTTGATTTCTCATCTTTAGTGGCTATTTATTGGTTATCTCTTCTTGACTAAAGATGATATTTTTCGTCTTTTGACGATATTGTAGCCTTATATGCATCGAGCAAGGGAGAGAAATCCATAGTTGATTTATCCCTAGATCTTGTAGTTATCTATTTTATGCTATAAGTGCTTTGGAACTAGATACGCATATTTTGAGGGGGAGCAAATTAATTAATTCAATTCATTTATACCCTTAAATATGTCGTATACCTAGTTCATCATGGACCCATACCTTCTTCTTTTTCATATCTTAGTGAATGAGGTCATGATACTTTTATTTGTGAAGGGTTTGTGAGAGTATATGCTATTGTCTTTATCATTTATCTCTCTTTTATATGGATTAAATAAGTCATCTTCTTAAATATTAACTTTCATATATTATCTTGATGACTATTGTGCTTTCGTTGGTTTGGCTTTTCTTTCATGCTTAATTGAGTTGGCTTTCCTTGTTGAGGACTTATCCAAAATTCATAATTTTTATCACCTTTGGTAGTACTTTGAGGGGGAGCATTCAAGTCGACTGAATTTCTCTTTCTCAAGTATTTTTCTCTTTTACCTTCATATTTATCTAAAGGGTATTCATATAGCATGATAAGGTAATTGAGTTCAAATGCATGAACTTGGATAAGCATATAGATTTTGCAAATAATGAGATTACTTTATATCAATTGCAATATTTTACATTGATCATTCTTTTATTTTGTTCCACTATTTATTTGTGGACAATTATGATTATTAATGGTTTCTTTGATCAATGTTTCAAGTTTACATCTTTTCAATTGGTATCAAGTTTATTTAATGTCATATCTCAATTGGTATCTATTAGTTGCAATTATCTATTCCTCATGGCTCTTGTTTGAAATCCTTTATTTCATAGTTCTCTTCCAAAACTAGAGCAATATTTCATATCCTATTGTGTTTTGGATTTATTCCTTGGATTTCAAGTTGGTAAACTACTTATTTCTTATTTTTCAAATTCGTTTAGTTTTACCAACTATATTGTGTTTTGACAAGCTATTCTCTATTTGATGTTCTACATTGGCAATGTAGCTTTATAAACTTGTCATTACACCCTTCTCCCATTGTTTTTTTTATTAGTATATTTTTATCACGATTGTCTATGACTTTCCCATGATTTCTATGCTTAAGATTGATTTCATTTTATCTCTTAGTATGGGGGAACCTATTTTTGATCATGTCAAAGGGGGAGAAGTAAGTTTAAGTATGCTTTTATAAGTAATCTAAGTAGTATGCTTTTAGTGATATTGCTTATATCTTTTGTATATTAGTGATACATGCATCTATTATGTCCATACTAAACTTAACCGATTTGCCATAATCAAAAAGGGGGAGATTGTTGGCCCAATGATGGTATCATGTTTTTGAATATGGTTAATATGTTAAGTTTAGCATTTCATTATCACTAATCTTCATACTATCGCTATAGTATTTCTACTTATACTTATACCTTTGGTGATATGTGCCTATTGGTTTACATATTAGTGATATGAGCTTATCTATCTTAAATTTAATCGGGTTGCCAAAATCAAAACTATGTTTTTGATTGTGGTCATTCAATTAAGTTTAATCATTCTGATATCACTAACATTTATGCCATCACCTTAGCACTTATACTTAAACTTTGCATAGTCCTAATGTGCTTTAATTTATCATACTTGCTACTATGGATATTGCTTTGTTCGTCTAATATGTACATGCAGAAAAGCAATAAGCAAGATCAACGTGGACATATGCAATGCAATGAAGAAATCATGGTGGGCCAAAGACGATGGATCCCACAAGATTTTTCTGAACCACCCGACGATATCTCTGGAGCCACGCACCGGGGGTTCCGCTGCCCGGTCAGCGGACGGGGGTCGAGGGGGCAGCGCCCCTCGTCGGGGGTTCGGGGGCGAAGCCCCCGAAAGGTATCCAGTTTTCACAAACTGGATATCTTTGGACAGCTGCCGCGAAGGGAAAAAGCCAGCACCTATCAAAGGAAGAAGCCAAGCCATGCCATCATCATTTCAAGACTCTGAAGAAGCCTGCACCTGCCTAAGTATATCTGGAGTCTGTAATGAGTCTTAGGAATAATTGTAAACACAAGAAATGGATGACAAAATCGAAAGCTAGGGCAGAAATAAGCCCAGGATAATTTTTGGCTGAAAATCGGCATACCGACGGTATACCGGTGCATACCGGCGGTATACCGATTTTGTTCACAGAAAGTTTCTGTCCACAAAATCGGCATACCGACGGTATACCGGATCATACCGACGGTATACCGATTCAGTGACGTTGAAATTCCAACGGTCGAATTTTCAGCATTAAATGATCCCAACGGCTATATTTCGAGCCGTTGCAAACCCAGACCGGTATACCGCTGGTATGCCGGATCATACCGGCGGTATGCCGGTTCGTGACTGAAAAGTTGCCTTTGGCTTCTTTTCAAGCTTTGGTTATAAATAGCCTTGAACCCCTTCATTCAAGGTTGATGCTTTGAGCCTAAAAATTTCCAAACCACCAAAGCTTATCCACATACAACTCTACAAAGCCTTCATTTGCCATCTACAAATTGTGTTAGAGTTATTGAGTTGAAAAGTGAGATCTTCATCCTATTGTATAAGGAGATCAAAACCTATTGTGAAAGGTTGAAGTTGGAGAGTCTTCGTATCCAAACTCTCGGTTGAAGTTGGGGAGTCTTCGTATCCAAACTCTCGGTTGAAGTCGGAGAGCCCTTCGGATTAAAGCTCTTGTGTAAGAAGTTGGCGAGTTCTTCGGATCCAAACTCGTGTGTAACTATTTGCTCAAATAGTGGATTAAAGCCGGAGAGAGTTCCGGGACTGGACTGCCTCTTAGGAGGATACCAGGATATATCGGGTGTCGGTATTGTGTTTGCTTCTTCTCTTGCATTTATATTTTTAAATTGCCAATTAGCTTGTGCTAAGTGCTTGATTAGTTAGCTTGACCCTATTCACCCCCCTCTAGGGTTCCTACACATGATACATCCAACGACTACTCAGTCAAATGTGCTTCCTCAAACTAGTGAAGCCATTCAAGCAGTGCGTGAACTGAAAGCACAGTTTGAAGTTTTGAAGCACAAAGATCAGCTCCAGAGGTTAGGAATTAAACAACCGTATCCTCCTCATTGGAATGATGTACCCTTTCCATCGAAGTTCAAGCCACAATCCATGGTTTTATTCGATGGAAAAGCATCCCCCAGTCAATATATCAATTACTTTGATATTATGACTGTACACTTGCAGAAAAATGATGCTCTTCTCACTCGAGTGTTCATCGGGTGCCTCACGGGTTCAGCTTATGACTGGTTTCGTAGCTTACCCGATAATTCTATTTCGTCTTTTGACGAGTTCAAGGCAATGTTTCTCTCCCGTTTCTATGAAGGAGGTATGGACATGAACATGTCCTCCTTGATTGAAATCAAACAAAAGGAGAAAGAAGATACTCGGACGTTCATTGAACGTTTCCGACAAGCTACTCTAAAGATGCCTCCTGGTATGCCAGATTCAGCGTTGATTGATACATGCAAGATGAATCTGCGACCATCCATTGCTGTCTTTACGGGTTCCCAATTCACAGATTGGGCTTCGTTTATCATAGCAGCAGTTTCTACCGAGACCAATGGTAGGTTGGCTCGTAAACACGGGATGATTTTCGCTTCAGAAGACAAAGGGAAGAAAAATAATCCTGGCAATAATCCTGGCAATCGTAATGTGAAGGGAAAAGATACTCTTATGGTCAATCTTTCCAAGAACAAAACGACGCCAAGTAATCAAGAATCTTCCAGGCCAAAGGAAGAATACTCCTTTGACGAAAGTGATATCCCAGGGATATTTCAATGTCTGGTAAAAAGTGGTAAACTTCAGATTCCAGAGCCAAAGAGGCCTAATAAGGTGAATCTGACTGACAATCCTAAATATTGTATCTATCATAGATACATTAATCATCCTACCAGTGCTTGCTATGTCTTGAAAAAGAAGATCGAAGAGCTGATAAATGGTGGTGCTATCACTTTGACCAATGACGACCATACTGTCACAACCAATATGGTTTCTCTTCAGTTCGGGGATTTTCCTCCACAGTAAGTCCCAGATGGAATTATCCCAATTCCGAAGGCGACGATGAAGATTGTGAATATCCCGCCTGCCAGGGAAAAAAGTGCAGAATTGCTGCCGCTCACATTGAACAATGGTGAAATCACATCCTGACTTAGTACCTGAGTTGAAAAATGAAGGTAAAACTTCAAAATCCAAGAAAGGTAAGAAAGTCAAGACCTGCAACATGATTTCTCATGTTATTCCAGAGCCTGATGACTTGGATCATCTATGGGATGGCCTTCCTCTTGAAGATAGACTGAAAAGACTAAACATCTGTCCTCCAAGTCTAGCTCCTCCTACCAAGCTCAAGCTCACTCATCAGCAGTGGTTAGCCATGAATAGTATTCCTTTATACCGGGCACAACAAGTCTTTGCTGCTTATGAAAGAGCTCCAACAGGGATTTCTCCTCGTATCCCGAATCCTTCTCCTCCCTTAACTACAGAGACATCTATGCTTCAATCTCTTGTAGTTGCAGAGGTTCCTTCCTCTTCCTGTGCTGAAGCACCTGTTCAAAGTTTACTACCTATCTACTTGTATAGTCAACAATCTGTCATTCTTATGAAGAAGATGGGTTACGACTTTCAAAAGGTAGAAGGTTTGAACCATGATAAAGGAATACGTCTTCCTTTACAAATTCAAAATCAGAATTCCACTGCTGGATTAGGTTCTGAAGTTCCTCGTAACAGCCCTCACAAGAAGAAGGCTAAAGAAGAAAGACTAAATCCTGTAATATGGTACTTTCTTCTCCTGAGTCTGAAGAAGAAACTTTTGCTGGTACAAGATCTGGAAAAGAGTACCACAAAGACTATAAGAGATCCTCTAAAAAAGCAGAAGATGTAGTAGAAACACTACCAGTTCAACCTTCTCCTGTTCCTGCTAAACCGTCTGTGGTTGAAAAGGGGAAACAGAAGGCAGTACGCTTTGATATCCCATTAAAATCTGCTTCCAGTCAAGGGGTCGTGATGAAGCCTTACAAGTTCGATATTTTAGCTCAGTTAGCCAATACTCCGGCTAGGCTATCTATATTTGAACTGCTTCGCCTTTCCAGAGAAAGCAGAGAGACTTTGAGCGAAGCTTTACTTCAAGCAGATTCATGCTTGGCTCAACTCAAGACTCTCGATAATATACCAGTGTCATGTCCGCAATATCATAGCGTGATGGAAGCAATTCCCAACATCACCTTTACACAAGAGGATATGCTATTGAAACACAACAAGCATGATAGGCCTCTGTATTACACTGGATATATCGGATCTACTGAAATTGACAGGATTTATATTGATCCTGGGTCCTCAATTAGCATAATTCTTCAGAGTATGCTAAGACCCCTGAGGATTCCTACTAGTGAGCTGACTTACACTAGTACCACGATTGTTGGTTTTAACTCTGGCAAGAGCAACCACTGGGAAAGATTCGTCTGCAGATTCAGATTGGTGATCTTCGAACCATGGTAACTTTCTATGTTATCAACTCGGACGTATCCTACAATATTCTTCTTGGAAGACCGTGGATTCATGAGCACAATATTGTGCCTTCAACTCTCCACCAATGCTTCAAATATGTGGATTCCCAAGGAGTCGTGAGAACTGAGTTCGCTGATATAAATCCTTTCAAGGGTGTCGAAGCCTACTTCTCTGATTCAAGGCTCTATAAACAAGAGCATATGAAAGAGATATCAGATATGGCTGAAGACCAATCATCATCTGAGGATCAGTCTATTAATGAAGATCCGCCAGAGGAGCAACCTTTGAAGATCATAGTCAAGGGACGAATCCAATCCCGACCTGTCAATGATCAACCTTTGATAATCAAGGTTAAAGGAAGAACTCAAACCTCATCTGGGGAATCAATAAATATTCCTGCTAAGAGCCAAGTTCAACCTTTTATGATCAAAGTCAAAGGGCGTACTTCTTGTACGACTGATCCCGAACCACCATTGATTGTCAATCTTGGCCAGTCTACGCAGAAGACGACTAGTCCGAAGCGCAGCAATCAGATTGTAAATGATGTAAATATTGATCATTCTGTACTTTTCGATATCAATGAAGATTCCCTCTTCGAGTATATGGCTGTCAAGTTTATTGAGAGAATGACTTTATCTTCTGATAATCAAAGTCATCAATATAAAGACAACATAGATTCCTCATACGATGAATCTGAGCAAATATTCTCAGTCAATATGGTTCAAACTGATGATGAATCAGAACCATTTGAGAATGATCCTTGGGCTCAACAGATGGATACTCAATGGGAACTTCGTTTTGAACAGCGACAACCACCTACAGAAGATGAGGTTATCCAGATCGATGTTGGAAATGGAATTACGCCTAAACCCATATTCATCAGTAAGAATCTTTCTGAAGATGAAAAGGAAGAATTGATAAAACTTATCAAAGATTATATTGATATCTTTGCATGGAGTTATGAAGATATGCCAGGGCTAGATCCTAAAGTTGCTACTCATAAACTCAATATTTTGCCTAACGTCAAACCTGTAAAACAACAGCAACGGCGTTTTAGACCAGATATGATGGATGCAATTGAAGCAGAAGTCAAAAAGCTGATTACGTGTGGCTTCGTTCATGAAGAACAACATCCGGATTGGGTGGCCAATATTGTTCCTGTTATGAAGAAGAATGGAAAAGTCCGAGTTTGTATAGACTACCGAGATCTTAATACAGCTTGTCCAAAGGACGAATTTTTGCTTCCCATTACTGATGTCATGATAGACAATACATGCGGTTTTGAACGTATGTCTTTCATGGACGGATTCTCAGGATACAATCAGATCAAGATGCATCCAGAAGATGAGAAGCATACATCTTTTCGAACACCCCTTGGGGTTTTTTGTTATACAGTTATGCCGTTTGGTCTTAAAAACGCCGGTGCCACATATCAACGGGCTATGAGCAATATCTTTCAAGAATATCTACGAAAAATAGTTGAATGCTACGTAGATGACATTGCTGTGAAAAGTCGGTCAAAGAATGATCACATTCAAGACTTAAAGACAGTATTTGAATTGATGCGTCAACATCAATTGAAAATGAACCCTACTAAGTCTTTCTTAGGGGTTTCTAGTGGCAAGTTTTTAGGATTTGTCATCACCTCTTAGGGTATCCATGTTGATCCTGATAAGGTTAAAGCAATTCTTGAAATGCGTCCTCCTCGTAATCTGAAAGAACTCCGTGGCTTTCAGGGCCGTATTGCTTATATCAGAAGATTTATATCTAATCTTTCTGGGAAATGTCAACCTTTCTCCCGTCTATTAGAGAAAGGAGTATCTTTCATCTGGGATGAAGCATGTCAAAAAGCCTTCAATGACATTAAGCAATATCTTACAAACCCGCCTGTTCTGGTACCTCCGGTGATAGGACGACCATTTTTGCTGTATGTTCGAGCCTTGGATCATTCACTTGGCGCTCTTCTGGCACAGAAAAGCGATATGGGTCATGAACAAGCAATATATTATCTGAGCAGAATGATGGTCGGAGCTGAACACAGATATACTCCTGTGGAAAAGGAATGTTTAGCTTTGGTTTTTGCCGTCCAAAAGACAAGGCATTATGTCACTGGACAGACTATTCATGTTATCTCCAGAATAAATCCCATTCGGGTATTGATGAGAAAACCGAGCATTCTTAATTCCAGGTTAGCTACCTGGGCGATGTTGCTCACTCCTTATGACATGGTCTATATGCCTCAAAAATCAGTGAAGGGCCAAGCGTTAGCTGATTTCTTAGCTGCTCATCCTGTACCCGAAACTTCGAAATTATATGAAGACATTCCAGACGAAGTAGTGGATTGCAACATGGCTTTGAAGAATGACATATGACAATTATATTTTGATGGAGCATCACGTGTGGGACCTAAAGGCAATATTGTCTCTGGGGTAGGAATCGTCTTGGTTTCTCCTGACAAAATGGTTATATACCGTGCCTATTCTCTTAATGAGCCATGCTCTAACAATGTAGCAGAATATAATGCTCTATTGATTGGTCTCCAAGTAGCAAAGCAATTGGATATCGAGTTCCTAGAGGCTTATGGAGATTCTCAATTGATCGTCAATCAAGTTAGAGGGACTTATGAAGTCAGAAATCCTGATCTCATCCCTTATCATCAGGTGGTAGTCGAGTTGGTCCTTTCATTCAAAGGATTCTTCATTGAATTTGTGCTACGTTCTCAAAATGTGGAAGCTGATGCTCTTGCCAGCTTAGCTGCAGATTTGGCTGTCCCAATCCGAAGGCAAAATACAATTACTTTGTTAGATCGAGACTTGTTCTGTGTAAAGAGTAATCTGTATATTAAACAAAGTTATGTTGCAGAAGCAAGTTCCCAGCAGAAAGATTGGAGAACTCCATTCATTGATTATGCAGTCCATGGAATTTTGCCTGAAGATCCTAAAGAAGCTGTATCAATTAAGAGACGATCATTTCGATTTTATTATGATTCGTCTTTACATATGCTGTATCGTCGTTCATATGACGGACTCTTGCTGCGTTGTCTCTCAGAAAGTAAAGCTAAACAAATACTACGTGAGGCTCATGATGGTGTCTGTGGTGCTCATCAACCAGGTCCAAAGTTGCAAGATCGCATTCGAAGAATGGGGTATTATTGGCCCTCTATGATAGCAGATGCTGTAGACTATGCCAGAAGATGTAAAGCATGTCAGAGTCATGCAGACTTTATTCATCAACCTTCTGAATTTCTACATCCTACAGCAGCCTCTTGGCTTTTCGAAGCTTGGGGTATGGACATCATTGGTCCTATTAACCCCCCTTTTGTCAAAGGACATCGGTTTATACTAGCTATAACCGATTACTTTTCGAAGTGGGCAGAAGCAGTTCCACTTGCTGAAGTGAAAACATCTAATGTAATTAGCTTTATTAAACATCATGTCATTTTTTGCTTCGAGATTCCTCGACGAATAATTCATGACAATGGATCACAATTTGCCAGCCAGGCATTTTATCGGTTCTGTGACAAGAATCGAATTCAAAATCTGGCTTCTACGGCTTATAATCCAGCTGCTAATGGCTTAGCTGAAGCCTTCAACAAAACGATCATCAAACTTCTCAAAAAGTTTGTCTCTTCTAATAAAAGAGATTGGAATGAGAAGCTTGGAGAATGTTTATGGGCATATCGAAAAACGGTCCGAACTCCTACTGGTTTTACACTATTTTCACTGGTTTATGGATGTGAAGCTGTTCTCCCATTGGAAATCCAGATCCCTTCTCTTCGAATTGCTATTGCTAATGAGCTAACTACAGAGAATAATGATCGCTTACGACTCCAAGAACTTGAAGGATTGGACGAGAAGCGTCTTCAAGCACAACAGCATATTGAGCTATATCAAGCCCGTATATCTCGAACTTTCAATCGTAAAGTCAAGGAGAGGGTATTCAAAATTGGCGAGCTTGTGTTGGCTGTTCGGAGACCAATGGTGATGACTCATAAAAGCAAAGGGAAATTCCAAGCGAAATGGGAAGGCCCGTATGTAATTGAGTCCGTGTTCTCCAATGGTGCCTATCGATTGTCAAAACCCAGTGGAGACCTACTCATGTTGCCGATCAATGGCAAATTTCTCAAAAAATACTATGTATAAAAAAAAGACAGAACAAAAATTTATTATTTTTGTTCAAGATAAAAGATTAAGGACGAGGGCCACTCCCTTCCTTATTGAATACATAGTCAGCCAATGCATGGAAGACATCGTTTCTCAAACTCACGAAAAAATTGCAGACAGCCATCCTCAATGCTTCTTCTTCAGGAGTTTTTCCTAGCTCTACTAAGAAAGCAAGGATGTCTTGAGATGGCTTGGGCATAGAAGAACTGTTGCCTACTTCAGTCGGGCCCGTCACTTTTGGTTCAACGGGGTGTGTCTCGACGATGTCCTCAATGTTCCTACAGACTTCATTTTTTTGCTGTGCATCCTCGGAAGACATTTTCAAGTGAGGAATAGAAATGAGAATGAAATGATTACAGAAGATTTCTCGCCTATTTATAGAAGAGGACTATTGATGAACCGGTCTTTGAAGATTGAGAATAAACTTTCCATTTCCGAAAAGACTCGACTGTTCATGTTACCAGGTTCATCCATTTAATTATGGAATTGAATCGTCCTTTCGGTTCCCAAGAAATACGTTGATTCGTCCACCATTTTGGCATCTCACAACATCTGTCTTCTTATTCCCCAGCTACCAAGGTTTGGTTAAGCTGACTTCTTGTTTTCAGGGAAAGGGATTTTATATCTTCTATATCAATTGATTAGAAAGTGGGATTCACTATTTATCATGTTTCTATGACCTCTGAATAAATATTAAATCTACTTTCTTTTCCTATCTATCACTTCTATTCTGACCTCTGCATAGATATTAATCTAATTTTCTTTTGAGTTCATATATGCTATTATGTCCATATTACCTCTGATAGTATCATATACTCTAAAACAGAAAATAAGATTTCATTTATCTATCATGTCCATATTACATCCAGATAGATACAAATCATTGATCATAGAAGAACCATCATTTTCATTCCCATATCATCAAAAAGTCTATTACATTTCTTAGACTTTCTCATAAGTTATAATGGAAATCTTTTACATTCTTGGATTTTTATTCTATACACCAACGAAAACCTAATAGAGATCTATTTCTTCTTTGGATCTTCTTTGACGGGTTCGTTGTTGGTGGCAGTTCCTGACTGTCTGAGTTCCGGTGACGACCAGAACAGCAGGAATCAAACTCTGGTCTTCTCTCTCAGAAAGGAGGAGAACCCCAGAGTATGGCAGCCCGAAGGCGTGTTGCTGCCAATACAACTGGTGGATTAGGAGCGGCCTCTCAGAGGAGATAGGAACGTATCCATCATTGGGATACAATTCCTAGTTCTACCGTGAAAGGAACTCTACTACCCGATTTCTTGGGGTAGAGTTGACTCCACCGTCCAACTCTCTGTGTATAAAGGCTCTTCCTACCAACAGAGGAAGACCCTTCTATCTCACGAAGAGTTCTGAGTTGTCTGATTTACGCGTCTAAAGCGCATGAGCTCCCTGATGTTGATGTCAGAAGAACGCTCTCCACAGCATCGAAGTCACCAATGTCAGTTCTGAAAAAGCTCTTCAGCCAGGCTTTTGCAGAAAACAAAGAAGAAGAAGTGTCATCAAATGCGTATTGAACGCTAACTAAAGACAGATGGCAAGGCTTTTACGCCAGTGTTTCAGCAAGGCTTTTTACGCCGATGCTTCATGAAGGCTTTTACGCCATTTGCTTCAGCAAGGCTTTTTACGCCGGTGCTTCATAAAGGCTTTTACGCCACTTGCTTCAGCAAGGTTTTTTTTATGCCAGTGCTTCAGCAAGGCTTTACGTTCGTAAAATAGCTGCTTTCAAACAAGAAATTCAAAGACAGATATTTGCTTACAATCGGACTTACCACTTGAGTCAAATGGTTTGGCTCTAATGGTGGTTGAATCTGCGTCTAATGATTGGACATGCAAAGGAATGCTGTTGGAAAGCTCCGCCATTATCATTTGTTGGAAGACAACATCGCAGAAAGTTATCTTCAGAGGGATGAGTACGAGAGTATATGAAACATTCTCGGCTATTTATAAAGACTGAAGAAACTATGAAGATGAGTCTATTTCGGGAGAAGATCTTATTTAAAGGATCTCGTAACCACAAGATAGACGCCACGTGTTGGTTTGTTTTTTGGGAATTAACAATCACAGAAGCAGTCAACAGAAGTGCATAAACAAATGCGCGTCAATAAATGAGGTTAAACATCAGAGATTTTATTTATAAAGGATGGGAGCGGACCCCTACATATAAAAGAGTCGCAATACATAGAATTTTATTATTCTCTTTCGTTGGGTTGACGAAGGGATGCACCCAACTCTCGCATATTACGAATTCCAGAGCGACGCATTAGACGAAGGAATGCTTCTGCGTCACCCGGTCCCTTGTATGCAGTTGAAGGACCACCATTAATACGACTGAAGACCGCTGGGGTCAGCCCAAAGCACTCTAGAAGATTTTGTGCTCGCTCGTTCTCTCTCTCGAGGTTAAGCCTGGCGATCGAAGTCCCCTCCACGATTGGTTCTTTCTTTGGCGCCATATCAACTATGAGGCTGAATGTCAAGAATAAGGAATTTGTCCTTATTTATACAAATCAAAACAACTCTTCACATTCCTCATTGGAAACCACTCACTCGGGAAGATGAAGAAACATTTTGAAAGTTACGAAGAAGAAATTTATTGTGACGGTTAAGTGTTGACCGACATTATTCTCTTTTTCTGAACTTTACGCTGACTGTTGGATATCCCCGCTCTTACGCGGATGACTGTTGCGTATCCCGCGTTTTACGCTGGCTGATCAAATCTCAACTTTTACGCTTCTGTTCAAAGTATTTCAAAATTTGGAGATATTTGAAAACTTTGAAGGGGGTCTTGTAGGAGCGTAAAAAGTGCTTCAAAGAAAGAGTCATCTCATTCATAAGTGGCCTGCTTTACGCCTAAACAGAACGGGTAATTTCTTTACGCCCAAGACAAGGCTAACCGTGTTACGCCTAAGCAGATTGATCATTTTACGCTTGGGTCTACATCGCCAAAGACAGAGCAGCCTCTTTTACGCTGGACAAAGCTGTCAAATCTCGCATTTAATGCAAACTTTGACATGAAGATATCAATGATGGCATTTACCACAGAATCTAATGGAATTTGTCTTATACAAAGACCATTATTGTCGTTTATAGAGATCGAGCTACTTTACGCTCACTGTATGGTTTCTTTTACGCACGGAGTTTTACATGAGTCCTTACGCTCATAAAAAACAATGTGTGCGTGAAGTCTATTTGAGCCATTTTACGCTCAAGGTTATTCAATAACCACTTTACGCTGGAAACCTATGACAGAGCTAGTTTACGCTCATCTCACTACGCCCAGAGGATGTTAGGGCTATTTTACGCCCTATTCTTTCTGGCCAGTTTAGAACGTGGTTTGCCTACGTGGCCTTCATGCCACATATTTCGAAGAACGTGTGTACATGTATCCTATTCTTACTGAAATGATGGGACGCGTGTCAACATACGCAAAGGATGACTCTGATCATGGGTGGCAGTTGTTAGCGTAAAGACAGATTTTAATGCTCTTTTACGCACGGAAGCCCCAGTCTATAAATAGACTCATTTTTCTCATACAACAGACAGACAGAGACAGGAGAGAATAGAGAGATCAGAACTTCGAGATTTTGATTCTCCAGAGCATTCTTCTTCAATCTTTCTTCCAAAACAGAGTGAAGCAAAGCATGAAAGCATTCGGCCTCGCCATCAGTGCCCAAGTGTGTCGATACCTTTCTGGTGACTTAGTTCTTCCAAGTTGTTCTACTTCAAGCAGTGATCTTCATCATCATCATATGGTCCAAGGAACAAAGTGATCGTTTACAGATCAGACTTCCATAGTAATACTTTCCCAGAATCAAATTTGTACTTCTTGTACTTTTTCTTGTTTTATTTTCAAAAGCCAATTCCTCCCAGGCATTTTGTTAAGTGAAACACGGTCGAGCGCAGTATACAGGAGCAGTATGACTACATTCTATCCCAGTTGTCCCAGTTGCGCGATAGGGGTCCGCAGTGAGTTTCTTGGTTTTTTTATGACTTGTATGTATTGGTCCTATGGGCAAATTGTTTATTGGTACACTGTTGTTTATACACTTGGTGGGAGACTTTTTATTATCTTCCATTTTTATTTGACTCTATTGGATGTTTGTGAGGATGTATCTCTGTATTATTTACTTTGCACTGCCTCCTATTTTTATTGTGATATTTACTTTGTGATATCTGCGACGGGGATGAAAAATATACCTACGCTGGGTTATAAGCGATGATCTGATATACAAAGGAGGTACTGCCGAAATTTTAAAAAAATATATTGTGTATTTTTGTTATGATGTGTGTCTGTGTTTACAGTGAATGTGAAATACAGTGTTCGGAACCATCGACAGTTTCGATTACTGTTGTATGTGTTATCTTGGATAGAAATAGCAACAGTTTATGGTGCACTTCTGAGAGCTTTATTTTCACGTCATTCACTTTCTCGGGACGTCGTAAAGGTTCCTGAGAAGGTGAATGACGTGAAGAGGAAGCTCTGAGAAGTGCACCCTGAACTGTTGCTTTTTCTATCCAAGATAAAACATAGAACAGTAAGCGAAACTGTCGATGGTTCGAACACTGCACTTCACACACACTGTAAACACAGACACACAGCATAACAAAAATATCAATTATATTTTTTTAAATTTTTTTATAATATCTGCGACGTATAGCGACGTTCTGCGACGTACTGCGACGGATCGTTGACGTCGCTATACGTCGCTAAATAGCGACGTAACGTCGCTAGACGTCACTAATATTACGTCGCTAAATCTGTCGGTAGGCGTCGCTAAGTTGTCCACGTGGCTGCCATGCCATGTCATCATATATAAAGTTTACAGCGTCGCAAATGGTCGCTTTACGTCGCAATTTTGGCGACGTAGTGATACGTCGCTATATGTCGCTAATTTTGCGACGTCTAGCGACAATGAACTTCGGGTCGCGAATAGCGACGTTCGGCGACGAAAGTGTCATCTGCGACTTGCCTATAAGCGACGTCCGATTTTCGTCGCTAAATACGTCGCAAATTGGTTTTAGCGACGTATTTTCCTTATTTAGCGACGTCTCCTGACGTCGCTAAAATGGGTTATTTTAGTAGTGTACACTAGAACGAAATTTTGATGCCACCATCATAGCCGGATCCGGGGGAGGCGGCCTAGGACCTCCTCCCCCCAGAGGGCTTCTAATTTTTTTAAATTTTAAATTATTTGTACCGGAACAAAAAGAGAAACTATGGGTCTGGAAAAACTCATAGTTGTTTGGAGAAGAATCAAATAAAACATTCAAAAGGGAAAAAAAAATATTTCACTCTTCTCTCTCACATTTTCCTACGAAAAATCTCTCATACGAAAAAAAAATGAAACGTTCTCCCCCTCCCTCAACAAACGTGTCCATGCAGATTTTTCTCCTTTATAGTTTCTACTATCTTTTTTTGGTCTTTTGAAGCTTCTAATATTAATTTTTTAAATATTGGGAAGAAGCGTATTAATGTGAGAGATTGCAAAGTAAATATATCTTCGTTACTTGTAAATAAAACAGTAAAAATTATATAGAGGAAGAAGGGCCTCATTTTTGAGACATGTCTACGGCCTCCAAATTGCTAGAGCCGGCCCTGGCTACCATGGACATCGGGACCACTAGAATATCACGTACTATAAAAGAAAGTATAAGATACATTTTTTCGTGTCTTTTCCACCATTCTAAGATTGAAAAATACGATGCAGATTTATCTATCTTTTTCATAAGAATTTACATATAAGGACAATTCTTGAGTCGGTAGGGAATATTATTTTTGTTGCTTCGTACACATGTGATAATTTAGACATACAACCGGAGCTACTACTTCGACCTTGAACGGTTGTACTGAATGGCTCGGTGCAACTTTTTCTTCATATAAAATAGCAAAAGTATCTAATACTTCTTTAATTTATATTTTTAAGCTACCTACCTCAACATTCATATTGTCATTAAATTGTCTAAAATATAAATACACCATCTAATTTAATCTTAGGATCAAAAATTAAAGTCAAACAATATAGAAAAGATATATCACGCCAATATTTTAGAAATTTTGTTTCCATTTTTGAAACAACATAATCAAAACCAGGAACATTTCTATATTTAAAAAATAAATGAGACATGTTAATAATTTCTGTTTATAAAGGAGAAGTTGGATAATAAACTCAGACTAAAATACATGTAGCATTATAAAATAATTATAAAAATTCATAAATTGAGTTAGCAATTAACCAAACATTTTCAGTTACTTGATAATCAAAACTTGGTTTAAGATGGTTTAACATTAAAATAATGTGTAATAAATTTTTTAAATTTAATTGAAGATTTCAACATAAATAAGTAGAATTTCATCTATGTAGTACATCCTTAACAAATCTCCTAAAAGTTATACCATATTGAGCACATAAAATTTTAAAAGCTTTTTGTATCTTCAAACATTGTGAACATAATCTAACATTTTCTAAATTTGGTTGAAAAAATTAAAGGCTTTCTTTTACAATTAAATTAGTAATATGACAAACACATCTTACATGACAAAATTGTCCGTCTACTATAGGCAAAACTTGTGAACTTAAAATATTAATATAAGAATTAGGTGTCTTTTTCTCCGTCCGACGAGCAACACCAAGAGGGATTCGAACCATACACATTCCCCACGAGAGCCCCCTGTGTACCCACCGGGCTACACCCCCACGAACAATACAAGAAGTGTTATTATTAACATTATCAAAAGAAATTGAAAAGTTTTTATTGTGAATATCATATTCACGTTAAAATTGTATTATAATGCCCCCGATCAATTACAGAGCCAATATGTGAAAATTCTAAAGGTCGTAGACAAATAATATATTTTTACAACATCCATTTTGGATCTAAATAATGTGTCGTGATGCAGATATAAGCGCAGTTTTGTTTAATAGTCCATATATCAAAAATTATAGCTTTTTAGAAGAAATGTTGTAGCAAAATTCTCCCAGGACCCATCAACATCCATTTTTGCAATGTCATCTTTCGAAGCTTTTTAGACGGTCCTAGAAAATTCTTCTTTTTTATTATTTATTTTTATTTTAACATGTGGAAGCATTCGTAATATAAGATTGAGACGATGGTCTTTGATTTTATAGCTTCAAAAATTATGAAATACTATATTTGTACAATTTGTCAGTTAGTTTATTTTTTTGAAATATTCAACACAACGTACGGAACTTTATATAGACTGCATTGCATATTATTTGGAAGCACTTTTTCTAATTTTCACATGCATTAGACATCCGTCAAGGTCTTATTCTCTAAGTCTCGTGCCATTACAAATATCGGACCTGGTCTGTTTGGGATAATAGTTTCTGCCGGTTAAGTGGATCAATTGGAAAAAAATGATGATATTTTAATATTATATAACATTAGTTTGGTTATTGGTCAAACTTTTGTTTATGTTTTTGTAATAGAGTGGTTTTGGATATGGGCAACAATTGGAAAATGGGCTATGGACTATGGGGTAGTAGTATAACTTTGAGGCTTGCAAATGGTTTAAAATGAACTGTCCAAGTATATCTTTACGTAATTAAAAATATTTTTTTCTAAAATCCTTCTATTACTAACGTATGCATATCTCCTAGCTAATGTTTTCCTAAAAATTTTCTAACTAATTGAACAAATATCTAAATTCTATCTATACAAATCCAAATTAAAATATATTAAATATATAAATTATATTTAAACTACCTATATGGTATTATCTAAACCAAAGTTCTAAAATTATATCTATAACAATTTTTTTAAAAATTATATTTCAACTATGTTAATATAATTTAATTTTTATCTAATTTTTTTTTAATAATATGAGATATTTTTCTTCTTCTTAATATATACATCGCACGTGAACACGACTAGTTGGTTGTAATTGCTGCAGATTCAGTATTATTAATAAATAAATTTTGGTTTGATAATAGTCCGTGACACATGGAGAGAGTGACTATCAGAATTTACTTCTGTGACAGATGCATTGTATGAGTGTCCCTATCCCACAGGATTAAATTTGAGACCTTTATTTCTTGACTTGAAATTGTTCTGATTGGCCAAGCTCTCAGGGCCTGGAAATAGCCTCCCCATTGCTGGCTTCTTCTCCTCCTCCTCCTTGCGTATAGAAGAAATGTTGTAGCTTGTTGATATTTGATATCAACTTCTTGCAGCTATTCATATTGTTTTTCCCCACTACATTTCATACTGGTGACAGCTTTACTGACGACCAAACTATGTAGTTGTTGTTGTGAGAGTTACAGAAGGAAAATTTTACTGGCTGAGATTTATTGACACATTGTGTGGCCTTGAGAGCTGAAAACTACTACCATGAGAGAAAGTGTCCACTAAATTAAATAAGCAAGTTTAGCGACTTACTTAGCGATTCCATCAAAGTAGGGTCGCAAATAGCTTGTAACGAATGCTAAAAAGTAGAGTTAGCAATGTATTGGCGACGTTGCCGGTCATCGCTCAATCATTGCGAGTTAGTGTGGGTGTTTCTGCCACGAGTCTAGCGGCAAGTTAGCAGCTAACTAGCAACACAATAGTGATCTAAAGTTTTAGTCACCGACTGTTGCTGACTTGTCGTAATAACTCACATACCATCTCAACACAGTTTTTTGTCGCTATGCGTCACTAAATTTGTCATTGATATGTGGCAATCAATCTCAACATTAAACTTAATGAAGTTGCTAGTTGTTGCCGATGACGTCGCTAAATGGAGTCGTTAGACGATTCTAATCTATTCCTGCAAAAAAATTAATTTACTCATCAAAATCGATCGGCCATCACCACCCCCACCCCTCCCCAACCACATATTTGTCGCCCCTCAAGACTGTTATGTTGGAATTTCTTCAATATTCTTTGTTTTAAAATTGCAACAAAATAAAAATAAGTAGATGTTACCGGACTCCGGGGAAGTTGTGCACATAGCACTGCCCTAAGAGTTAATTCAGGTCTATGTGCAGACTTTATCCGAACGCTCCTAATGATACAATTTTTGCTCCACTGGAATCTCCTTACCGCATACGACGTAGAGATATTGACCCACGACTTAGCTCTGCCCAGAGCAACAACAAAGAACATAAGAGTTTCGGGAAGAGAAAGTTTTGAGAGAGATTTCACATAGGATATTCAGTTCTGTGTAAAAGAAGGTATGAAATGGGCCTCAATATATAGGCTGATTTTCCAACATATGAGAATAAAGGCCAATTAATCCAGCCTATTAAATTTCAAATGTTTACAAAAGAATTCAAATATGCAACATGTAGTTCATTGAACCTGGACAGAAATTTGAGTATCAAACGTTACAAAATTAAATGAAAAGTAACGGTCAAAAAATTAAATGATGAGGAGCAAAAATATTTTTAGGGTCTCAGCCCAAATCCGAAGAGGAAATCGAATCGGCATTCGGCGCCCGCAGATGTGGGCACGTCCCGTTACGCGCGCCGAACCAAGCCAGGCCTGGCCGGACGATGGCGGCGGCACGCGCGTGTGGCCCATGGAACTCCCACACAATAGTTCAATGAAGCAATAGCAAACAAAGTATTATATGGATACTCCAATCATGCTCCCTAGCCGATGCGGGACTAAAGAACTTGAGCTTTTGAATCAAACAACATATAGCTAACAATCCCCCCCCCAAAAGGTCAAGTTCCAAAGAAATATAGGAAAAGAAAGTAAAAGAAGAATAAGAGAATTTATGGGCAGTTATATACTATGCATAAATGAGAAGGACTACAGCCTTGAATCTCACGTAGTGACTATTGTCTTTGTCTCAAGAAGAGCTTGATGGACTACACTTTGAATCAGTCTTCTTGAACCAGATTCAGACAATAGCACACATAGTACGCTAGAGGTACTTGGGTCTATCGGTTAGCGCATTTGGCTGGCCATGTGCACTTTTATATATTCAGGAGAGTTGTCTAGGATCGTCCTGTCATATTGTCACGGCCTTTACGGCCTCTCATATAGGTAAGTCCTCAAAGGTTGGTGATAGGAATCAACCCTGCATATCATGCTTGGACTTATTAAGAGTTTAAACTCACCATATCCATATCACACAAGGAACATTATCATCATAGGGATGGGGTAATATACACATGTATAGCTTTTGGGCTTTTATTTTAAGAGAATTTAATCTCAGGGTCAGTGTTCCATAATAGTCACCTAGTCTAGCTTATTTTTACCTATTGAGCCGGCTTCTTGGGATCTTCAGTCAGACTCGATTGGGTTGCCACTGCTGGTGACTAAACTATGGGCTTAATCTCATCCCCATCGATGATTCTAGGATCAATGTCCTAGACAGACCCTTCGTCAAGTGGTCTGCAAGGTTCTTTTCTGACTTTATATAGTCAAGAATCACATATTTGTCCAATAGGCTCTTCATTAAATTGAAGCACAGCTGCAGGTGCCCGTTCGTCTTAACATTCATATAATCATGCTTTAGTAGTTCTATAATAGATTTATTATCATGATTTATAGAAATTACAGGAACAGGATGAGCAGAAACATGATCCCCAGGAGATCGCAGCTCCTGCTAGGATAAAAATATATCTAGTAGTAGATTTTACATCATGTGAATCAGTTACCCAATTTGTATCTGAGTAACCTTCTATGATATCATGGTGTCTAGTATAATAAAATTTATAATCAAGAGTACCCTTAAGATATCTAAATACTCTGTCCAATGTAACTGATTTGGGTTACTAGTATATCTACTTAGTCTTCCAATAACAAATATAATGTTAGGTCTGGTCCTATTTATTATGTACATAAGGGACCCTATCATCTATGAATACCAATGTTGTTCTATAGGGGATCCTTCATTCTTTTTGAGAACAAAATTACTGTCATAAGGAGTAAGGACAGATTTTTTGTCAAAGTACTCAAACTTTCTTAGCATTTTCTCAATTGAATGTGCTAAGGATAGAGTATAGCCCTCTTTGCATTTGTACACTTGCATTCCTAGGATTAAGTTTGCTTCACCTAGGTCTTTCATATCAAATTGGTTAGATAAATAATTTTTAGTATTTTTTTTCAATTCCAATGAAGATCCTAGAATAAGGATATCATCAACATACAAGCATAAGATGACACAAGTTTTATTTGTATTTTTAAAATACAAACATTTGTCATATTTATTTGGCATAAAACCAAATTCTAAAATGACTTTGTCAAATTTGTTGTGTCATTGCTTGAGAGCTTGTTTTAGGCCATAAAGAGATTTCACTAATCTACAAACCTTCTTTTCTTGACCTTTAGTAATAAAACCTTCAGGTAGCTCCATATATATCTCTTCCTACAAATCTCCATTTAGAAATGCTGTATTTACATCCATTTGATGGATCAGCATATCATGAATGAAAGCTAAGGCTAGGAGGGTTCTAATAGAAGAAATCCTAGCTACAGGAGAGTATGTATCAAAATAATCTAATTTTTTTTTTGGGTAAAACCTTGGCTATTAGTCTAGCTTTGCATTTCTCTATAGTACCATCAACTCTAAGTTTCTTTTTGAAGATCCACTTACAACCTATGGGTTTACTACCTAAAGGTAGGCATGCTAGAAACCAAGTACTATTCTCCATAATTGAGTTGTACTCATTGTTAATAGCTTCTTTCCAAAAAGGGACATCAGGAGAGGATATAGATTCTTCATAAGTTGAGGGATCACCCTCTATAAAAAATATGAAGAATCATTCTCCTAAATTCTTTTCAATCCTTTCTCTTTTACTTCTTCTAGGTTCTATGACTTGTTCAAGTTGTGAACTTGATATATAAACAGGAGAACTAGTAGATGGAGTAAGAGAAGGGTTGGAGGAAGATGAAGAAGTTCTATCTTTAAAGAAAAAATACTTAAAGTAAATTGCATCTCTAGCTTCTATAATTGTGTTATTCGAGATTTTATTTACTTCAGAATTGGTTACAAGAAATCTATTGCCATTGCTATCTAAGACATATCCTATGAACACAACATCTACAGTCTTAGGTCCAATCTTCCTCATTTTGTGTTCAGGAATTCCTACCTTAGCTAGACATTCCCAAACTTTTAGTTAATTAATCCTAAGGGTTCGACCTTTCCATAACTCATATGGTGTCTTATCATTAGTCTCACTGGATATCCTATTAAGGATATAACATGATGACAAAAGGGCTTCTCCCCAAAGAAGGGACACATGAGCTGAGAAACATGGCATTGACCATATCTAACAGAGTGCGATTCTTTCCTTTAGTAACTCCATTGGACTATGGTGAATAAGGAGCAGTGACCACATAAATTATTCCATGTTCTTCACAGAAGTTAGATATTTCGTTTGAGGTATATTCTTCACCACGATCTGATATAAGAATCTTAATCTTTCTATCTAACTGGTTCTCAACTTCAGACTTATAGACCTTAAATCTGTCTAAAACTTTATCTTTGGTCTTAAGAAGGTAGGTGTAACAATACTTTGAATGATCATCTATAAAAGGTATTTCCTACCGCCTCGGGTTAAAATTCTATTGGAATCATAAACATCACTATGAATAAGATCTAGGAGTTCGGAATCCCTACGGAGAGATATGAAAGGTAGTCTAGTATGTTTGGGTTGAGCACAAATCTCACATTTGTGTTTATCATCTATAAGAGTCTTAGGTATAAGATTTAAGTTCATCATTCTTCTAATAGATCCTAAATTCACATGACCTAGTCTGCTATGCCAAACATTTGAGGATTCAACATTTGCAACAAAAAAATGATTTGAAATTTTATTCATAGTACTTAAAATAAAAAATCCATACTTTACAAATTATTTTCCTACAAAAAGTTCATTCTTAGAAAAAATTACTTTATTGACCTCTATTACAATTTTGTAACCTGAGGCTACAAGAAGGGATCCACTAACTAGGTTTCTCCTAACCAACGGCACATGAAGCACGTCATAGAGAGGTAAAAAAATTTCTGATGTCATCTTCAGATCTATTCTTCCTCTTCCTATGATTTGTGCCGTTAAGACATATCCTAGAGTCACATCTCCTCCACCTGATTTTTGATAGTTTGAAAAACAGGAGCGATCAAATGAAACGTGAACATTAGCTACGGAATCCAGCCACCAATCATCAGAATGGTAAGAAATGTAACTATCAACTCCGCCCTAGCGGAACGCCGACAAACGACACAAGTGCAACGACTCGAACCCCGTCTTGCTCAGCAAAATATCTCGCTTAAGGCAAAGGCAATAGACTTGGCCCTTCAGAAGAATCCAGACTTAGACATTCAATGGCGCGCTCGGAGTCTCTTGGCCGATGCATTCATCGCTAAGGTGGGTGGCTCTGATGAACCTGTCTTTGCTTAGCCTAGACACATAATAATACGGACAATATTGTTAGATTGCAAGGCGATAACTCCCTACATGCTAATAAAATGACTCAACGAACCTAGCTACGAGAATAATCCCATCTTGTATGCTTGTGTAGAGCATCGTGTTACTTGAACCTCGCACCACAAGTCCACGCTCGTGCCAAGGCACAGCTTGCTCTTGAGTAAAATTGTCTATGCATTAACTTATGAACGAAATACTTCTCACTTAGATTGTACTACAACTTAAAGCACAAAACAATGAATGATTCACTAAAATGAGGTAGGAAGAGTATCAATATAGTCGTTCCAAGCAGAGTATAAAATATCAAAAGGCTTCGGCATAGTTGGGTCGCCAAGGCAGTTCCCGTACAGGGAGCCACATAATGAATGAATGAACGAATGAACAAATAAGTGAATTAATGAATCAACGAATAAATGAATAAATAAATGAATGAAAAAGTGAAAGAAAGAAAAGATAAGAATGAATGAAAGAAAGAAAGATAAGAAGAGAACAATAATAAGCGGCAGGTATGATAGGGACGTGCAACGGGGCTCGCCACCCGCGCTACACGGATGCCGCCGCCAACCTAGTCCGTAATCGACTATGGCTCAATATAGCCTATGGCTCAAAGACAGTCCGTTATGTTAAAAATGGCAAGACAATAGAAAATGGTCGTGGACAAGTCGATGCACGAGGGAAAGAAATGAATAAGGATTCTATGACAACTATCAATGAAATCGTGGTCGGCCTAAACGGAATCATGGCTTACGGGCGGCTTGGGTGCGGGCTCGGCCACCCAAGAGGCGTCGGGTATTGTATGGCCTATAAGGGTATACCAGCCATCACCGGCCGATAGGGAACCACGATACCAAGATGGATAGTCCAAAATAGCTTATGGTGCCAGCGATCGGTGCATATAGATTAAGTTGGCTCGATTGCGGCAAATTCGCGTGCGAGACCTTGCATTAAAACAAGTAATCTATGAGATCTGAACAACTGAGTAACTAAATAAAACATGTCCAAACAAACTTGAGAACATAACGTCTTGACAAAATATGAGTACCTGAACGAAACACAACTGAACAAATGACACATCCTGACAACTTGAGTGAGCTGAACAACTGAGTGAACATGAATAGCAAAACAAAACTTTTAGAGTATAATAGAACTTGATAACTTGAATACTGTAGGAAAGAAATCGTAAAGCAGAATACTCTAGGGGGGGTGAATAGAGTAGGCAGCGGAATATTGCTAATTAAAAGCTTGTTAGCAGTTAGATCACAGAAATAATAATAATCACAAAAAGTAAATGACAGAATTTAAAAGTGATCAGAAGGCAAACGCAAACACCGAAATTTATACTGGTTTCCTTCTGGTGAGGACTAGTCCAGTCGGAAGAACTCTAGCTTCCAGTTGAATCCACTATTGGAAAATCCCGCAAGTTTTCATACGAAGTCCTTGTAACTTCTACAGACGCGAGCTTTGATACGAAGAACTCGTCCAACTTCCATTGTGAAGAGTTGAATCTTCTATCAAGCCTCTGATTACAATCTCTCTTGAAACTTCTAGACCGTACCGTACTGGCAAATCGACTAGAGGATTGTAACTGGCTTGGGATTTGAAAATAAAAGCTTTTAAGAACTCTATGGAAGACTGAAAGCTTAAGAAGAGAGAAGATTGAAAGTGAATTGGTGTGTTAAAATGATCGAAATGCTTCTCTATTTATAGCTTTTCCAAAGACAGAACTCTGACAGAATTCGGGCAGAATTCGGACAGACCTCTTTGTAACAACCCGTAACTGAAGGATGACCAAGTTCAAAAATCCAACGTTCACTAACGTTCCACATGGCCGAACTCGGGCCGAGTTCTCCTGAGGTTCTGCCAGTTCATTATTTGGAGAAAAATAAAGTTTGGCTTTTTGAATAATCTTTCAAGGGCTTTTTTGTAAAAAGAATATTTTGTAAAAATATGGGTAACTTGTAAAAGGATAGGATAGTTTTGAAAACATTTTCGGATAGCCTATTTGCCAGTACGACTCGGTGTACAAAGTATTCCTAGACTCAAATAAAATAAAAAATACATTGCTTAGCAGGAAGTACATCCGGAGAGGTAAACGACTTCAGTCTTGAACATTGTTGATAACCATTGTTGAGCAGTGTCCAAAACGTCGTAGGTAACATCTGAGTTGACTTGTATTTATATCGAGACAGAGTTTGATCAATTATTGAAATCAGGTTTGACCATGACCAATGGGCCAACAATCTCCCCCATTTTGATAATTGACAAACCTTGCCGATATAACATCTAAGCTTAGAATCAAATCAAAATAGTAAATAAAAATTGTTCATATCCTGTATTTGTTCGTATCCTGTATTTCACAAACGATGTTAGATCCTTATTTCTCCCCCGTTGTCACTTAGCAAAATAATTGCATAAGAGAGAGGCTCCCCCGCAATCAATGCATAAGTAACAAACAGTGAAGAAACACAAGAAAAATAAATAATCATGACGTAGAAATAGAATAACATCACATGCATGTATTTGTCTCAGACAGTATGTAAAGAATGAAGCAACATAAAAAATAGTGCTACTATAAACTGAAACAAATAGAGTGCTGAATAAATATACTAAGATGCCAAAAACTGAGGCATAACCAAAAACAACCATGTCCATGAATAGTCACATAAGAAAAAGTACTGATAAAATCTAAAAAGTACTGATAAAATCTTGGAATGTCGGAGCATTTCCAAGTAAACATAAGACAGAAAGTAACAATCTCAATAATCTAACATATCAAAACTCATCATCATCATCAGCTGCAGCACCACCATGTCCAGAAGAACCAGCTCTAGAAGTACCAGCACCAGAAAGGTGAGGGGTAGCGCTAGTGGTACGATACCAATCATATGCGTTCCCTGGCTGGAACAGAGAGTGTACCGCCTTATCGTCAATGCGGTAGCCAGAAATAGAAGGATATCAAGGCAGAGAGCTAGCAGAATGTCCCATCTGCGTAAACCTCAGATCGGCGAAGGAGTTGGCAATCTCCTGGAACCGAGTCACATCACGAAACTCGTGTTCCATAGGGGTCTCAACATAAAAAGACTGCAGATCTGATAAGTGCTTATGGATACCCTCAAATGTCATAGGGTAGGAATGAGGAGGAACAGGTGCTGTGGGATCAGTGGGAGTAGGTGCAGGAGGAGTAGGTACAGTGGGTGGAGGAACAGATACAATGCTGCGACGAGAGAGTTTGAAAAACTTGGACTCGGGGTCGACAGCACAAGTAGATAAATCAATATCAAATCTCTGAAATATACGAGGAAGGAGCATCGCATAAGATAGGTTGTGGTCTCTCCCGCGACATCTACCCATCATCTGAATAATAGTCTTAGGGGCAGAAAAAGAAATTCCCTTAAGAATATGATAAAGAGCAGAAAGCTCAAGTGCAGTGACATCATCTTTTGAAGTAGTTTTAGGAAGTAAGGTGGAATAGATGATGTGATGTAATTCGTAGTTAAACAAGTTCAAGTTATTAGCCTTGAACTTTCCAGGAAGAACGCGTGCAGGCGCACAAAACTCACGAGTGTCGTGCCATCGGGAAAATCAAAATCAATGATGTCATCTAGCGGGGCACCTTCGTTTGGAATACCAAGGATTTCTGCTAACGTGTCATCAGTGAATTCGATATCAATTCCTCCGACACGTGTCCTCGCTGTAAAAGTGTCTAACACGAAATTATAGTAGAATAATCTAATGGCATTAGTGGCAATGGAGAATTGTAAGGTGACAAAGTATTGTAACCCTAATGCCTCAAAATAAGGACGGTGATCCGGAAAGATAGTCCACTTGATCGGTGATCCGGTGCAAATAGTACGCATGTTAAAATTAGCGTACCACAATAACGCTTGATCGGAAGTTTTAAAATAAAACTCATCCGACGCACCATCGTCCGATTGGACCGAAGAAAAGAGGCAATCCGTATGTGGATCTGAAGATGATGCCTCCTCATTGGCATTGGTCTTCTTCCTCTTGAAGGGATTGAACTTAGGCATTCCTTTCCAAAAATTTCTATAAATCCTAAGTATTGAAAAATAGTGGAAGAAGGGATTATACCTTTCAAGAATCGGATATGTTGTAGAGGACGACGATCTCCGCACGAATCTAAAGTTTTGGAGAGAAACACCACACGAATTGGGAGAACAAAGAGGGAGTAGAACTAGGGTTTCGGAGGGGCGGAGCTGCTGTTGAGAGGATTTTTGGAAGTATGAAGAAGAAGGAGGCCTCGGGTTGCTGCTGTTATATATAAACACCCAACCGAACTTTGGCCGAATTCGGACCGAACTCTGGCCGAATTCGGACCGAACTCGGGACGAATTCGCCTAGGGTTGCCTGGCTATATATATATATATATATATATAAAATCAAATGAGACCACATTCTTTTTCATTAATTCGTTTCAAATGCTTAATTCAAAGTTTAGTAATTTTAAATCTCAAAATAATATAATTAATATTATTTTATAAATTAATATTCTTTACTCAGTATCTGTCTCAGATTAGCTGTAGGAGTACTGTCCCAGCTAACGGAGGTTCACCGGGGAACTCTTAAGTACCGCTTCGCTTCGACCGTAGTCGTGGTGACAGACAGACTCTTTTTAGGCTTGTCTCAAAAATAGTTTATGAGTATCGAATAAATAATTGATAAAACAAAATTAATTAATATTATTGATATCTAAAATTCCTAATTCTCGACGTAAATAGTTGAAACGATCTTCCGCTAATGGTTTTGTGAATATGTCAGCTAATTGATTCTGTGTGTCTATGTATACAAGGTATATATCTCCATTTTGTTGATGATCTCTAAGAAAATGATGTCGAATCTCGATATGTTTAGTACGAGAATGACATACAGGATTCTTAGTCAAATTAATAGAACTAGTATTATCACAGAAAATGGGTATATGTGTAAAATGTAATCCATAGTCTTCTAAGGTTTGTTTCATCCACAAAATTTGTGCATAACAACGTCCTGCGGCGATATACTCAGCCTCTGTTGTTGATAATGCAACAGAATTTTGCTTTTTACTAAACCAAGAGACTAGAGCTTTTCCTAGGAAATGACATGTGACGCTGGTGCTTTTTCTATCTACTTTGCATCCGGAAAATCAGTATCGAAATAACCGGTTAGGTCAAACGACATAATTTTGGGATACCATAAGCCTACAGAAGAAGTGCCTTTATGGTATCGAAAGATACGCTTAATTGCGTACAGATGTGATTCCTTAGGATTGGCTTGAAAATGAGCACATAAGCAAACACTAAACATAATGTCTGATCGACTGGCAGTTAAATAAAGTAAGCTACCGATCATACCTCGATACTTACGTATGTCGACAGATTTGCCTTGTTCATCAACATCAAGCTTGGTTAAAGTCGCCATTAGAGTGCTAAGTGGCTTTGCTGCTTCCATGTCAAACTTCTTTAGTAGATCTTTTGTGTACTTAGCTTGATTTATGAACGTCCCATTGTTGGTTTGTTTGATTTACAGTCCGATAAAGAACTTCAACCCTCCCATCATGCTCATCTCAAACTCATTCTGCATATACTTTGAGAATTCTTGACAGAGAGATTCATCAGTAGATCCAAAGATAATATAATCTACAAAGACTTGAATCAAAAGAATATTATTATTCAAGGACTTTATAAACAAAGTAGTGTCAACATTTCCTTTTGAAAAATAGTTATCAAGTAGAAAAGAGCTTAGACGATCATACCAAGCTCGAGGGGCTTGTTTCAAACCGTATAAAGCTTTCTTCAACTTGAAAACATATTCAGGAAATTTGAAATCAGTAAAACCGGGTGGTTGAGCTACATAAACCTCTTCTTTTATAAAACAATTTAAAAATGCACTTTTGACATCCATTTGAAATAATTTGAAATTATGAAAATATGCAAATGCACATAACATGCGAATGGATTCTAATCTCGCAACTGGGGCATAAGTCTCATCGTAGTCGATACCTTCTTCTTGATTGTATCTTTGAGCTACGAGTCGAGCCTTATTACGAGTCACTAAACCATTCTCGTTCAGTTTATTTCGGAATACCCATCGGGTGCCAATGATCGGATGATCAATAGGCTTGGGAACAAGTTTCCAAACTTGATTCCGTTCAAATTGGTTTAATTTCTCTTGCATAGCATCTATCCAAAAATTATCACTACATGCTTCATCAATATTTTTGGGTTCAAACTGAGATACAAAAGCAACACAGGAAGCTATATTTTTATTAGAGGAGCGAGTACTTACACCCTTGGTAATCTCACCAATTACCAAATCCTTTGGATGATCAGCCGTGAACTTCAATCTTTTTGGCAGACTCCGAAGGTAGCTGGTTCCTGGATCTTCTCTAGGAGGATCAGCTGGTGCTTTGCTGGGTACATTAAGATCTTCGTCATTGTCATCGATTGTTGTTTGATTGAGTTCATCAAAGGTGACATTGATCGACTCTTCGATGATCATAGTTCTTTTATTGAAGACTCTGTATCCTTTACTTTTGCCCGCATAACCTAAAAAATATACCTTCATCGGCCTTTTCGTCAAACTTTCCCAAATTATTTTTAGTATTAAGAATAAAACATTTACAACCAAATATTCTAAAATATGAAACTGATGGAATTCTATCAAACCAAAGCTCAAATGGAGTCTTCTTCGATTTGGGTCGAATTAGAACTCTATTGAGAACAAAACAAGCAGTATTGACAGCTTCAGCCCAGAAATACTTGGGTAGACTAAACTGGTTTAATATTACTCTGGCCATTTCGGATAGAGTTCTGTTCTTACGTTCCACAACTCCATTTTGTTGTGGAGTCCTAGGGCAGGAGAATTCGTGTATAAAACTGTGTGTGTCATAAAATTGCTCAAACTCTGCATTCTCGAATACGAGTGATCATGTAACCTTTTTCATTCTGTACTTTCTTGCAAAAGGTGAGAAATTCCGATAATGCATCATTTTTGTGTGTCAGAAAATATACCCACGTGTATCTAGAATAATCATCTACAATTACAAAAGCATATAGCTTACCTCCGAGGCTAGTAACTCTGCTAGGACCAAATAAGTCCATATATAGTAATTGTAGAGGTCTAGTAGTACATACAGCGTTTACTGACTTGAAAGAGGATCGGATAGCTTTGTTCTTTTCACATTGACTGCATACCGCATCCTTTTTGAATGTAATGTCCGGTAAATCGCGTACTAGCTTCTTCGTGGATAATCTGGAAATAGTATCCATATTTGCATGACCGAGTCTCATATGCCACAGATGACTCTCATCGCTTTTAGCCATTAAACATCTACCTGAAATGTTAGTATCTTCAAACAAATAGAAAATATATATATTGTCCTCTCTAATACCTTCAAATATAGTATTACCAGTTGAACTATCAATAATAGTACATTTGTCTTTTACGAAGTTAATACCATAACCGTGATCAGCTAAATGGCTTATGCTGAGCAGATTAAGTTTTAACTCAGTAACAAGACAAACATCTTTAATTACTGGATAAGGAGCTTTACCAATATCACCAATACCGATTATATACCCTTTTAAATTATTGCCGAAGGAGACATATCCTTCTTTATTCCACTTTGATAGTGTTGCGAATAATGAAGCGTCACCGGTCATGTGCCGTGAGCAACCGCTGTCAAGGATCCATTTGCTTCTAGCATGTGAAGGGTGTCCCACCTACAAAATAATTTGTAGATGAAACTATTGGTACCCATTTCTTATAGGGTCCTGACTGGTTAGCTTTCGGTATCCATGCATAAATATTTAAATCTACTAGCTTTCTGATTCTACATGCAGAAGATATATGACCAATGAGGCCACAATAATAACATTTAGCATGTTAAGTGTTGAAAGCTGAGTGGTGTGCATGGTTGGTAGGTTTAGGTTTTCTAGTATAGAAGAAAGCATACCTATTATCCTGTTTGGGCATAACCTTTTTAGGCAAAGGTTTGATAGGGTTAGGTCTGACACGTGTTAGGGTAGGAAGCAGCAGTCTCAGGCTGTTTTCCTAACCTAATTTCCAATCTTTTGGAAGTGTCATATAACTTAGTATAGTCAGAAGTGAGTGCTTCCATTCTGACTTATGCACTTTGAAGACTTTCTTTCTCTTTAGAAAGTTCTTCTTTAAGTTGGTCAATAACCTTGTCTTTTTCTTCGGATGACTTGGTAGTCTCGTGTAATAAGAGCTTAATAGAAGAAAGCTCACCAAACTCACTAACATTATCTTTAACCTCAACTAGTAGGTCGGTAAGTCTTCCTACTTTACCTTTGTACTCTTTGAGTACCTTCTTAGAGGTCTGATATTTGCTACGCAGTTTTCTGTAATCACTTATCAGTTCACTGAAGGCTTCTCCTAATTGCTCAAAGGTGAAGTCATCATATGTATCAACTATAGGTTCAGAGAGTACCTGATCAGATGCCATAAAGCATACATTTGCAGCGTCTTCTGATTGTTCATCTTCTGAGTCGCTGGCTTCACTTTCATGCCATATGCTGGTGTTGGCATTCTTCCGAGATGTTGATCTTTTTAGGTTTCCTTTCTCGTATCTGTTGCTCTTCTTGCTTGTGTTTGTAGGACAGTCCTTCTTCAGGTGTCCTTTCTTCTTACAGCCATAGCAGACAGCGCCATCTTGATACCAGTTGTTGCTGCTATTGTTCTCTTTTGTCTTCTTCTCATATCTCAAGAATCGTTTGAATTTTCTTACAAGGAGTGCATGATCTTCAGCATCAGATTCACTGTTGTCTGAATCATCTTCAGTAGATCTTCTGTGCTGAGCTTTAAAAGCAATCATCTTCTCCTTTGGTGCAGGCTCTTCAAAGTCTTGTAACTCTAGTTCATAAGTGAGTAGCTTACCCATGAGTACTTCAAGTGTCATGGTAGTGAGGTCGTTTCCTTCAATGATTGCAGTAGCCTTCGGAATCTAGTTCTTTGTAAGTGCTCGCAGGAGTTTGCGAATCTTTTCATGGTTACTGTAATCTTTGCCTAGGGAGGACAAAAGATTTACAATATCCAAGAATCTTTCGAACATCTGAGTAACTGTTTCGTTGGGCTTCATCTTGAACGCCTCATACTCTTGAGTAAGTCTGCTGACCTTTGATTCTTTGACTTGAGTTGTGCCCTCATGTGTGACTTCAAGAAGTTTTCATACTTCATTTGCAGTTGTGCAGATAGACACCCTGTTAAATTCAGTTCTGTCTAAAGCACAAAATAAAGCGTTAATAGCACGTGTGTCAAGACTGGCCTTTTTTTTTCTTCCTCTGTATATTTGTCATGGGATTTTTCAGTTAAAACTCCATCAACATTTATACGAGATGGTTTTTTATAGCCATCAATAACAATAGACCATAAATCAAAATCAAGAGATTTCAGAAAAAAAAACTCATATGTGTTTTCCAATAGGTGTAGTTTGTGCCGTCAAATAGTGGAGGTCTGTTTGTGGCTTGGCCTTCACTTGTGAATTTCACAGTTGTCATGTGTAAAGCTGTGATCTATATAAAATTGAATTCACTGTAGGAATGAAATCGTAAAACATAATACTCTAGAGGGGGGTGAATAGAGTAAGCAGCGGAATATTGCTAATTAAAAGCTTGTTAGCAGTTAGATCACAGAAATAATAATAATCATAAAAAGTAAATGACAGAATTTAAAAGTGATCAGAAGGCAAACGCAAACACCAAGATTTATACTGGTTTTCCTCTGGTGAGGACTAGTCCAGTCGGAAGAACTCTAGCTTCCAGTTGAATCTACTATTGGAAAATCTCGCAAGTTTTCATACGAATTCCTTGCAACTTCTACAGACGCGAGCTTTGGTACGAAGAACTCGTCCAACTTCAATTGTGAAGAGTTGAATCTTCTATCAAGCCTCTAATTACAATCTCTCTTGAAACTTCTAGACTGTACCGTACTGGCAAATCGACTAGAGGATTGTAACTGGCTTGGGATTTGAAAATGAAAGCTTTTAAGAACTCTTTGGAAGACTGAAAGCTTAAGAAGAGAGAAGATTGAAAGTAAATTGGTATGTTGAAATGATCGAAATGCTTCTCTATTTATAGCTTTTTCAAAGACAGAACTCTGACAGAATTCGGGAAGAATTCGGATAAAACTCTTTGTAACAACTCGTAACTGAAGGATGACCAAGTTCAAAAATCCAACATTCACTAACGTTCCACATGGCCGAACACTAGCCGAACTCTGGCCGAACTCTGGCCGAACTCGGGCCGAGTTCTCCTGAGGTTCTACCAGTTCATTCTTTGGAGAAAAATAAAGTTTGGCTTTTTGAATAATCCTTCAAGGGCTTTTTGTAAAAAGAATATTTTTGTAAAAACATGGGTCACTTGTAAAAGGATAGGATAGTTTTGAAAATATTTTCGGATAGCCTATTTGCAAGTACGACTCGGTGAACAAAGTATTCCTAGACTCAAATAAAATGAAAAATACATTGCTTAGCAGGAAGTACATCCGGAGAGGCAAACGGCTTCAGTCTTGAACATTGTTGATAACCATTGTTGAGCAGTGCCCAAAATGTCGTAGGTAACATCTGAGTTGACTTGCATTTATATCGAGACAGAGTTTGATCAATTATTGAAATCAGCTTTGACCATTACCAATGGGCCAACAAATACTTCATCCACCTGAGACAGGAACACACCCCTGACACTCTTGAATGCTTATACAAATTTCGTTAAGTCTTTACGTATAATATGTTGGCTAACTTTGTTTACCTTGGATAATGAAGATCGTATGGTAAGTTGCGAATGTTATTCACATGCGACACTTGATATCGGTAATAAGGAATATGCTTCATATTATATGCCATAAAACTGATCCTAAGGCAAGATTAGTAAGACAATAAATGATAGATGGTGCACAAAAGTAAATTGAACGTGTTTGGTAATGATAGCGAGTTGGGCGAGCTAGCCTCCCCACCAGTGCATAATAATGTACTAATAACCACATAGATTATTTGCAGCCTTCGTGGGAACCTCATCAGGTGCGGAGACTACTTCCCTCGAACGTGCTAAGGCGCGGAGCTAACTCTAGAGCGTTGCAAAGAAGCTGAAGTACCATATACAGGACATAATGTATCGGAACATCGCCAGGAATCATCCCATCTTGTAAGTCACTTGGCACACCTTTTATGTTTTAGAGAGAGAGCATGAGCGTATTGTAATCTTGGCCTGGCGTCGCTTGTATTATATCTTGAATATCAATAAAAACTATTGAGTTGTTTCAATTTGTGTTATTTACTGTCCGCTAAATATGGGAACACTCTGTGCGACTCTGTAGTCTAGCTTAAATCGGTCATTTCTTGGTCTTGGTCTTGGCCTTGCATGAGCGCAACCTAGGCTCGTGCGGTATCACGTCTTAGCGAGGACGATCGCTCCTCTAGGATCGGGGTGTGACAGATTGGTATCAGAGCACGGCTTTACATCCTTAAACTTTATTTTGATTCTTTCAGTTTTGAAAGCTCGATTGTGGATAAAAGAAGTATACGCTCTCTCTCATTGTGCCTTGTATTCCATACAATAAGTCTAATACTTTTAAAAGCTCGTGTAAGTATTTGGTTGAACGGAATCAAGATGTGAATTCTTTTGTGCCAAACTGTATCGGACTTGAGTTGGAAGGAACCCATGCTAAAAGTTAGCAAATATTGTACGTATCTGAATGATCTTACGCTGACAATGGCGAACAAGTGTACGAGACCGAAGTATAGTTTTAATGTGACAGCTATACACACAGCCTTTTGGCTAAGTTGTGTCGAGTATCGTGCACCTAGACCTTCTAGTGCGAACGAGTTGCGAGTGAGATTGATTATCGCTCGAACAAGAGTAAGTTAGACTTATAGTCTATAGCAATAGAGACGCTATCGGACCAACACTAAGACGAACATGGGGAATGGTTCTTAGATTTTGAGAAACGGGCGAACGTATATTTGAACGTGTCAATTATGAATCGAATAATCTTTTCGAGGATTTGTAGAATGACTTGACCCCAAGTGGTGTATGCAATAGTCTCGAAGAAGAATAAGAGTGAGTATTAACGATTAGTCGAGTGGCTCGAACCCTAAGTAGTGTATGGACATCTTGAAAAATAGTTCGAGCGAAATTAAGGATTTATGGGTAGCAACGAGTGTATCAGCAAGCGATGTTGTTGCGCAAAGCCTTAGAATGAGTAATGCTTACTTGGTCGTGATTTTGAGGGTCTCAAACGAGATATCGCTCGAACGACTTGTGAATGTGTAGTACAAATTACGAAACAGTTGAATAGAGATTCGGAACGATAAAACAAATGGATGTCTTGGTCGAGAAAACTTGGTAAAATCGTACGGGCGATTTTGGAATAGTTGAATAGAGTGAAATTGAGTTGAGGTAAAATACTCATAGACGGGATCGATGATGGCACGATTAGAAGATAGCGTGCATGAACATTGGTTTGAAGATACGAAGAATGACTAGGGATTTAGAATAGATGTTGCTCAATGACTTGAGTTAGCATAGAATAATGCGAATTGAAGAATTAAGTTACACGACTCGGATTTTGTTGCAAAGGAAGATTATCAGGTTATGTACATCATCGATGGTATTGAGGCGTATTAAAGATCGATGCACGATAACTCGGGGGTACTTTGATTCGATGAATGATGATCATTTTAAAAGTTATTATTTCGATGGATGTTAGGCTTGAGATTTTGATAGAAAGAAATGTTTGGATAAAAATGGAAGTGTCTTGATTGTTCGTCAATGACCACAATGTCAACGATCTTGTCTTGTGCAAGCGCCACTCCAGCCTCGCAAATGCGTTACGTTAGACTTGGGGTGACTATTTCGTACGAGTGTTGGCATGGTGATTCATGTCTAGCGGAAATGATCAACTCGAAGATCAGGTCGTGGAAATTTGGATTGTTTCGACTTGTGGTTTGAAGCGAAGGTGAATTCGAGGATTGTTCGAACTTGTGATTGAAGATTAAGTAAACTTGAGGATTGAGTAGACCTAATCTGCATATCGAGAATGAATGAGTCTAGACTCAATGCAAGAGTTACGTTCTGATGAGGACGATTATCATGCGGGAATGTTGGCATGGTGATTTATGTCCACCGTGGATAATCAGACTTGCGTGAGATTGGGATGTGGCATATTGTTATGCTAGACGACCTTGTGATCAACTACATGAATTAGATAGGATGGATAGGTGAATTATATCAAACATATTTGAAGAGATAGACTATGCCAATTGCTAGTTTAGATGTGCAATATTGATATGTCGGGGATTTAATTAAGGAGAACCTATCCTAGGATGACCTTGTTGAACAGACTCGGACCCCGTGTGAAGAATAACCTAATGTGAATAGGATGAACACTGCTCGATGTTTAGAAATCTGATTAAAACAAAATTGGGTAGAGTATCCCGTACGAACGAACCATGGTTTGACCATAGGATTGGGACGAGCGTCGTGCCGTGATTTTGCATGATGAACTATGAACTTGACTTGTAACTATGACCTTGCGAGATGACCTAACCGATAGGTGGACAATCTTATGCCGAGTGATTGAATCTGTGTGACCGACTTTAGAGTATCGTTCGGACAGACGATAGATCTGGGGCAATAAGACTTAGAGTTAGGACATAGAACTGGAAGTGTGCGCCAGCGACAATGATATCAGTCCCAAAATAAAGTGAATGATAGAAATCGATGATGCGCAAAAAAAGTTAGGATAACAAATTTAAATCATTGCTGGGAAGACGTACTTGATGATAGTGAAATGTTTGGTTTTGGATCGGACGAGAATTATTTGAACCTTGGTCGACTCCGCTAAGAAGAAATCGTATTGATTTCGTAGACAAGAATGCTTGAGAAACGAATTGGGTCATCTCGATGATCGAGATAGACAACAGTGAAACGAACCGGAGTTCAGTTTTAATAGAGTTAGTACAACGATCGATAATTTGAAACTATCACGAGTAGCTTGTCCAGCTTCGCTATCGCTAAGCTTGGTTAAAATATATATATTTGGAGGACGTCCTGAATATGTACACGATCCAAACTCAGCGATATGATAAACTCGAATGCAGCTACAAGTGGATATGTTGAGATGCGCATGGATGAACTGATGAGTGAGTCAGCCACAGCATATGACCCTCATGTTTGACGAATTATAATACACCTCGTGTGACCATAATAGTCCCGCGATAGGACACAATAGTGACCAAGTTATAGAAACATGATGATTGAGTGAGTACCATTAACTCTCGAATGAGTGGTAACGTCATTCAATAAAATTAACCAAATATACATGACACGAAACTTAAAAAGATACCCAAGTATAGTTCGATGCCATCAAAGGATAAAGTCATTTGATAGGAATTGTCTAAGATACAAACACGGCATGAGTTAAGGAACGATAGAATGACGTGCACTCAGGAAGTCTCGAGGACGAGACTTGTTCTGAGTGGTGTATAATGTAACGATCCACTCCACCCTAGCGGAACAACGACAAACGGCACAAGCGCAACGACTCGAACCCCGTCTTGCTCGGCAAAATGACTCATTTAAGGCAAAGGCAATTGACTTGGCCCTTCCGAAGAATCCAGACTTGGATGTTCAAAGGCAAGCTCGGAGTCTCGCTTGGCCGATACGTTCATCGCTAAGGTGGGTGGCTCCGATGAACCTGTCTTTGCTTAGTCTAGACATATAATAATACGAACAATATTGTTAGATCGCTAGGTGATAACTCCCTGTATGCTAATAAAATGACTCAACGAAACTAGCTAAGGAAATAATCCCATCTTGTATGCTTACGTAGAACATAAAATGTTACTTGAACCTCGTACCACAAGTCTACGCTCGTGCCAAGGCATAACTTGCTCTTGAGTAGAATTATCTATGCATTAACTTATGAATGAAATGCTTGTCACTTAGATCATACTACAACTTGAAACACAAAACAATGAATGGTTCACTAAAATGAGGCAGGAAGACTATCAATATGGTCGTTCCGAATAGAGTATAGAAACATCGAAAGGCTTTGGCATAGTTGGGTCACCAAGGTGATTTCCATACAGGGAGTCGCATAATGAATGAATGAACGAATGAACGAATAAGTGAATGAATGAGTCAACGAATAAATAAATGAACGAATATGTAACGTCCCAGTCCCAATATACGTAGGACTAGGAAATACGTACATGCCAGCTGTATGCATATGCAGACTACTCTAATATATGGAATCTACGTATACGCACATAAGCTGTACTAAGAGAGCTCTAGCTCATAACAATATATCAAGGTCACAGGCAACATCTATATCTCATCTACAATGATAAATAAGAGAAATAATAAACCAAATGTCTCAACTAAAAATAAAAAGAAATATCAGTCGGGCGAAAACAAATCCACTACCGAGCTACGAAAAAAACTAAAATAAATACGAAAAAGAGTCTCAAGTACACAAGTCCATCAACCAAAAGAAAAATCAGATAGGCTCTGAAGGCGAGACCTCCTCAGCTGCCAATGGATAGTCTAGTCCGAAACTGTACTCCTCGGGATACTGCTCGTCGTCTATACCTGGAGAGATCACCATGTCCTCAGAGGGACATAACAAGATACAGGAAGAACATGCTAATATGAACTGTCAGAATAATAAAAATATGTAAAGACTCTCCTAGACACAAATATGTAAAGGGGATTCTAACCGTCTATTGTGCAATTTAGAGGACAACTTTCATACGCATGGGTGAGATTTAGGCTATAAGTACGTAACTGGCATCTTGTCATACGTATTCGGTCGTAACGTCCAAAACGTCAAAGGGTATCTGCAAATATATCATGTCATAGTTCCTATCCAAAACTATGGTTTACCTGTTTGGCTTTCCATACGCACTAGCGACTGTCCACCCCCAAGATATCCCACACTGACCAAGTCATGTCCATAACCTGTCCAGTTTTGTAACTGCTTGAGTCTCTATACCCTAGTCATAGCAGTTACGATCATCTATCTGTCACACGGCTTCTCACATAGAGATGACCAGTCAATATGCAAGCCGTGCCCCTAGCAACATGTCTCAAACCATACAGTATAAGTGTCATGGCCAATGAAGATATAATGATATCCTACAATAAGAAGGTAGTCCGCTAAAACTAAGTCAACATGCATCAAATAAAATAAAGCAATAGAAAAATGACTAATATAGTCGCTTGCACCCAAGTGTGGCTTGAACGCACAGTTTATAACAAATAAAACAAAAATATGAAACAAAGTAAATAAATGCTAAAAATAAATAATATAACAGTAAATATAGCAAGGTATACTTGCCTGGTGGTTGAAAGGTGTTTTGACGACGTCCAGTAGAAGAAATCAACAAGTGAGAAGAAGCTACAATAGTGAAACCTCCGCAAACGTTTCCGGACGCTGAAAAAAATATCAAAACTGTTCCCGATGTAAAAGATATCTTTAGGAAATGCATGTCCGAAAGTCAAATTTTGGAACAGGACAAAATCATAATTTCGGATCAAAACGATGTCCGTCGTTGGATCCGCTTTGCACCGAAATACGTGACAGTATCTAAGATCTCTAAAGTCGTCAAACTACATGTCTATGGATTCGATTTGAGGAGACGAACCCAACCGTATGTCCAAAGTTGGATTCCAGCAGGCCGTGTATAATTTTGCCCATTGGATCGGGTCGTGGGCCCGCCAAATAGGTGTTCCGATCGACCTTCTCAGATTCAGACCAAACTTGGCACACATGACCAAAATTTTGATACGGTCCTGCTGGCCCAAGTTTTATCTCGATTCGACGAACGTACACAAAGTTATGGTCAAGTTTGCAAAATATCGATACGGGGGTATCTTGACGGTTACGCATTGATTTCGTCGCGCACACGCAACGAAATCGAGTTCCATCAGTTTTCACACGTCGATAATATCCATACGCGCCTTTCGATGTATATAGTGCATGACCATGTTGCCTGGTTTGTCGGGACGCACGTCGTATCGGAAAGTTTTCTAAAGTTTTTAATGTTTTTAAACAGTTTTTCACACAAGTTTAACAGCAAATAAAACCATGCACAGTAATTGATATGTAAATCTAAAAGCTGTATTTTAATCTCGATTATATTAACTTTAATTGTGTTAAGTTGGTTTTCGAAATTACGGACTGGTTTGGTCGATATCGGCCTTCCAAGTTGGGGTTCCTGACTGCTCTTAATACTCTGTTTTCAAACAGTTTTTGTGTGACTTTGCCTCGATTTTTCAGGCAATCGCATGGGTTTGACAGGATTCCATCCAAAGGGGTTTGGAGAGGTTCATATAGGCTACAACCACGAATTTACAGATGCTAAAATGATCTAGTATTAAAGAAGAAATCATCGTTTGAAAAAGAGTACCTTACAGTCGACAAACAGGGGGTTAGCACTGTTGCACGGTCGGCCTGGGGTGGCTGGCGACGGTCCCGCGGTGGTACGGCACGGTCAGGCGACGGGGTAGCTGCATCGGGGCATGAGGGTCGTGCTAGAGTTGAAGGTTTGTGTCGGGGATGAGAGATTGGAGTGCGCGAGGTTTCGAAAGTCAGAGGGGAACCCGCGGCTTATATGAGGCTTTGAGATGTAATTCCTCTAATTTTTGCTCGGATTTCTACTTTGTTTAGGTTAGGGTTGTGTCCAGGTAGGAGAGAATCTCATTAGGATCGAATTGGATTTTATTTGAAAGGATTTGGTGGTGATTAGAATGAGTTTTAAAATTTCGGATTCAAGAGGCTTTAGCCTCTGTGCTCGAGTATATAGCCGCTCGGGTTGGGGCTTTGGAAAAACTGGAACATTGATCTGTTCCAAAAGTGAATTGTTTTTCTTCTTCTTTTTCTTTGTTAAAAATATATAACAATATATCTCTATATATATACATGTATATCTAATATACACCTATATATACACCCTAGCATTCCAAAAAAATTAAAAATAGTCTAGAAAAGGATTATAATTATATATTATATACAAGAAATATCCTGCATTTATCATATGGTAAATATTTTAATATTTAATCATAAAACTACTTAAAAAATCCCTAACCATAATAATATATATATAAGTAAATATTTCGTAAATATTTGTTAAAAGGGAATTTATATATACATTTTATGTATAAAAAAATCTATTATTATTATTATACAAAAAATAAATAAATAAATTTACAAAATAGTAAAAATCTAATTTAAGCCAAATTAAAAATAAAAAAAATCCACAAAAATTTGAGGGTTTACAGAATGAACAGGTGAAAGAAAGAAAACATAAGAATGAATAAAAGAAAGAAAAATAAGAAGAGAAGAATAATTTGCAACAGGTATGATGGGGACGTGCAACGGGGCTCGCTACCCGCGCTGCACGGATGTCGTCACCAACCTAGTCGAAAATCAACTATGGCTCAAGACAGCCTATGGCTCAAAGACTGTCTGTTAAGTTAAAAAATGATAAGACAATACGAAATGGTCGTGGACAACTCAGTGCACGAGGGAAAAAATGAATAAGGATTCCAAGGCAACGATCAACGACATTGTGGCCAGCCTAGACAGAATCATGGCTTACGGGCGGCTTGGGTGTGGGCTCGGCCACCCAAGAGGTGTAAGTTGGGTATTGCATGGCCTATCAGGGTGTACCAGCCATCACCGGCTAATAGGGAACCATGATACCAAGATGGATAGTCTAAAATAGCTTGTGGTGCCAGCGATCGGTGCATATAGATTAAGTTGGCTCGATTGCGACAAATCAACGTACGAGACCTTGCATTGAAACAAGTAATCTGGGAGATCTGAACAACTGAGCAACTGAATGAAACATGTCCGAACAAACTTGAGAACGTAACATCTTGACAAAATATGAGTACCTGAACGAAATGCAACTGAATAAAGTTTAAGTACGACACATCCTGACAACTTGAGTGAGCTGAACAACTAAGTGAAATGAACAGCAAAACAAAGCTTTTAAAGTATAACAGAACTTGACAACTTGAATATTTCGTCCATCTGAGACAGGAACATGCCCTTGACACTCTTGAATGCTTATGCAAATTTTGTTAAGTCTTTACGTATAATATGTTGGCTAACTTGGTTTACCTTAGACAAGGAAGATCGTATGGTAAGTATGGTAAGTTACGATATGCGACACTTGATATCGTTAATACGGGATAGGCTTTATATTATATAACATAAAACTAATCATAAGGCAAGATTAGTAAGACAATAAATGATAGATAGTGCATAAAAATAAATTGAACGTGTTTGGTAATGATAGCGAGTTGGGCGAGCTAGCCTCCCCCCCAGTGCATAACAATATACTGATAACCACATAGATTATTTGCAGCCTGCGGGAGAACCTCGTCGGGTGCGGAGACTTCCCTCGAACGTGCTAAGATGCCGAGCTAACTCTGGAGCCCTGGAGCGTTGTAAAGAAGCTGAAACACCATATACATGACATAATGTATCGGAATATCGCCATGAATCATCCCATCTTGTAAGCCACTTGGCACACCTTTTATGTTTCAGAGAGAGAGAGAGCATGAGCGTATTATAATCTCGGCATGGCGTCGCTTGTAATACATCTTGAATATCAATAAAGACTATTGAGTTGTTTTAATTTGTGTTCATTTACTTTCTGCTATAAATGGGGACACTCTGTGCGACTATGTTGCCTAGCTTATATCGGCCATTTCTGGACTTGGCCTTGCACGACCGCAACCTAGGCTCGTGCGGCATCACGCTTTAACGAGGACGATCGCTCCTCCGGAAGCGGGGCGTGACAAAAAATATTTACTACAGGTTGAGAGCTTACAGACCTGAAGGAGCTTGAAGACCCATTCAGAATCATGTTAGCCTCTGGCTTGCTTTTTCCTTTGAAGGAGGTCTTGACATGTTCTTTCTTCCTTTGGAAGCAGTTGATGGTCGTATGGTTTGTTCTACCATACACAAAACAAAATCTTCTCTGATCCTGAGTCTGACCAAAGTTTCTAGGTTTATGAGGTTGCTGGTGTTGAAGGTTTTGATGAGGATTTTGGTAATGAGAGTTTTGGTGATTTGGTTGAAAACTCTGCTTCTTTTTGAAGGAGTTTTTCTTAGGTTTGAGATGGTTGTTTGACTTGGATTTGCCATGACTTTCTACAAGATTTATTCTAGCTGTGGCATTGGACCTAGCTTCGGCCTTTAACCTATATTTTTCTTCTGTTCTAAGTCTTTTTAGAGCTTGAGGGTATGTAATAGTTCCTTGTAGATGGAGGAGATCCTTTGCTACATTAGACCAAGATGGAAGGAGTTTGTCTATCAAGCATCCTATTTTATGCTTAGTAGAAAAGAATGTACCTTTGGATTGAACATGCCTAAGGTGTTCTTGAAATTCATAAATTTGGTCATTGATAGGTTTATTATCTACCATGACATATCTGTTGAATGTGGAGCAGTGGTAGATAACAAAAGATATGTCATTGATAATCTATGTGAGACCCATTAATTCTGATGAGAATTTGACATATCGGGCTCTGCCAAATTTGATCAACGTCTTTCAGTTGAAGAGTTAGGTATACCTTTCTCTTCCAGACTTGATAGTGCTCTCCATCGAACTTTTCCAACTTGCAGAAGTCCGATTGGAGAAGCGAAGCATTAATGTTTTCCATCTATACGGATCTTGCTTTGAGATTGTTATTCCCAGGGCTTGATCAAAGATGAAAAACAGATGCAATCGAGATCTGAGATGTCACACAAGAACTTTGTAGTGATCAAACTCAAGATCTACGAAGGTACAAAAACTAAATAACCAAATTATAATCTGAAGGAGGGAAATAGTAAAGAGAAGATCTCTCGTTCTTCCTTGCAAATGTGTTGCAATTGGGACAGAACAAGTTACAATAAACTAGAGAGAGATGAGAAGAAGAACAATACTGGGGTGTCAAAATACCGTTGCTCAAAGCAAGATTCGCCCCACACGATCTGCTTCCAGGAACCAGCAAGTTTGAAGAACTTGTGGAACGCTCGATGTCACCTCTGTTCTGACTCCTCGGATGGACTTGCAATGGCGGCAGCAGCTCTCTCTCTCTTTCTACTTCTCTGACTTGTATTTTCGTAGTACCCACAAAGGAGGCCAGAAGAGAGTATATAGAGAGAGAGAGTGGAAACCCTAGCCGCCTCTTCAGTTATGGAAAGATTGAATCAAATCACAAAAAGATAGCGAATTAATTCTAATCCCACAAAGATAGGAACTAAATTAATTCAAATCCCACAAAGATAGGAACGAAATTAATTCAAATCCCACAAAGATAGGATCTGAATTAATTGCATTGATTCATCCTTTCCATAACCGATTTAAAATCTACACAGTCAGCGTAGCCCTCCATACGGCAGCAGCAGCAGCCGCCTGGCCGCATGGACCGCTTAGGCCGCATGGACCACATGAGCCGCATGGACCGCATGGACCGCATGGACCGTATGGACCGCATGAGCCGCATGAGCCGCATGAGGACCGCATGGACCGTATGAGCCGCATGAGCCGCATGAGCCGTATGGACCGCATGAGACCGCATATGAGCCGCATACTGCATGAGACCGCATATGAGCCGCATGCCGCATGAGACCGCATATGAGCCGCATAAGACCGCATGGCCGCATATGAGCCGCATGACTGCTGACGTGCTAAGTGCAAAGTGCGCCAACAAAATGCCATATTACGCCTCATGAGCCCGAGCCCGAGCCCGAGCCCGAGTCCGAGTCCGAGTCCGAGTCGCTAAGCCCCGTTGGGGCTTAGCTCCAAGTGGAATAAATCCAAGAAAATGACAAAAGCATTAATGCTTAATCCTTGGAGCCTTATTCTTACCTCCTAGTAAAATCACCCATATGGTTCCCTCCTTAGGGTCACCACCCCATGTGCATCTCTCAACAACACACCCAAGTATATATGTTGAGATAACTCATGGTGCATTTCCGATGTGGGACTAAAATTTACAAGGCATGTTGAGAGCAAGCTCTCTTCATGTGAAGAAAGCACCAACAATTCCCCACATATCACAACATATATATGTGTCCAGGGTTGAGCGTTCTCCACAGTAACTGTCCATTTTGTATTAGGATAGATGTCGCTGACAACTTGAATCTTCCCGCATGGGTTAAATAACAATGTGATACAAGAATGGACTACGCCTTGAATTCTGCACCACAATTGTAATTCTTCCCACTCACAAAGTGTAGTTACGTGTGCTTCTGGCTGCACATTAAAGGCCCTGTGCCAGCCTGGTTTCAGTGTATAATTTTGAGCGTCTACAAGTTTACCCTCAAGAGACGGCCTGATATCTCTTTCCATACACTATAGGTGAGTTCTTTATTAAAAAGAGATGGCATGAAGCCTTGCGCTTCCTTGCGGTGCTACTCCGCTATGACATGGCCAGAAGCCGAGGCATTACCCCTACCTGGAACCTCATCGTAGTGTCATACTACTGTAGCATGAGGTCACAAGCCTCTTTGTAGTGCCAAACTACCCAGCATGAAGCCTAAGGCTTCCTTGCGGTGTTACGCCGCAACGACATGGCTTGCAATGCCGAGGCTTTACCCCTACCTGGGTACCTCATCATGATGTCGTGCCACTGTAACATGGGGCCATCCTCCCCTTTGTAGTGCTGTCTACAACTCTTTAATTACGACATACAGCATTAGGCTACCTGCCTATTTGCGGTGCTACGCCGCTGTGACTTGGCTTGCAAAGCCGAGGCATTACCCCTACCTGGGAACCTCATGGTGGAGTCACCCCACTGTAGCATGGAGATTCACTCCTTGTAGTGCTGCTCTACCGTGCTTCCTGTAAAGCACACCAGGCATTCACTCTGCCTGAGAACTCATTAAGGCATTTTAAGCCAACCTTCCACAGGATCTGTTTTTCCGCAGAAAAATACATAGTAGACAACAGTGGTTATGGGTCCGTATCCCTTCCATGTTCCAGAGAACAAGTACCCACTGTTACCTGATAGTTTCCCAGTCAGTGATCCTTCTTTGAACCAAAAGTTAGATGCCTAGTAGATTTCTCTTTGAACTAATAGCATAAAACTTTATGGTAGGATTACAAAGACACACTATCAGAATGCCTTCAAGTCCATTTTACAAGCTGTGTCATCGACCAACTGGCGCTTGAGGCCCTTTGTGAACGGATCTGCCAGGTTCTCCTGACTCCGAACATCAACCACTGCAATTACACCTCTTTTGATAAGATCGTGTACTGCCATGTGTAGGTCCAAAAAATCAAACCGCGCCTAAGTTAAATTCAACAGATTAATCAGAACGACCCTACAAACAAATGGCGCCTACTTCATCAACAAACACAGAACGCGCCTATTTCTGCATCATAGAGGCGCATTTCATAAACCGCGCTTAGCTGACGTGGAGTCATCATTACCCGACAAACACGAAGATCGAGAAGGCGCTATCATTCCTATGATGGCGCGGCGCTCGAGGAAGATATGACAGCTGTCTAAACAGATTGCGCCTACATCAAAGAACTAGGCGCTATCAACGGACTGCGCCTACTTTTGACTATATCAAGCACACTTCGCAGATTGCGCCTACTTCTATCCAAACTCAGCACACTTTGCAGATTGCACCTACGAAGAAGGCGCAGTTCAAAACAACATCAATTCAGAGCTTACCACGTGTCCCTGAAACAGGCGCACTTTGACTAATTCAACGTCTAACTACCACTCTACATGTCCAACACGTGTCCCACTAACTGTACACGACCAAGCGCATTTCAATCAAATAATGCCACGTGTCTAAAGCAGTTGGTGCACGTTCGTGATAACGGAGTGAAAACAGGCGCAGTTTGTCATATGTGCTCAAAACAGGCGCACTTCAACCAGGTGCTCTCCAGAATAACTGTCCAAAACAGTTATTTCAGAACTCTATAAATAGAGTTTCGTTTCCATTCAACACATCACGAAAAAGATCAAGAGAGATCAGAGTTTTTGTCCAAGTGCTGCTGCGTTCTTCAGAGATTCAAGTCTTCAAAGTTCACATCGTCCAAGGGATAAAGCGATCGTCATCCCGATCGGATTCCTATAGTTGTACTTTCCCAGAATTCTTGTAATATTCTTTACAAAGTTTGTGAAATAAATATCATACTTTTGTTTTTGCAAACAAAATGGCGACTCTGCTGGGGACGACCTTTTCCTCTGATGAAAAGGTGACAACTCAATGTGACACGGCGTCTATTGGCTCGACGCAGAAGACTTTGGTCGTGAAAGTCGACCAAACGGCCTACGAAGCACTGATTAATGCACAAAGCACTCCTCGCCGCACTACGACTTCCGTCAAGAGCAAGACTCGCTCAGTGTGGGCTCCCAAGAACTCTGCTCCTTCTCTGATGAAGAACGCTACCACTTCTTCGGCACAACCTGCTGTTTCCAAGACACCAGTGCCTATCTCTAGCAACCTGGCGCAGTCTGTTCCCTCTTTAGGGAAACAGATTGTTCAGGCGCAGTCTGCGGCCAAATATGCCAACCAGGCACAGTCTGTTCTCTCCTTAGAGAAACAGGCGCAGTCTGCTGTCAAACCATCTTTTGGCACAGTTCATGCCAAAACAACACAATCTATGCCTCACAATCAGGCGCAGTCTGTTCTCTCCTTAGGGAAACAGGCGCAGTCTGACACCAAACCTTCTTCTGGCACAGTTTGTGCCAAATTGGCACAAGTCAAATCTTTTGCTGCTGCCAAGGCTCAATCCAATACATCTGCTGCCCTGACTAAACAGGCGCAGTCTACTCAGGCACAGTCTGCTCAGGCGCAGTCTACTCCGAATCACTCCAGAATCCAGAAACCCCAAACTGCTCAGGCGCAGTTTGCTGAGGACAGTCCTTTGGCTGTTCCTTCTTCCATTCCATCAAAAGGAAAAGGCCCCTTGGTCTTCTCCCAATCTTCCCAAGCTCAAAACTTGAAAGATAACAGAGGGAAATGCTCTTTAGCTATCCCTTCATCTCAAAACAATGGGAACTTTTCCAAGTCTTCTTCGATTCTTATCGAGGAAGATCCAACTGATAGTGCCTCTGCACCTATTAGTACGAATATCCTCCTTAACAAGGGTTCTCGTACTAATCAGAGAGGCATTTTACCTACTCCCAAGGCAAATATTCAGGAATTGCCTAATTTGCGGATTTCACGATCCGAACAAGGCAAATTACAAGTTTCACAAACTGAGGTTCCCAGGGGCGGTTTAAATGATTTACGGGCATATCTTAATAGAAAACCCCAATCAAAACCTACCTCTGTAAAACGCAAGCATGCTAAGATCAACTTGCCTCAATATCAACCTTTAGAGGCAAGGAATCCTGACAATTACGCCAATCAGATGAGTACCTCTCTTTATACTCATGGAATCGAACGTTTACGAAATCGGAATCATGTTCCAAATGTCATCTATGAGTATATCCCTACTACTTCTTCTCATCCCGTTGTCTCTGATCTTCGGGATCATCTCAGGCAGAAACGGAATATCACCCCCAGTTCTCCCAAACAATCACAAGTTCCTCATTGCAATCATCCTCACGAAGTGGTTATCAAATGTTGTTGCCAAACAACCAAACGTTCTGTCTTCGAGCGTCTGACTTTCCCTTCTGTTGATCAAAAGAGTGATGATGAAGAAGAGGTAATGTTTGCCTCCGTCAACATGACTTCCAGAGACTCTGGGGGTAGAAAATGCAAGCACGGAAAGATCCGGAGACCTAGCCAGCACTATCTTGACCGACTTAGAGAATCAGATGATGGTGTTTACCAGCATACTCGATCTCGAAGCCGAGAAACAATCGGTCAAAGGAATCTTCCTTACAGTGATCGGTCTACTTCTCATGATGGGGGTAATTCGGACTTTGCTGTCGACAGTGATGGCTCTGAACAAACTGTGTCATCTGTCATGGCACGAGAAGTGACAGCATACGTTACTGAAGAACAAGATGCTTCTGGTTCTAACAATCAGAATCAAAGGATTGTTGCATTAGAAGAACAATTGAAGACTATGGCCGAAATGATGGCTAAAATGCATGATGTTATTATGGCTCAGCACACTCCACCGGTCATAACTCCTGAACCATTGATTTCTTCCACTCCTCAAAACCCTGGTCTGGGGGTACCACCTCCTCCAGTCACCACAGTACCAGTTCAGGTTACTCTTAGCCAAACTGGTGCTGGGGGTGATGCTTACCATACAGTTCCTCCTCCGGCCATCACCAATCAATCTAGCAATCCTCAATCTTCAGGGAATGCTAATGATGCTGTTGAACAATTACGGAATCAATTTGAAGCCTATACACAAAGGGAAGGCTTACAACGGTTGGGCATTAAACAACCCTATCCTACCGAATGGAAGAAAATACAGTTTCCGCCAAAATACAAATTCCCCACCATTATGCAGTTCGATGGCACTTCATCTTCCAATCAGTATATTAATCATTTTGAATTGATGACTGATCCTCTTCAGCCTAATGATGCCCTTCTTACTCGGGTATTCGTCAGTTGCTTAACTGGCGCTGCTTATGACTGGTACCGAAGTCTACCAGACGGATGTATCACTTCTTTTGCTGGTTTCAAACAGATGTTCCTTGAACGATTTTATGAAGGCGTCAATGACATGACTATGTCAGCCCTCATTAAAATTAAACAAAGAAATAATGAGCCTGCTGAGCAATTTATCGAGAGGTTCCGTCGCGAAGCTCTCAAAATGCCAATGGGAACTCCATCTGCTGTTACAATTGATACTTGCAAGAATAATCTCTTACCAATTATCAGTATGTGGACAGGGGCAACTCAATTCCAAGACTGGCCTTCTTTCATTATCAATGCTACGGCAGCAGAACTCAGCGCTGAAAAATTCAAGACATTGGGGGTTCACATGAATCCTGACCAAGGCGATCATGGCTCAAACTCTAACAACAATCGCCAGAATAATAATAGAAAAGGCAAAGATACATCTGCTCCTAAAGAAACTTTGGCCATTGACTTGAGAAGCAAAGAAGCACTGGCTGTCAATGTTGCTCAATCTGCACCTATTCCATCACAACAACCTCAAAGAGCACCACGTCCTAAAGAAGAATACTCTTTCGATGAAGATGACATCATGGGTATCTTTGAATGTCTTACAAAATGCAACAAACTGCAATTACCCGACCCTAAAAGGCCGGAAGAGGTTGGTAAGACTGATCATCCTAAGTATTGTGTTTACCACAGATTTATCGGACATCCTACTCGAGCATGTTATGTGCTTAAAGGAAAAATACAAGAGATGATCAAATCCGGAGCAGTGACTCTTGAACAGGACGAAAAGACGGTGACGGCTAATGTCGTCTCTGTTCAGTTTGGCGAATTTCTACCAATGCAGATAGAAGATGGTGTAGTTCCCATTCCTCGAACCACTCTCGAGCTGGTAAACCTTCCACCTTTTCGAAACAAAGGTCTTGTCCCTTTATCAACTTCTAAAGGGGAAATCTTGTGGATTCATCCAGATCTGGTCTCAGATTTTGAATCCTCCACCTCTTCTTCATTTAAACAAAAGAAAAATTCCAAAAGCAAGTTTAAAAGTTGTAATATGGTTTCTCTTGAACCATTAAATGAAGAAGAGATCTTATTGGGTACCAGGTCTGGTAAGCCCTATTTACGGGAATACTCAGAGAATCAGGAAGCTCCAACCTCATCTTCCACTCCTGACACACCTCCTGAAATTCAACCCTCTTCATCTTCAACTAACCCAACTCCTCCTCCTGCTAAACCAGCAGTTACTGATAAAGGGAAACAACCAGCTCGTTTCGATAAAGCTCTCAAAAAGTCTACTTCTCTCGGACTCGAGAAGCCGTATAACTTTGACATACTGGCTCAACTGGCCAATACTCCTGCCAGATTGTCAATATTCGAGCTCTTGCGCCTCTCTAAGGAAACTCGAGAGACGTTAAGTGAAGCTTTGTTGCAGGCAGAAAATTGTCTTGAAATTCTGAAGAAGCCGGAGAAAGAGCCTCTCTCTTGTCTCCATTGTCATAGCGTGTTGGAATTAATTCCAAATATTACCTTCACGCAAGATGACATGCTCCTGGAAGATAATCGACATGATCGCCCTTTGTATTTCACAGGGTACGTTGATACCATGAAGGTCGATCGTATCCTGATAGATCCAGGCTCTGCACTCAGCATTATGCCTAAAACAATGTTAGATGCTTTGAAAATTCCCGTACGCAGTCTTACTGGCACAATCACTACTATTTTGGGGTTCAATCAAGGAAGAAGTGAACCTCTGGGCAAGATTCGCCTAAAATTCCAAATAGGCAATCTTCGTACAAAGGTTACCTTTTACATCATTGATAACCATGGTTGTTCCTACAATGCTCTTCTGGGAAGACCATTCCTTCATGAGCATAATATTGTGCCATCAACTCTTCATCAATGTTTCAAATATGTTGATGACAAAGGAGAAGTCCAAAAAGAAGTTGCAGATCTCTATCCTTTCAAGGGCGTCGAAGCATACTGCAACGATGCTCGCATGTACAAAGACGAGTTCATGAAAGTTGTCTTGGCTTTAGACATTGAAGAGGAGCAGGGAATTGAATCTCAAGACACTCTTGTAATTCCTGTTAAAGGGCGTGTCTCTCAACCCTCTTCTTTTGAACCACTAACCATCTATCTTCCTCCTAGCAAAAAGGAACAAGAACCAAAGTCACAGGATACTCTTGTGATTCCTGTCAAAGGGCGCGTCTCTAAGCCCTCGCATGCTGAACCATTGGTCATTCGACTTCCTGCCAAGAAGACAATTTCTATGACTGACCAAGGAAAAAGGGAGCTCACCTCTTCTGAGCCATTTGTTATCGACCTTCGTCGTAACAAGCCTTCTCTTCCTCCTCGTTCTTCTTCTCCCTCTCTTGTTATCAATTTGACTAAGCCTGCTAAGGCTAAAGGTCCTACTGTAAACATTGTTGTAAATATCAATAAAGATGCATCTCCTTTACAGTATACTGATGTGTTATATCATGCTGAGTGTTACTTAAATATGTTAGATAGGTTGAAGCCACTCACAATTGAAGTTGTACAATCTTACCAAACAGATGTATCATTGGAATCAACGGAAAGTTCATACTTTATAGTTCCTGCTCGAAAAGCTGACGAAAGTCCAATAATCTTTATTAGAGGGCCAGAACAAAAGTTTTCTTATACCGAAGATTGCAAAAACGATGACACGGGACATTTACAACTCCGTCGTTACAGCACTCAGTCTAAAGAGATCATTCGTAAAATGGGATATGATTTCAAGAGTGGACTCAACTATGGAAGAGGGAGACGAACCCCTATTCATGTTACTAGCAAGAAGAATAAACTCGGCCTTGGTTATGTATTTACATTTCCTGCTATGGTTACAGCTCCTAAGATAATTGAATCCGATGATGATGAACGCACTGTTTCTTCTGATACAGTTTCATGGGATTCTGACACTAGCATTGGTCACGTACATCGTATTGCCATATCCTCCAACATGGTCTCAGTTGAATTTCCAGATATCAACAACGATGCTACTGATGATGACTTCGAAGAAAGCCCTAAAACTGATCCTTGGGTACAAAAGATGGACAATCAGTGGAAGCTCCGGTTTGAAAAACGAGAACCACCTACTGAAGATCAACTAATCCAGATTGATGTAGGAGAAAACGGTATATCCCGTCCTATATTCATTAGTAAGAATCTCCCCGAAGATGATAAGCAGGAGTTGATTCTTCTCATTCGCGAATATATTGATGTCTTTGCTTGGAGCTACGAAGACATGCCAGGTTTAGATCCCAAAATTGCTACGCACAAGCTGAATATATTACCTAATGCGAAACCTGTTAAACAACAACAACGGCGCTTCAAACCTGAAATGATGGATGCAATTGATGAAGAAGTTCGAAAGCTCATCGCTTGTGGCTTTATTCGTGAAGAGCAACATCCAGACTGGGTTGCTAATGTTGTTCCAGTTTTGAAGAAGACTGGGAAAATCAGAGTCTGCATTGATTTTCGGGATCTGAACGACGCTTGTCCAAAGGATGAGTTTCCCCTCCCAATCACTGATGTCATGATTGACAATACCTGTGGGTTCGAGAGGTTATCTTTTATGGATGGATTCTCTGGATATAATCAAATCAAGATGAATCCTGACGATGAAAAGCATACTTCTTTTCGTACTCCTCGAGGAGTTTATTGCTACACTGTGATGCCATTTGGTCTCAAGAACGCCGGTGCAACTTATCAACGAGCCATGAGCACTATCTTTCAAGATCATTTGAGAAAGACTGTTGAATGCTATGTTGATGATATTGCTGTCAAAAGTCGTCTGAAGGAAGATCACATTCAAGACCTGAGAACTATCTTCAATCTCATGCGCCAACATTAACTCAAAATGAATCCCACCAAATCATTCTTGGGTGTCTCTAGTGGTAAATTTCTCGGCTTCGTTATTACCTCTAAAGGTATACACGTAGATCCTGAGAAGATCAAAGCCATTCGCGAGATGCGTCCTCCACGCAACCTAAAAGAGCTACGAGGATTTCAAGGTCGACTTGCGTACATCAGGAGATTCATTTCAAATTTATCTGGACGATGCAGACCGTTTACACAACTCATGAAGAAAGGTGTATCTTTCGTTTGGACCGAAGAATGTCAACAAGCATTTGATGACATAAAACAATATCTTATGAGCCCACCAGTCTTGGTGCCACCAATCTCCGGCATACCTTTCTTAATGTATGTCAGAGCAATGGATCACTCATTGGGTGCTTTACTTGCCCAAAAGAACAAAGAAGGACATGAACAGGCTATCTACTATCTCAGTCGTACTATGATCGGTGCCGAACAGCGATATAGCATGGTTGAGAAAGAATGTTTAGCCTTAATGTTCGCTGTACAAAAGATAAGACACTATATAATTGGTCAAACAATCCATGTCATCTCCCGAATTAACCCTCTACGGGTACTCATGAAGAAGCCCAGCACTCTCAATTCAAGGCTGGCTACATGGGCTATCTTACTTGCCCAATACGACATGATTTACGTACCTCAAAAGTCAGTAAAGGGACAAGCTCTTGCCGATTTCTTAGCTGCTCATCCTGTTACTGAGACTTCTAAACTCTACGACGAGATTCCTGATGAGACGCTTGAAACAAATCTGATCTCGGAAGAATTTCCCACATGGCGTCTATTCTTTGACGGAGCTTCCAGAATTGGACCAAATAGGATTATTATAGCAGGAGTAGGGATTGTGCTCGTTTCGCCAGAAGGACTAACTATTCAACGGGCTTATTCTTTGGATGAGCCTTGTTCCAACAATGTTGCAGAGTATAGTGCTTTGCTTATCGGCCTTCAACTGGCTAAACAATTAGACATACAATATCTTGAAGTATACGGTGACTCTAAACTGGTTGTTAACCAGGTTAGAGGAATATATGAAGTTCGTCATCAAGATTTGATTCCATATCATGAAGCAGCCATTGCTATGGCCATTTCCTTCAAAGCTTTCTACATTGAATACGTTCGTCGGGCTTACAACACTGAAGCAGATGCTCTAGCAAACCTTGCAGCAGTCTTGGCGATTCCTGTCCAAAGACAGCAATTGGTTGTTATTTCCAATAGAGAGTTATTTTGTATTGAAAATAATCACAATATTGAGTTTAGTAATTCTGCTGAGGTCAATATCATCAATGAAGATTGGAGAACTCCTTTCATTGATTTTACAGTTTATGGAATATTGCCTGAGGATCCCAAAGAGGCCACTAGCATTCGAAGACGATCTCTCCGTTTCTATTATAATCATATAACAAAAACTCTCTACCGACGAACTTATGATGGTCTACTATTACGTTGTCTTGCTGGTAATGAAGCAAAACAAATACTACGTGAAGCTCATGATGGTGTTTGTGGAGCGCATCAACCCGGTCCTAAATTGCAAGATCGTATTCGTCGTATGGGCTATTACTGGCCTTCTATGGTTTCCGATGCTATTAAATACGCAAAGAAATGCAGAGCATGTCAAATTCATGCAGATTTCATTCATCAACCATCAGAATATCTACATCCTACGGCTGCTTCTTGGCCTTTTGAAGCTTGGGGCATGGACATCATAGCCCAATCAACCCTCCTTCTTCTAAAGGGCACCGGTTTATCCTGGCCATCACAGACTACTTCTCTAAGTGGGCTGAGGCTATACCTCTGGCTGAAGTCAAAACCAGCAGTGTCATCAACTTCATCAAACACCATGTGATATACAGGTTTGGTGTACCGCAGCGAATCATTCATGACAATGGACCTCAGTTCATTAGTCAAAAGTTCACTCGGTTCTGTGACGATCATCGCATCGACAATGTTGTTTCGACAGCCTATAACCTTGCAGCAAACGGTTTAGCTGAAGCTTTCAATAAAACCATTATCAAACTCCTCAAGAAGTTTGTCTCTACTAACAAACGGAATTGGAGTGAGAAGCTTGGCGAATGTTTATGGGCTTATCGCACTACAGTTCGCAATCCTACCGGCTGTACACCTTTCTCCTTGGTATATGGTTGTGAAGCAGTTCTGCCACTGGAAATTCAAATCCCGTCTCTGCGGATAGCCATTGCCAATGAACTTACAACGGAGAACAACGATCTACTTCGATTGCAAGAGTTGGAGGCACTTGATGAAAAGAGGCTTTTGGCTCAACAGCACATTGAGTTATACCAGGCCCGTATCTCAAAAGCCTTTAATCGCAAAGTTAAAGTACGAGCATTTCAGAAAGGTGATTTGGTCCTTACAGTCAGACGTCCTATGACTATGACTCACATGAGTAAGGGCAAGTTCGATGCCAAATGGGAAGGTCCTTTTGTTGTAAACAAAGTATTTTCCAATGGTGCTTACCAGTTAACAGAGATGGATGGCAGAATAGCTATGATGCCTATCAATGGCAAATTTCTTAAGAAATACTATGTATAAATGTGTAAAGATTTCTTGACAGATAATGTAAATAAAATTTCTTTTTTATTTTTCAAAGAAGATATTACATTACATTAAGGGAGATCACTATCATCCCTATCAAACTTAGGACGAGGGTCAAGCCCCTCCTTCTCACAAGCAAAATCAGCAAAGGAGTCGAAGACATCTTTGTCGGAACTCAGCAAGAATTTGAGGAAAGCTATCCTCTTTGCCTCTTCTTCCGCCGTCTTCCCCGGCTCTATCAGAAAGTCGAGGATATCCTGTGAAGGCTTTGGTGCAGAGGAGCCTTCGCCCACCTCCTTTTGATCCGGTAAGATTGAGTTGACGAGAGGCCTGGGTGCAGACGACCCTTCGCCCTTCTCTGTCCCAGCAGAAGGTTCCCCGGTGACGCTCTCGGCTTTCGGCACGATTTCAGTCTCCTTAGACATGTTGTTGGAAGACATCTTTCCTGTTGAAGGCAGTGATAAAATTCTTCATGAGTCCTGTACTATTTATACTAACCTACTGACTCTTCGTGAATCGAGGTGACTGTTCACCCCTTTCGATGAATCTAAAGGTTCATTCATTAAAATCCCCAGCAGACATTTTTGATGAATCATTCATTCTGACGGTTCATTTTCAATCGTTCATCATATCATCATCGCCATTAAAAAAGAATTCACATATTTTCTATTTGCAACTTGTTACGTCCCTATTACCTCTGACTAAGTTGTCTATTGAAATAACAAATATTCGATATTTATATTTTGCCATGTCCACATTACCTCTGAGCAAGATATAAAGAATATAGTTATTTTCTACATCAAGAAAATATATCACGTCCTGTACCGCTGAATATGTTTTCTCGTTCTATTGCTTATCTCCTATAATAGGGTATGTAACAAGTAAATAGAATCATCCAAAATATCATTCCATTTCATTCAAAATAAGGTCCATTACAATTGGTCAAAACAAAGAAAGACATCACAAAAATTCAGTTATTCAGAAGGCCGGGTACTGAGCTCTGCAACACGTCTTTTCAAAGCAGCTATCGTTTCATTTTGAGAATTCAAAATCCTTTGTCTAATTTGATTCCTTGTTGACTCGAAGTCAAAGGGTTTTAGATTAGCAAAACGAGCAGTCAGCTCTTCATGATGAGTCTTGGTATTAAGCTCCTTTTGACGCTTCAGCGCAATGAGGTGATCTGCAGTTTCTTTGTTTAAGAGAACCTTCTCTTCCCTTTTCTGCTTCGCCAAAGTCAGACGTTCTTGAAGCTTGGCAATTTCTTCGTCAGCTTCTGCTATTTCAGCTTCATTGGTCTCCAGCTTAGAAGATGTTTCTTCAATCTGAGTTTCCATATCAGCAGCAAACTGAGCAAAGGCTGCCAAAAATGCTTCAAGATCTTTTTCCTTCTGTTCAGCTTCCCGGGCCAGAGCTTGACATTCTTTTTCAATCAGTGAATCTATATTCTCAGATGATAGATTCATCATTGCAGTCTTCACCTCTTCAAGCTCATTGAGGATGTGTTCCAGATAAACATCCTGAGTTTCATCTCCGTGGTCACGAATCCCGTTGATCAAATATTTTACGGATTTCCTGACTTTGGAGAAAGGAATGTTCTCGCTCTCCACCATCGGCTTGAGTGTTAGAAAAAATGCGTTTGTATAAGATCTTATAACGATTCTATTTGCCTCAGAAGTGATGGGAGTTTCTGCTATCTCGGCTGGAGTAACTTCAGTTGCGACAGATGGCGTCGTCAAAACAATAATTTCAGAAGATCTTTCTTTTGATATCTGGGTTATCTTTATTGGAGGTGCCGTGGTAGAGCTTGTAGCGGCTTTGGCTGGTTCTTCTGCGAAATATTCTCATTAGCAAGTTTTATTTTACAAAGTCGACAAAGTTAAAGCTTTACCTGATTGAGGCAATTCAATCTGGACTTGTGATGGCCCAGGTATAGGCATCTCTGTAGAGCTCTCTTCTCTGACAGGAGTCTCCAATGGAGCCATTTTCGAGCTAGTTACACTCCTCATTTGTTCTCCTGAAAGTTAACGTTTTGCGTTAATTTTCTAAGAAAGTTATGAAGTTCAGAACAATAAACTAGCAATTTACCAGTATCCATTGTTCGAGCAGGGGTGCCTATCGCAGGAATAGTATATGTCACCATTGCTTGACTACTACCCGCCTCTGAACCGCCTGATAGGTGTACATTACCTTCAGCTATTAAAGAAAAGGAATCAATATGCTACAAAAACAAGTATCATCATTGATAACAATCTACAGGATTCAAGAAATTTAACCTGGATCGGGTATGTATGGTGTATCCACCAATACTGTTACCTCCTGAGGAATTTGAGCTGGCATTTCTTCTGAGACTTCCTCTGCACGATTACTTCCTGCATCGGAAGTACTAAGTGAAGGCTGATCTTCTCCAGTAGGGGTATTCATAATATTGACATGTGCTTCCTCCAATGGTTCATTGTCAATGCTCTCAACATTCTTTTCATTTAAATTATGAGCGTCAAATGGCTCATTTGTATTTTCAGCTTCCGGATCAGTAACAGTCTCCTCAAGATATTCAGCGCATGCTTGTAATGCATCAATCATTTCGCTATCTGAATATATTGGATCATCGGCATGAGTTTGAAGATGATCTAACGTATCGACCGGAATAGTATTAGATACTGTTTCTGGAAGCGCTTCAGGAAGAATCGCCAAAGTTGAAGGCTGACCAATCACAGAAGATGCGTTTACTTCCATAGCCTCTTTGCTAGAATGTGTTGGTTCTTCTGTAGTTAATGGTTCTGATCCAGAGATGGGAGTAGGGGAAGACATCATATGCCCAGCAACAGCACTAGCCAGGATGGATGCAGCACGAGACGGACTCAATAATCTTAATTTTCTACTAACTACTTTCTTCAAACATGGCCTTCTTTGAAGAGGCACATCCGGACTTTCTTGGTCAGTAGAAATGCCCGGTTGTTTCTGTAAAGATGTAGGAGTTGTCTCTTCAATCCTTACAGATTCTTCTGCCCGTTGTCTCGATTGTGACCTAGTGGTAACTCCTTCAGGGGATTCTGCAGTGGTCTTCTTTTTCTTTGGATCTGGAGAAGCAACAGGATTGTCACTTTTTCTTTTCTTCTTCTCCTTCATAGGAGATTTTGTTACTCGGAGAGAAATGTTTAAGGGTTCAATAAACTCCTCAAGGAAGTTCATGTCTCTGGAGATTTCAAAAGGTTCGTCAGCAGGTTCTTCGTCATTTGGATCTTTATAAAGAATGCTCGGCTTTCCTTTCTTGGCTCGTTTGTCAGAAGCGAAGCTATGTGCTAAATCAAAAGTCTCCACAAAGGTATTGGCCGAAGTGTAAAACCTTGAATAGGTGAATAACATTCGCGGTCCATGATTTGTATTCTCAGGCATTGAGAAAACGGCCCTCGTATTTTTAGCATTATAATAGTACCAAGCCCTGGCGCCATCAATCAAATATCCTTTTCCTTGTAGGCATGTTGTGGCATTCCCTACATGGAATTGATCATAGCCGAATTGGCGTGCAAAACGGCTAGGCAAATATGGTTCAAGAATACATTCATCTTCAAATCGATGTACGAGGTGTGAAGGTCGAATCGACTTTAACCAATTGAATATAGCTGGATCTGTTGGTAGAGTATTCACTGAATCTAGGATATTAGCTGGCAATAACTCGTAGCCAGCTGGTGGATCAACACAATAAAAATCCCAGTTATCGCCGCGGTTCAATACTCGCCGGCAATCTATCAAGGAGGTGTGATTCCATCTACACCCTTCATACTTTCTTAAAAAGTTTCCTCCAATAGCTCTTTCGCCAGGGCTCATCAAAACTGGACAGTGGAGTAGAAGCCACCCAAATAAATAAGTATGGGCGACTTCAGTACGTGGAAAGCCATCTTTCTTATTATTTAGCATGCCGTCCACAAAGCAACGCAGACTATGATTAAGTCGGCTTGTCATCGCCGATAAAATATCCATCCGATAACCGAACACTAGGCGGACTGCAGCAAAAAGAACACCTCTATGGAAGCGATCGACTGCACTTGCTCCAGGGACTACATACCTTCGTAGCCAAAAAGCAAGAAAGCCTGCCAGATGGGCTTTCTTAGACATACGTCTGTATCCCATCCTCATGAAACTTTCTATTTTATCTCCTATCTTGAGGGGAGGATAATCTTCATCATTTTTAACTATTATATCTTCTTGGCGAAACCTTGCCATCAACTCATTTATCTCTTCCTCATTGAAACGCTGAAAGGTAAGCGGATCAACAGCTTTCTTCTCACTAATTTGTTTCTCTTCATCATCATGTTTGAGGAAGAGATAAGATATCCATTTAGTAAGATAGCAGGAGCCTGAGCTTTCAAAATAACAACAACAGATGTGATAGTGACATAACAGCTCATCAAAGACTTCTACCATTTCAGCATTTTCAGATTTCAGCCTGTTTAATTCATCTTCAGTGGGAACATACTCCTCATAAGGAAAATTTCCCATAGGCAGCTTGGAGATATGATTCATCTCGTGAAGAGCGAAACCGATTTCTCCTTTTGGGGTCATGAAGGTTCCCGTCCTATAATTGTACCTTTCGATCAGTGAAAGGAATAGGTGTGGATTTGGAGGGAAGCCATGTACTAAAGAATAAACAGCTTCATACAGACTGATATTAAGAAGCTCTTCTTCATAATGTTCTAAAACCCAGTTGGCAATGCAGCTCCATCGTTTATAATCTGGGTTGACTAAACCTTGCATCCTTAAGGTGTTATCAGTATAATACCTACCTTTCCTAGCAAACTCATTTGCAAAAATTGGTATTCTCACTGGTAATAGACGAGATGAATTCTCGGGAGGGATGCAACCTGGTTTCAAACCCCTGAGATAAGTTGCATAAATATCAGATGAACTATAGAAGATATCTCTGTTGTTCACCTTTTTATAACATATTTTGCCCACCCGAGCCTGCTGAACGGGAGTGATATCCCACGCCATTTGGCGGGGATAACTGGCAAACTCATATCTGGAAAGAGGTAAACTCCTAAGCATATCTGGCAAATATATAGTCTTTTCACCTTTCTTAAAAATCCTCTCTTCCACCCGCTGTTTTGGCTGAGATTCCCTGCCAAAGGCATCTCTAAACAAGAAGAGTGGTTTCTTGTGGATAGCTGCATCCAGTGACTGTAAGGGCTGGCCGTTCATCAAACACAGAAGAGTCTCATTATCCTGAGTAGTCAGGATTGTTCTTCGAGACTCTGGTAGTTCATAATGAGGGAACTTAACGTGTGACAAGTCCTCTTTGAATTCAGGTTCAGATATAGTTCCTTGGAAGATCTCGAAGTTGGGATCTTTCCTGATATCAACTGCAAAACAGAAAAGAGCAACATCATAACAAAGTTATCAGATTGCGCCTAGTTGACTGCTTAAAGACAGACTGCGCCTAGTTTTCAGCCAACTAGATTAAACTGCGCCTAATTCATGAATCTGGGCAGACTGCGCCTAGTTTTCTATCAAAAAGGGCAGATTATGCCTAGCTTTCATTCAACAACAAACAGCGCCTGTTTTATCAGACAAAGCTATATCCGATAGCGCCTAGTTTTGTTACTAGGCGCGATCGAACAAACAGAGTCTAATTTTCTAGGCGCTATTTGGTGGAATGTTTAAACTTCATAAACATGAAGTTTAGAGAATCACCAAACCCTAAAAAGAGTTGGCGAATACAACTGAGCCCTAAGAAGAGCCAGTGTATGTTCCTATGACCCACCATTAATGGCCGGATGTGCAGTTTCGTGTCGAGAAACACGAATTTGTCCAGGCTCTCGGATTTGAAGAGAACCGCGCGATTCAACCATGGGATGCGGCATGGTCTTCTTGGATTTCTTTGAAGATTCAATTGGAGCGGGTTCTTTCCCTTTATCCGAACGTCGAGGCGCCATCGGAGTTGATTTGAAAAGCTCGTCGGAGAAGAAAGAAAATCAGAAAAGAAAACTCGAAAAATTTCACTCTTGAAGACAATAAAGGGTTTACGAAGGATTTTGTGGGCTATTTATAGTTTTCGAACAGCCGCAACGAAACGCGCCTAAACAGATTGCGCCTATTCAGCCTGAAGATCCATTCTCGCCTTAAACTGCGCAACTTCTTCAAATATCAAGCGCGGTTTGACTTGGTCATATGGAAAATTCAAAGTATTTCGAACTTTTGAAAATTCAAAATTCGAAAACTTTGAAGGGGGTCTTGTAGGTCCAAAAAATCAAACCGCGCCTAAGTTAAATTCAACAGATTAATCAGAACGACCCTACAAACAAATGGCGCCTACTTCATCAACAAACACAGAACGCGCCTATTTCTGCATCATAGAGGCGCATTTCACAAACCGCGCTTAGCTGACGTGGAGTCATCATTACCCGACAAACACGAAGATCGAGAAGGCGCTATCATTCCTATGATGGCGCGGCGCTCGAGGAAGATATGACAGCTGTCTAAACAGATTGCGCCTACATCAAAGAACTAGGCGCTATCAACGGACTGCGCCTACTTTTGACTATATCAAGCACACTTCGCAGATTGCGCCTACTTCTATCCAAACTCAGCACACTTTGCAGATTGCGCCTACGAAGAAGGCGCAGTTCAAAACAACATCAATTCAGAGCTTACCACGTGTCCCTGAAACAGGCGCACTTTGACTAATTCAACGTCTAACTACCACTCTACATGTCCAACACGTGTCCCACTAACTGTACACGACCAAGCGCATTTCAATCAAATAATGCCACGTGTCTAAAGCAGTTGGTGCACGTTCGTGATAACGGAGTGAAAACAGGCGCAGTTTGTCATATGTGCTCAAAACAGGCGCACTTCAACCAGGCGCTCTCCAGAATAACTGTCCAAAACAGTTATTTCAGAACTCTATAAATAGAGTTTCGTTTCCATTCAACACATCACGAAAAAGATCAAGAGAGATCAGAGTTTTTGTCCAAGTGCTGCTGCGTTCTTCAGAGATTCAAGTCTTCAAAGTTCACATCGTCCAAGGGATAAAGCGATCGTCATCCAGATCGGATTCCTATAGTTGTACTTTCCCAGAATTCTTGTAATATTCTTTACAAAGTTTGTGAAATAAATATCATACTTTTGTTTTTGCAAACACCATGTGCTTCAACCGCACAGTCCTCTTCTTCCCGTTGAAGAGGTCATTTGATGCTACCGCCGCAGTCGCCTGGTTGTCACAGTATATCGGTATCGCCGGTATCTGAGCCCCAACCACTGGAAGATCATACATGAGCTCCCGAAGCCATTCTGCTTCATCTGCTGCAGTTTCAAGTGCATAGAATTTAGATTCCATGGAGGAACGAGAGAGTATAGTCTGCTTCTTCGACTTCCACGATATAGCAGCTCCACCCAAGGAAAAGACATATCCACCTGTGGATCTCTCACTTTCCACTTCTGAACACCAGCTAGCATCACTGAAGCCTTCCACTACTGTCGGATACCCGTTGTAGTGCAGTACATATGTCTAAGTTTTCTTGAGATATCTCATCACCCGCTTCACAGCTTTCCAGTGCTCAACCCCTGGGTTGCTTGTGAACCGACTCAGCATTCCTACGGCGAAAGCTATGTCAGGCCTTGTGGTAGTGGTTGCGTACATCAAACTTTCGATAACGCTAGAATACTCCAGCTGTCTGACGCTTTTCCTTGAATTTGGCTTCAGCTTCTGATCACACCTGTATGGCGTATCGATCCCTGGGAGATCCTTATACCCATAGCGTGTGAGCATCTTCTTAATGTAGTGAGATTGTGACAGCGCTACTCCAGTGTCTGTCCGGATGATCTTTATGCCCAAGATGACATCTGTATCCCCCAAGTCCTTCATACTGAACTTGTTTGAGAGGAACTTCTTTGTCTCTGTGACACAGCCTATATCCGTACCTAGGATTAGCATGTCGTCCACGTACAGACAAACGATGACTCCTCTTCCATCAGCAAACTTTGTGTAAACACATTTGTCCGTCTCGCTGACTCTGTAGCCGTTTGACCTAATAACTTTGTCAAACTTCTCATGCCACATCTTGGGAGCTTGCTTCAAACCATACAATAATTTCACCAACTTGCAGACTTTGTCTTCAAGACCTTTGACGACAAATCCATCTGGCTGTTGCATGTAAATCTCTTCGGTCAGCTCCCCATTCAGGAATGCAGTCTTTACATCCATCTGATGTATCACCAACTTATGTATAGCTGCAAGAGCGATTAACATCCTGATGGTGGTCATCCGGGCTACTGGAGCGTACGTGTCAAAGTAGTCTATCCCCTGTTTCTGAGAAAATCCCTTGGCTACCAGCCTGGCCTTAAACTTGTCAATAGTTCCATCTGCCTTCATCTTCTTCTTGAAGATCCATTTACATCCGATGGGCTTTTCTCCTTCAGGTAGATCTACCAACACCCATGTGTTATTGGAGGTGATAGAGTCAAACTCGTCATTCACGGCCTCCTTCCAGAAGATAGCATCTCTGGTCTTCATCGCCTCATCATAGGTAAGCGGATCTGCTTCCACATGATAGGTGACAAAGTCATCTCCGAAGTCTTTCGGTCTCCTCGCTCGCTTAGCTGACGGCTCTGCGAGTTCTGGTACAAGAGTTGTTTCATCAACAACAGCTTCTTCTTGGGCTACTGGCTCATATAAGATTTCAGTCTCATTTGTACCTCCATCATTTTTCGGAATGTCCGAAAGAACAATGTTTTTGTCTTTTGCAAACTTGTCTTCAAAGTATTCAGCATCGCAAGATTCGATGATATGATTTGACTCAATATCAAGAAATTTTCGAGCATCACTCTTCTCGGCATACCCCAAGAAGATCGCCTTCGTAGTCCTTGTCCCTAGCTTCTGAATCTTCAGATCTGGGAGTTTCACATACGCCAGACACCCCCACACTCGAATGACATTCAAGTTAGGTCTGACTTTGAACCAGAGTTCATGAGGAGTTACGTTCGAAGTTGCATGTGGCACTCTATTTAGAATAAAGGTGGCCGTCAATGCAGCTTCTCCCCAGTAGCATTTAGGAAGACCCGCGGTTAGCAGCATAGAGTTCATCATTTCTGTCAACGTTCTGTTCTTCCTCTCCGCTACTCCGTTGGATTGAGGAGAATATGGAGCAGTAGTTTCGCATATGATTCCATGTTCTTTGCAGAACGATGCTAATTCATGAGACCTGTACTCCCCACCTCGATCACTCCTTAACCTCTTGAGTTGTTGTCCAGTCTGCCGTTCAGCTTCGGCCATGAACTCTCTGAACTTATCGAAGGCTTCGTCTTTAGACTTGAGCAAGTAGACGAACGCGTATTTTAAGAAGTCGTCGATGAAGGTTATGAAATACTTTATCCCGGCCTTCGTGGAGAAATATTTGAAGTCACAGATATCGGAGTGCACCAACTCCAGAAGATCTGTACTTCGATTGACCCGATGAAGGGTTTCCTTGTGATCTTCGTCTGAGCACACACCTCACACTTCTCCACCTTACACACTTCTCCACCTTACCCCCACATTTGGAGATAAGTCCTAGACTAGACATTTTGTTAATTCTTTTACAATGAACATGTCCTAGTCTATTATGCCACAACTCAAGAGAATAATCAGAAAATGCAACTGCATTAATGTCTTCAAACTGGTTAACAAGCTGAATTTTAAACATGCCTTCGGTTTAATAAGCCTTCCCGAAGTATGTTCCTTTCTTGGACATCACCATCTGACCAGCATTGATGTCCATCCTCAAGCCTGCGTTGCAGAGCAGGCTCCCAGAGATCAGGTTCTTGGCAATCATCGGAACATGCTTCATACCTTGAAGCGTCAGAGTGTTCCCAGAAGTGAGTTTCATTTCCACGGTCCCGATCCCCAGAACTTCAGCTTGGGCCTGGTTCGCCATGACAACCTTCTCAGATATCGGCTGGTACGTGACGAACCATTCCTTGCTTGAACAGACATGGCAAGTCGCTCCAGTGTCTATCCACCAGTCAGAGTCAACCCCCACAGTTGTGACCTGTCCGATCATAGCAACAATATTAGAAACCAATGAAACCTTATTAGGCTCACCTTTCTCTGATTGTTTAGGCTTAGATCTGCATTCACTCTTGTAGTGGCCTTTCTTGCCACAATTGTAACAAGTCACGTAGGACTTGGTCTTCTGTTGCTTGAAAGAAGGACCCTTCACTTTTAGATTAGCGAAGTCCTTCTTCTTGGGATGAGAAGCCGCCTGCTTCCCCTTGGAATCTCTCGTCTGCACAAGATTGGCTTTAGCCAACTGTTTGGACAGAGTGTCCACCTTCTGTTGAGAACACATCTCGTCCTCAACATGGATCTCTTGAAGTAGATCTCCCAAGCTAATGTCTAGCTTCTTTCTGTGCATCCTTGCATAGAAGGTACTCCATCCAGCATGAAGTTTTGAGACGATCCCTCCGACGACAAACTTGTCGGGAAGGGGCATCTCTTCGTCTTCCAGTTTCTGACGCAGTTTCAAAAATTCCTTCACCTGTGGCAGCATGGACTTTTCGTCCTCAAAGAGCAATTTGTGATATTTTTCAACCACAAACATTTTGCTCCTGTTCTTATCTTCTTCATACAGATTTTCCACAGACTCCCATATGTCTCTGGCAAGTTCCTTCTTTGAGTAGGATTCTGCCAGGGAGTCTTCCATAGCATTCAGGATGAGAAGCCTGCAGATGCTATTTTCCCTTCTCCACTTGGCCTGGAGTTTGGTAGCCGCGTTGATGGCGGCAGTAGATCCAGTATCTGGAATAGAGGGTTCTTCCTCCAACAGAACATGATCAACGTCTTTCAGTTGAAGAGTTAGGTATACCTTTCTCTTCCAGACTTGATAGTGCTCTCCATCGAACTTTTCCAACTTGCAGAAGTCCGATTGGAGAAGCGAAGCATTAATATTTTCCATCTATACGGATCTTGCTTTGAGATTGTTATTCCCAGGGCTTGATCAAAGATGAAAAACAGATGCAATCGAGATCTGAAATGTCACACAAGAACTTTGCAGTGATCAAACTCAAGAACTACGAAGGTACAAAAACCAAATAACCAAATTATAATCTGAAGGAGGGAAATAGTAAAGAGAAGATCTCTCGTTCTTCCTTGCAAACGTGTTGCAATTGGGACAGAATAAGTTACAATAAACTAGAGAGAGATGAGAAGAAGAACAATGCTGGGGTGTCAAAACACCGTTGCTCAAAGCAAGATTCGCCCCACACGATCTACTTCCAGGAACCAGCAAGTTTGAAGAACTTGTGGAACGCTCGATGTCACCTCTGTTCTGACTCCTCGGATGGACTTGCAATGGCGGCAGCAGCTCTCTCTCTCTTTCTACTTCTCTGACTTATATTTTCGTAGTACCCACAAAGGAGGCCAGAAGAGAGTATATAGAGAGAGAGAGAGTGGAAACCCTAGCCGCCTCTTCAGTTATGGTAAGATTGAATCAAATCACAAAAAGATAGCGAATTAATTCTAATCCCACAAAGATAGGAACTAAATAAATTCAAATCCCACAAAGATAGGAACGAAATTAATTCAAATCCCACAAAGATAGGATCTGAATTAATTGCATTGATTCATCCTTTCCATAACCGATTTGAAATCTACACAGTCAGCGTAGCCCTCCATGCGGCAGCAGCTGCTCCGCATGGACCGCTTGGGCCGCATGGACCACATGAGCCGCATGGACCGCATGAGCCGCATGAGGACCGCATGGACCGCATGCCGCATGAGACCGCATGGCCGTATATGAGCCGCATGACTGCTGACGTGCAAAGTGCAAAGTGCAAAGTGCACCAACAAAATGCCACATTACGCCTCATGAGCCCATGAGCCCGAGCCCGAGCCCGAGTCCGAGTCCGAGTCCGAGTCGCTAAGCCTCGTTGGGGCTTAGCTCCAAGTGGAATAAATCCAAGAGAATGACAAAAGCATTAATGCTTAATCCTTGGAGCCTTATTCTTACCTCCTAGTAAAATCACCCACATGGTTCCCTCCTTAGGGTCACCACCCCATGTGCATCTCTCAACAACACACCCAAGTATATATGTTGAGATAACTCATGGTGCATTTCCGATGTGGGACTAAAATTTACAAGGCATGTTGAGAGCAAGCTCTCTTCATGTAAAGAAAGCACCAAAGAAAGCACCAACACCCATTTTGGTAATATTTTTGAAACTTACAATTGTTGAAGAATTTGTACAACACTGACCAACAAATACTTCCATAAGTAGGAGATGTAATATAATAGTTAATGGAACTGTTAGAACTAGAAGTAGGTCTGAACGAATATGGTTTGAAATTTTAAATTGTTACATAGTATATATCGCTCATCATAGACAAATGGAAGAAGATAATTCAAATTGCCGACCCAAAAAATTTAAAATAAAGTCTTTGTTGTTGATGTACTATATATAGTTTAAAGGCTCTGTTTTATGTTTTCTTTCAAATGCCAAATATTACTATACTTTCTTAATATTTTCTTCTTCTTTTTTGTATCAATTCTATTATGTTGTGCATCATATGAATATGATACATGAGCAAGGCTTATGAGTACAACCTAACATTCGATCTCATGAAGATATGCTATAGTTGAGCTAGTCATTTCTTTGATATTTTTTTTGTCGTTGAAGTACCTGTCAATGCACCAAAATTCTAGAATATTGATGAGGGTTGAGGGCTACATATTTATATTTTAATATAATTCTTCACTAGGTTAAATGTCCATTTTATGAATAGAGAACTAGATTTCTGCAATGTTTTTTTGCAATCAAAACACCATACTTTCATTCATAACTATGAAAGATGAATCAACAAGAAGTTAATCCTTAATATAAACTGGCAGTTGTGTGAACAACTACACAGAATCAAAATCAAGAGCACGTTTGAAGTTCCAGGAGTAGTAAAGGAAAAGAGAAACTCCGTGATAGAGCAACCACTAAAAATCTAATCCTCCACAGAATAAGCAAGTTTTTGTTCTGAACAAGGTTGATGATAATTTCCGAGTCACCTTCAAGTACAACCACTTTAAAACCTCTTGATAAACAGAATTGTACACACAGTTGTGTTGGAATTATGGTGGACCAACTAGCTAGGAGGAGCAAATTTGGAGTGGGAGAAAATTATAGAGAGAAGATTTTGTGGAAGAGAAGAATGGAAGAGAAATTTTTTTATAATAGCACTAAGCTTCTTAATTTTTGTTGTTGTACAAAATGAGGGAAGAGCACCCCATTTTATAGGGCTCTTGGAAGAGTCTACACACTTATTAAATATAGTATGGATTTATTCTAGACTCTTTTACAATTAATATTAAGATATCTCTAGAACATAGATATTTTTCATGAACATAGATATTTTTTATGAACTTTCTAGGTAAAGAAGTTCCTAGAACATGAACTAAACTCAAAACTAAAATAGGCCTAATGGACAAAGCCCAATGGTAGTGGATTAATTTGTTGGGCTCAAAATATTATCGCAAAATCAAGTTTATTTCCAACACTCTCCCTTAAACTTGACTTTGCGATTCCAAGTGAACTTCTTGCCTTGAATAGTGCTTCTTTCTTGATTTGCTTGGTGAAGATCTCGGCAGCTTACTTTTGCATTTTGACGCAGTTCCTTTGCATTTGCTTTCTTATGATGCACATCTTTGGGTGGATGAACTTGCTTTTCATCATAGCCGTAGACTTTTGTAGGTAGTCTATGCTTGTACCTCTTGACTTCATCTTGAGCATTGTTCTTTGGCTTTTAGATACTTTTTAATCCAATTTTATTTTGCCACTTTAAAAGTGTCTTTAGCTCCCAAGTGTCGTCCTTCGTAATATTCTTGATTTCTTCATCCATTGTATCTCTCCATTTCTTGTTTTATGTCGCTTCTTCAAAACCTATTGGTTCACAATCGGCAAAAAGGCAAAAAAGTGTTAGGTCATTTTGATTTTCAGTTACCTCATATACTTCTTGTAGGCTCCTCATGTGTGGGACTCTTCTTCCTTCCGAGGATGATAGTGGAGAGTCTTCTTGAGATGGTGGTGGCGACGCATGTGGGATAAGCTCTTGTTGAGGACGAGAACTTGGAAGGGAGTCATCTCGCTTGCTATCTTTGACCTCGAACCGACTCGCTCTGATACCACTTTGTTGGAATTGTGGTGGACTAAGTAGCTAGGAGAAGCAAATTTGGAGTGGGAGAAAATTATAGAGAGAAGATTTGGTGGAAGAGAAGAATGGAAGAGAAGAAATTTTATAATAGTACTAAGCTTCTTAACACTACAAAAATAACCCATTTTAGCAACGTCAAAAGACGTCGCTAAATAAGGAAAATCCGTCGCTAAAATGAATTTGCGACGTATTTAGCGACGAAAATTGGGTGTCGCGTATAGGCATGTCACAGATGACAATTTCGTCGCAGAACGTCGCTGTTTGCGACGGCATGAATAGTCTCACAAGACGTCGCAAAATTAGCGACAGATAGCAACGTAAGGTTACGTCGCCAAAATAGCGACGTAGAGCGACCACGTTGCGATGCCATAAACTTTATATATGATGACATGGCATGGCAGCCACGTGTGCACGTTAGCGATGCCTAGCGACAAATTTAGCGACGTCCGCTGACAGGTTGTCATTTTCTACGTCAGCAGTTTAGCGACGTCTAGCGACGTTACGTCACTAGTTAGCGACGTATAGCGACGTGTACGTTCCGTCGCTGTCCGTCACAGAACGTCGCTATACGTCGCAGATATTATAAAAAAGAATTTAAAAAAATATAATTGGTCACTACAACAAAAAGACCTATTAATGACGCTTGATAAGTGGATTTCATGACGGCTGATAAAAAAGCGTTATGAAAGTTCGAAATGCCTTTTTCTATGACTGTTTGGGCTAATTTTGGACTTTTTATAACGTTTATAAAACAAAACGTTATTAATATTTTAGAGCGGTGGCAAACTTGTAATATTTTTAAGTTCAATTTTTTGGACAAAATGCTGAGAACAGCCCGCGCTTCAACAAAATTTTTCATCTCCCCTATTCTGGTCTTCTCCTTCTCCTCCTCTTCTTCTCCTTCCTTTCTCCCAACTCCAAAACCCTAACCCGAACCACAAATATCTCAGCTCAGACCGCTTCGTACGTAAACCCCTAGTCCACTCCCTCTCTGTACCGGCTCCATCGGCGGCTCCAATGGCGCAGAAGAAAGACGGCGGAGGACGTGCCAACTCCGATGACCTCGACAAACTCGCCCGAACCACTCTCCAGGCCGTCCTCCTCGCGGACATCTTCGTCCAGAAGTTCCGTCCCATCACTCGAGAGCGCCCAAAAGTACGTCTCACCAAACCCTAACCCTAGAAAACCCCTAAAATCTCTGAACCCTAATTTTGAAATTCCCAGGTGCTCCTCCCGCTGGCGAACGTCCCCATGATCGAGTACCCTAATTTCAAAATCACCGACTTCCTCAAGAAGGAGGTGGAGGTGATCCACCCGTGGCCAGAGTGGATCGAGCTCCTCGAGCTCCTCGGCCACCAGAACTACTTCGAACGCCGGACCTCCTTCTCCTCCGCCGAGGGCGTTAGAGGCGTTGTGGCTGGAGTGCTGAGCGTGGCGCTAGCAGGATCAGATGGCCGTGTTCTTGGAGGCGTTGTGGCTGGAGTGCTGAAGGCAGCAACCCATGTTCAGGTCAACCTAGTCTTGAGTTGCTACTTCTAACTTCTCCCATTTCCTCTTTTCTCCCTCTCAGAGAATATTTCACTTCATTTTCTTAGGTTATAAATAATGTTTTGTGTAATGTTAGATATTTAGGATCTAATCATCCAAGATTATTAGATATTAGGATCTCAGGATCTCAGGATATTTAGTTTAGGATTATTAGATATTTAGTTTAGGTTATAAAAGATTATTTTTTTTTTGGTTACGTTTGTTGCTAAAAATGAAGTTGGATTTAGAAGCTCTGGCTTCAGCTGGACATAACTAAAATGTGAGACCATTTGATTCTGTGTCCGTCCATGCCATAAATTATAGCTTGTATTTGTATTTTACGGGATACTTGACACTTGTATCCAATTAGATCATTGGTCAACGTTTGCAATGGATATCCATGATGGTTAACCACCTGGGCAACTGTAACTTCATAACCAATGCATCCTCGAGACCCTTTCAGTGTGTCCATGAGAAGGTAATCAGATCAAAGACTTCATCACAGTATTTAAGGATCAGTGTCCCAAATAAAATGATTCAGACAAAGGAATATATCTGGCTCCTCTAGGTTCCATATAGCAAGCATCAGCATTTTTAAGACTAATCCAAACACATTTTTGTTTGTCGTTTTGGCCAAAATTTTGATGGAAACGGAAAACAACCCAAACAGGAACTGAATTAGCCCTAAGAATGTTAAAAAAATGTAGAGAACAACATACATTGTTATTACTTTTCCAAATATTGAATTTGATAATTAAAGGTTACTTCTGTATTTGCATTCTATTACTTGACACTTGTATCCAATTAGATTGTTGATAGAAGTTTTCTATGGCAATCCATGATTGTTAAGCACCTATGACAGTGTAGCTTCATTACAAACTTACTCTTTGACACCCATTAAGTATGTCCATGAGAAGGTAATCAGATCAAAGACTTCCTCACAGGAATTTTAATCCCAAATACAACTATAAAGGATACATCTGGCCTGAGACCACAGGGTTCCATATGGCAAGCATCAGATCTTTTAAGTCTAAGAATGTTAAACAACTGTAAAGAAAATCACACATTGTTATTACTTATCGAAATATGAAGGATGAAATTTGATAATAAAAGGTTACTTGTCTTAAATAAATTTTATATAATTCTTACTCTCTTGCACATCCATATTTATTTGTGTAGACATTTTGAATCCTTAGCACTAGTGCCCGGATGTCACACAATATTGGTTCTCAGTGCCTGTGTCCAAAATGTTATGACTATGTTTGCAGTTTGCACGTAGACAAATTGACATGAGGACTAAAAGAGCCCAATTTTTTTAACCAAAAGAAAAAAAAGAAAAAGCCAAATTTCAAAACTTAGACAACCTCACCCTTATTCTTATTGCTTGAGTTTGAGTTTGAGCACAAGTGAACATGCATGTAAACAGAAAGTTCATTAGGCATGGGGCCAGATTGACGTTCAATTTGTAAGTCGTCCATGTGAAATTGACTACACAATATATAGCAGAACATTAATTACACTAGAGAGTAGAAGGTGAAAATAATAGATGTCAAGAAATCAAGAACCTGCAATCTGGTCTTGATAGTGTCTAAAAGGGTTGTGACACATGATGCAACTGCACCAGCAACAATTCCTCTTGTAGCCTGAACACCAACTATTTTCCATGTGCTAGGAACAGTTTCCTTCTGATCATTGCCATGGCCTAACAGCCTGCTCAACACAACATAAAAATAAAAGTGAAAATCTTTGATTTAATTCATACTTGAGCAAAGTAATTGCTATTGCCAAGGCTTAGCAGCCTCCTCAAGGCATCATAAACGATAAAAGATTACTAGATATTTGAGCACAGTAATTGTTATTCACTAGTCTTGGATGATTAGATCCTAAGATCCTGAGATCCTAAGAAAATATACTCACTCAAGACAAATGAAGTGAAATAATAAGAAAACATCCTAATAATGTTGATTAGATAAATATTTAGTTCAGCTATAATGTTGATTAAGTATATACTCACTCATCCTAACGATAAAGATTATTAGATATTTATTAGATAAATATTATTAGATATTTAAGTATATAATGTTGATCTAATCATCCTAACGATAAAGATTATTAGATATTTAGTTCAGCTATAATGTTGATTTAAGTATATACTCACTCATCCTAGATCCTGAGATCCTTGCCTCACTTGTTTCACTTACTGTTTTGTGAGTTATAAATAATAAGCATTATTATTTTTTTTTTCTTTTCTTTTCCTTTAGCACCTTATTTCAAGCAAGTCCTCTAAAGTATAAGGCATCCGAATAATTCTACTTCCCAATGGCGTCTTTTGTTTTCAAAATACATAGGCTAATGGATAATCCTATAGTGAGACGAAAAAGTTGCAGCCATCCATCTCTTGAAATTATTTTCAATTGGTGTAATTAACAAGCTACTCTATTTTAGGCTCTCCTAGATGCCTGTGTTGCATGCTCTATTATTTACTTTGTGCTTCAACCACTAAAGATGGTAGTTCTTGACCACATCAATTTGTGAATACAGGGATTAGGAACACACATAGGAAGTACAATGAGATTGGGGTCCCGGATAACATTTTTCAAAAATCCTGATTGTGTCACTTCAAAGCTGTAAGCTTTTTCTTCTACCTACTAATCTATTCTCATACAATTTAGTTTGAAAAATATAAAATTGCTGGAGATATCCTTTCAGTTTGTAAATGCCATTCATTTTTGTTCTGTCTTAATGTTCTTTTTCAGGGTTTTGCTACGTGATGCCGAGAGTTTTGATGTGCTCAAAGTTGAAGCCAATGTACTAATAGTTTTGAGGGTCTACTTACTAGTAGTAGTTGTAAATATATGTATTTGGATGTCCTATTTTGAAAAAATGTAATGAAGATGGTGATATATATTATGTATATATTTGTAAATGGATTAAATGGTACTCTATGACATTTAGATGTTTTCTTGTGAATATGGTTCAAAATGAATGTTTTGAAATTGAATTGAGCAACATTGAGCATTGATCTATAATTTTTTGGAAAGTAATATATAAATGTGCAGAATTGAGCGTTATAAATGTGCTGAATTGAGTCTATAGAGATTATCTATTCATAACGCTTTGAAACTACGCTGAAAATAAGTGTAGCAAAAACTCATCATATTCATGACGTTTATTTTATGACGCTTTTAAAAAATATTTATAACACCCGTTTTCATCACGCTTTCTTTGGAAAAAAAGCGTCATGGTTGGTCATTAATGACGGTTTTTAGCCGTCATTAAAAGGTATTTCTGTTGTAGTAGGTATTTTGTTATGCTGTGTGTCTGTGTTTACAGTGTGTGTGAAGTGCAGTGTTCGAACCATCGACAGTTTCGCTTACTGTTCTATGTTTTATCTTGGATAGAAAGAGCAACAGTTCAGGGTGCACTTCTCAGAGCTTCCTCTTCACGTCCTTCACCTTCTCAGAAACCTTTACGACGTCCGGAGAAAGTGAAGGATGTAAAAATGAAGCTCTCAGAAGTACACCCTGAACAGTTGCTCTTTCTATCCAAGATAAAACATACAACAGTAATCGAAACTGTCGATGGTTCCGAACACTGCATTTCATATTTAATGTAAACACAGACACACATCATCACAAAAATACACATTATATTTTTTTAAAATTTCGGCAGCACCTCCTTTGTATATCAGATCATGGCTTATAACCCAGCGTAGGTAGATTTGTCATCCCCATCGCAGATATCACAAAGTAAATATCACAATAAAAATATGAGGCAGTGCAAAGTAAATATCACAGACACACATCTCACAAACATCCAATAGAGTCAAATAAAAATAGAAGATAAAAAGTTTTCCACCAAGTGTATAAACGAAAGTGTACCAATAAACAATTTGCCCATAGGGCCAATACATACAAGTCATAAAAAAATCAATGAAATCACTGCGAACCCCTGCCGTGCAACTGGGATAGAATGTAGTCATACTGCTCCTGGGTGAGCTGCACCGTATGGGCAGTAGGAGGCAGTACAATGTCTGGAGTCGGCACCGTCGATGGACCGGGAGGACGTATCTGCTCCAGCTCTCGCAGTCGCTCACCATAAATAGCAAGGGTACTCACCACCCTCTCAGTACTCGTCTCAAGCGAAGCCGAAACCTGAGTGAGTGAGGCAGACATGCTCCTCTGCGATCCCTCCAGCTCGACCTGTCTACGCTCTGTGCGCTGTGTAGACTCGGTGAGCGTATGCAAGATGGCAACCGTAGCCTGATGCAGACTCATCAGCTCCTGTATACTGCGCTCGACCGCATCAAATCGTCCGGTGACGATCGGAGGGTCGGATCGTCGCTCGACCGCATCAGAAATCTGCTGCTGCAACTCGCAACGCAGCTCCTCGATCTGACGACGAACATCCTCAGCTCGTGACGATGCCTGCGAAGCCGGAGACTGTGCACTGACAGAGGGGGCCCGGGATGACTCCGAAGCCAAATACGCGCCGTAGGATCCCGTACCGTAGTACGTACCCTTCTGAAGACCGCCAACGGCGGTCATCCAGAGCTCGTCCGGCGATGGAGCTGTAGGCGGCTGGAAGGAAGTACCAACCCCTCCCTCTGCTTGCGCACTAGCTACAGCAGCAGTAGCAGCCGCCTCCTCCTATAGCCGAACAAACTCGGCCTAGAACATGTTTGCTAAAGTCTATATTGATATCTATTTTCCTGTCTTCTAAATTATAGTAAATTAATATAAAGAATAGAACGTACATATGCCTGCGTCGCCCTCTCGTCAATGAACTCCCCAGCCCTCCGATGGGTAACCAGGAAGACGGTCACCATGTTCGAGTCCTCACCCTTTTTACCTGTTAAAATATATTATCTATTATTTGTATTAAATATTCTATCGAACTATATATAAATTAATGTCCATCATAGGAAACGTACCAGACGACGAAAATGCTCCGTCACCGGAATGGAGCCACCACACCACTTACCGGCGCTCGACCGCGCCACCTTGGCCTTGTCAGACTGCTCCTGGTAATTGGGCTCGCTGAATCTAGCCTTCATCGCAGCCCACTGCTCTGGCGTGATCCAACCATGGATCGGCTGTCTGGAGCGATCACGAGACTTCTGGTCGTGGATCGCATCACGGATGAGCTTGGCTGCGACGGCAGAAAATTGGCCCTCGATCCTCGCCGCCCGGTGTGGTGGATAGAAATAGGTCCTCTACAAGAAGTAAAATACAAAATTTATACAATATACAAAAATGATTATTAAAATTTAAAAATAAACAAAATTTTTACCTTGAAGTGGGCGAACCAAAAGGCCTTCCTATCTGCGGGAGCATCTGAGTAGTTAATCCAAGGCCCACCATAGTTCTGCCTCAGAAATACTTCCAGCTGTCTCTGTACTGCAGAAGGCCGATATCTATACAATAATAATTTTTCATGAATATATATGTATATATAAACATTTGAGAAATATATATTAATTAATTAACTTACTTCATAGGCCCGTCCGTCCAAATCTCCATACGCGTCTCGCCCGGGGGAGCGCATGGAGGGTCGCTCTCACCTCCTGCCTGGGCAGGATCAGTCTGATCGCCGTCCTCTATTTGCTCGGCGTGGGCTCCCTCCATAGAGCCGTCGACAGGAGGAATGCTGGACGGGGGATCAGAGATGCTGGACGCGGGATCAGGAAGGCTGGACGACGAGGGAGAAGTCGCCAACCTGCTAGAACTGCCCTGTCCCGGTAATGGACCGGGAACAGAACGGTACACTGGCGTACTTGGAGATGAGGATGAGGGTACGAAACTGCCCTCTCCATCCCCAGGCCGAGACTGACGGGACTGCCTAATGTAAAATCCTCCGCGTCGTCCTCCTGGTCTAGTCATACCTGATAATAACATATGACAATAAAACAAAAATACATATTTATATGATAGACATCACAAATTTTTTGAAAAATATTATAGTCACAGATAAAAGTGTCAATAAAGTGTCACTGAAGTGTCACGGATTTATATGATAGAAGTGTCACTAAAGTGTCAAATATGATGATAAAACAAACGTACAGATTTAATCCTCTTCTGAAAATTCATCTAGTTTGTTTAGCTCATCTACTTCTTCTTCTTCTTCTTCTTCTTCTTTCTTCTTCTTCTTCTTTTTCTTCTTCTTCTTCTTCTTCTTCTTCTTCTTCTTCTTCTTTCTCTTCCTCCTCTACATCTTCACTTTCATCTGCATCTTCCTCTTCAGATAATTCTACTTTTTCTACACAATTAGATGTATAATAAGGAACTTCCATCGTGTCCACTTCTATAATATTTGTTACAAGAGGTAGTTCATCCTGTTGATAAGCTATATCGTCAACCTCAAAGGTATTTCTAGTTTTGGTCTTGCATACTGCCCACCAGTCCGACCTTGTTGTTCCCCGTTTAGGATAACTTGTGAAGTACACAAGCTGAGCCTGACTTAATAGGATAAATTGTTCATATGCTTGATATCGACGCCGATAGTTTATATCAATAAGACCGTGCTTGTCTACTTTCCAACCTTGACCTTCAATCGGATCGAACCAATCACACCTGAATAACACAATCTTAGCATGCTCTATTCCATAACTATATGTCAGCTCCACGATCTCCCGTAGCACACCATAGAAATCGTTGCCCGTATCAACATCTTTGTAGTTCGAAGATCTGATACACAAACAGCTGTTTTTGGTGGAGTCGAGATCCACAAAGTTGTCTCCAATCGGGCAAGTTGTTGACTTGAACCTAAACCCATTAACACAGTAGCTTGGCCATTTTTTGCAGCATAAATTGGTCCCTTGGCTAGCGTTCTAATAGACTCATTCTCAAGTCTTGCGTATGGACAATCGACCTAAATACCACGAAAGAAGCAATTAAGCTCATTCTCAATCAAGTGCATATACAGAAAGGTAATTACAGAGTTCTCAAGTCTTATATATGCACTCAACCATGATGGAAAATAACGCCTCATTTCTTGTTCTAGTTCTTCTTCTGTTATATGTGGCCTACCTGACCTCACATCATCATTAAATATGCTGAAAACAACATCGTGCAATTAATGTAATAGTATAATAATCAATACTATTAAAATAATATAGACGTATTATTTACTTATCCCTCCAGTTTCTCTACTTTCTCCTCGTCGCTGTTGAGTAATACATATACCTGAGCAGCCCTTAGCTCATCATCGTTCAGATATCTCTTCTTCATTTTACCCGATGGCTTTCCTGGAGCATTGAATACCTTCAGTATTGTATCATTACTTTCATGATCTCCGTCGTCATTTCTGGAAGTTCTCGTTCTATTAGTTGTAACATGAGGCTTGAAATACATCGAACAAAAGTTTGTAATCTCCTCGAGAACATAGGCTTCACAAATAGAACCCTCAACCCGTGCCTTATTTTTTACCTTTCTTTTTAGGAGATTCAAATGTCGCTCGAACGGGTACATCCATCGATATTCGACGGGTCCACCAACACGTGCCTCATAGGATAGATAAATCGGCAAATGCTCCATAGAGTCGAAGAATCCAGGAGGAAACACCCTCTCTAGCTTGCATAGTGTTACCGCAATGTCCTTCTCTTGCTTTTCTAGACGATCAACGAGCAATTTCTTAGAACAAAGATCCCTAAACAATATGCTAAGCTCCGTCAATAGATCCCAAACTGCCTGCGGTAAGAATTCTCGAAATGCAATCGGAATTAACCTCTCCATGAATACGTGACAGTGTAGCTCTTCATACCCGTCAATTTGTTTTCCTTCGGATCGACACATCTTCTCAGATTTGACACATATCCGTCTGGAAATTTTAGGCCCTGGATCCACCGACAAAGTCTCACTTTATCCTCCTTGTCCAGCGAGAAAATTGACTTCGGCAGGAACTGTTTTCCATTCTGCTGTATCAAATGCAACGCAGGGTGTTTGTATATTTCTTCTAAGTCCAACCTGGCCTTGGGATTGTCTTTCGTTTTTTCCTTTACGTCCATCACAGTATTAATTATGTTATCAAACACATTCTTCTCAATATACATGACATCAAGATTATGTCCGATCAGATTGGTACTCCAGTATGGCAGATCCCAGAATATGCTCCTCTTTGTCCAGTTATGATCTCTACCAAATCTATCGCACTTGTACCCAGTTGTAGGATCTTCGATAGCACTTGGAAAATCTTTAACCTCCTCCCATATCGTGGCTCCGTACCACCTTGGCGGTGGATCACCCTTCTCTACAACGCCGGCACGGAATGCATTCTTGTTCCTTCTGAACGGATGATCTTTTGGCAGAAATTACCGATGACAATCAAAGAAGTACGGTTTTCTTCCATGTTTCAAACGAAAAACCTTACTACGGTCCATGCAATACGGACATGAGAGACGGCCATGAGTGCTCCATCCAGATAACATTTCATAGGCCGGAAAGTCATTGATGGTCCACATAAGGGTTGCCTTCATCTAAAAATTTTGTTTCCTGGAAACATCGTACGTGTTAGCGCCTACTTCCTATAACTGATTCAACTCATCTATCAAAGGCTGTAAGTACACGTCAATATTCCTCTTGGGATTGTTCGGACCAGGAATTATAACGGTTAGAAACATGTACTGAGTCTTCATGCATATCCAAGGCGGTAGGTTATACGGAGTGACAATCACCGGCCAGCACGAATACTGGGATCCTGAAAGACCAAAAGGAGTAAAACCGTCAGAAGATAGTCCCAACCTGACATTACGCGGATCTGAAGCAAAATCAGGATACACTCGATCAAAGTGCTTCCACGCTTCTCCATTGGATGGGTGATCCAACAATCCTTTAATCTGTTCTCGCATGTGCCAACTCATATTTTCGACCGTCTCTTTCACCATAAATAATCTTTGCAACCACGGCGTTAAAGGCAAGTAGTGCATTGAATCGGTCGGTCTTCTTGCACCGGTAGAGCTTTCTGTACTAGTTGTCTTATAGCGATCAGCACCACAAAATCTGCACACACCTGCGTCCTTGTCGTCTTTGTAGTACAGCATGCACCCATTGCGACAGTAATCGATTTTCTCGTATCCCATCCAGAGCGATCTCACCATCCTCTTAGACCGGTAGAAGTCTTTAGGCAACTTAGCACCCGCCGACAAGATCTCTATAATCAACTCCAACACTCAGTTGTAGCATTCTTACGATATGTTAAAATCTGACTTAATGCTCAACAGTCTTGTAACCACCTCCAACGGTGAATGATCCTGACAACCAGGATACAATGGAGTCCTTGCATTCTCCAGCAACTCCATGAACTGTGCAGCATCGGCGTTCGGTGCCTCCTCAGGTGCATCATAAACGAAACTAGGCCCCCCAGCGTCGAAAATCATGTTCACGCACCCGTCGTCGTATGCATGATTATCTGAAACAAAATTAGGTCCCGCATGCATATACGGCTCAACATAAGGCTCCGGCTCTGATGCTAAAGACACAAGTTCTCCGTGTGCGGTTCACTGATAGTAATTAGGCATAAAATCCCTCGAGTACAAATGATATGTCACTTCCACTTCTGGATAATATTTCATGTTATGACATTTCACACATGGACACTTAATTTTGGTGCCGTTCATGTACTGAGGGAACGCCTTAGCAAACTGCAGGAACTGCTCTACTCCCGCTATGTATTCATCCTGTACACCACACATATCATCAGGACGATGATTGTACATCCATGAACGATTCTGCAAGTAGTAATTCATATCCATTTGGAAATAATTCTGTAAAGATGGACACACATTATCCAATAGGCACAAATTCGTATATTATGTCTTATTATGGGACACACATTAGTAGCGGACAGTTACTAATAACAATGATATACAATCTAGGTCAAACTAGATTGTACTAAGTCAAACAAGGTCAAGCTAAGTCAAACAAAGTCAAACAAGGTCAAACAAGGTCAAAGTAGGTCATGGGTTGACCTATAGTCGACTTTGTCAACTCTTAGTCCAATTTAGGTCAGATGTTGAGTCTACTTTGACTTTCAGTCAAAATAGTCAACCTTGGTCAAACAAGGTCAAATCTAAGTCAAATATTCTATTTCTAGTCATTACCTACCAAGGTACCCTTTATCTTATCGCTATTGGTATCCCAATACCAATACCTTATAATTCATATCTTACTAGGCCCTAACTAGCCCATACTAGCTAGCACACACTATCCAAGGCTATACAAGCCTAACCTATAATTCAAGTACCAATAATGACCAAAGTCAACTCAAGCTATCTCATACACACAAGTAATATCTTGGTGTCATTTGTTTAGTCTTAAAAAAACACAATCAACTAAAACTAGTACCAAGTAATGAGCAATAGTGAGTTACCAAAGCAAACTGATCAGACTAAAGAATGCCAATCAACTTGGAAAGATGGATACACTGTTGACCATTTAACAAACATGAAGACGACAACAACAAAAAACATTGTTAAACAACAATCATCAATAATGAAACTAGAACACTTTCTCTACATTCATCACAATCAAGAAACCCTTACACTACAAACCTCCATAGTTGTTCAGAGATCAAAGGATGGATCAGTATCAATCTAGACAGTCAAATCTCGAAAATGAAGATGGCATATAGATAGGGTGTATATGATAGGTTTGCATATGTATGTGTGTTTGGATGTGATACCATTTTGTGTCAATGGGGCAATGTGTGTGTGTAGAGTACATGGTGCATATAGATAGGATGTATGTGATAGGTTTGCATATGTGTGTAAAGTATATGGGACTGTTCTTATTTTGTGTATGTGTCAAAAATGGTTTAGACATAGGTGTGTGTCAAAAATGGCAGTTAGCTACTAGGGTGTTGTGTTGTGGTACATGTATGTGTGTGTATTTGTAACCTGGAAAACAGTGTGTCAAATGAGGGTGTGTGTGTGTAGAGTGGACATGTAACAGAGAAAACAATGTGTTAACAGGGAAAAGCAGCTAGTGTAATGTATGTAATGAAATTCAGTGTTCATGTGGATGTGTATGGTACATGTGAACTCAGTGGTGTGAGCCATTCTCAGGAAAATGGTTCCCAGGTTTGTGACAATTTATTAACCCCAAACCAATCCAAAATTCATTTCGAAATCCCTATTTGTCCAATGTAAATCCTAACCATAGTAGCTAACACACAGGTGAAAGTATTTAACATGAAAGTTAATCATCAAAATTAGTTTGAGAACAAGGAATTAAAATTAGAATTTAAACTAACAGGACTGTTCAGTCTAAACAGCCCATTCCTATATTCGAATCCAATATAGGAGGAGGAGTATGTGTGTGTGTGTCTGTGTCTGTGTGTGTGTGTGTGTGTGTGTGTGTGTGTGTGTGTGTGTGTGTGTGTGTGTGTGTCTGTGTCTGTGTCTCTGTGTGTGTGTGTGTCCGTATCCGTATGTGTCCGTGTGTGTATGTGTGTGTGTCTGTGTCTATGTCTGTGTGTGTGTGTGTCCGTGTCCGTGTGTGTCCGTGTGTGTGTGTGTGTGTCCGTGGGAGAGGAGGAGGAGGAGGAGTTAGGTTAGGGTTTACCTGACGAAGAGGAGGAGGAGCTCGAGGAGGAGGAGGAGCACGACGGGGTAGGGGTCGCCGGGGGGGGAGTCGCCGGAGGAAATCGCGGGGGGGGGGGGGGGGGAGTCGCCGGAGGAGCTCGAGGAGGGGGAGAAAATTTTGGAGAGGGGGGAAAAATTTTTGAGTGGGGGGAAAAAAAAGCACAGCGTGCCCTAAGTAAAATAGTTAGCGACGTCACCAGTCGACGTCGCTAACCGTCGCAAAATTTTTAATATAGGCGACATATTTAAAAAATATGTCGCTGGACGTCGCTATTCAGCGACGTAGTGTATATAGTGTCGCTGATCGTCGCTATTCAGCGACGGTTTGCGACATCCATAGAAGGGAGTCGCTATATTATATGTTTAGCGACGGAATTTTATTCCGTCGCTAAATAACGTCGCTAATAGAGCATATTTTAGTAGTGTAATTTTTGTTGTTGTACAAAATGAGGAGAGAGCACCCTTTTTATAAGGCTCTTGGAAGAGTCTACACACTTATTAAATATAGTATGGAATCATTCTAGACTCTTTTACAATTAATATTAAGATATCTCTAGAACATAGATATTTTTCATGAACTTTCTAGGTAAAGAAGTTTCTAAAACATGAACTAAACTCAAAACTAAAATGGACATAATGGACAAAGTCCAATAGTAGTGAATTAATTTGTTAGGCTCAAAATATTATCGCAAAATCAAGTTTATTTCCAACAAGTTGAAGAACTCTCCCTTCAGCCTCCACAGGAGATCCGTCCCAACAAGCCGAGGCAGCCCCTCCTTGAGATAAACCATGCTGATTGCCAACCACAACAACATAAATCATTTTCCCATTTACAAATGCCCCGTCAAAGTTGCACTTGACTTCAATGTGTCTGGGTTTTTAAAATTAAAGCCGCTTATATTCATGCATGATGAGTTTTGGATCCGGGTTTGTCTATTACCATAGTTTGTTCGAAAACTCTGGAGTTCTGACAAGGGTTAAGACTGTTAGGCTATGTTTGGTAGGAAGGATGAAAAAGTGGAAGGAAGAAAAAAGAGTAGGATTTATTTTCCTTCCTTATGGAAAGTAAAAATCATTTCCTTCCTTTGTGTTTGGTAGCAAGGATAAAAAAAGATAAGGGATGCATTTTCCTTTGTTTGGTATGAAAGAAAAAGTAGAAGGAAAGAAAGTAAAAAAATATAGAGTTTACCAATTATATCCTCAATTAATATCACTTATTTACCATTTGACTTCTTGAATAATTTTTAAATAATACATTCATATGTGGGTATAATTGTTTATTACTACAAGCATCCACTTTTTCTCCCACTTTTGGGGGGATTGGATTTCTTAGGTAATGAGAGAAAAGTAATCCTTTCACTTTTTCTTCCTTCAGTAATCCTTTCACTTTTTCTTCCTTCCTATTTTTCTTTCATACCAAACAAGAGAAAATGAGTCTTTCCCTCCACTTTTCCCTCATCTATTTTCTTTCCTTACACTTTTCCCTCCTACCAAACACACCCTTATGCCTCGTTTGGTTCGCGGAATGGAAAGGAAAGGAAACTGATTCCTTGGTATTTCCTTTCCTTTAGGAAATTATAATTCCTATAAACTTTCATTTCCGGTGTTTGGAAAGATCGGGATTATAGCCGGAATATATCTTTAATTTCAATTATAGTATTTGGTGTTTGTAAGGAAATGAAACAAAATCAAGTCAATTTTCCAAAAAATACCCTCGTGCTAATAAAAATAATTATTACTTAGAAATATTTTTGTCTAAAAGATATTATGGATAAAAATGGTAAATAATATTATGAACATGGATATTTTGGTCAAAACTTTTTATAATAAATGCGGGAAAGTTGGAGGGAAAGTGATTCCTTAGATAAATGAGAGGAACCACTTTTCCCCTATTTTCCTACCTCTTGGGAATCATTTTTTCTTTCAAACAACTTTCCTTTGGCTCCCAAATATAGGAAAGGAATCACTTTCCTTTCCCAAGCTCAAATTCTGGTAACTAAACGAGGACTTAAGGTGTGTTTGGTAGGAGGAAAAAGTGGGAGGAAGGAAAATAGAGGAGGAAAAAGTGAAGGAAAAGATTCGTTTTCTCTTGTTTGGTATGAAAGGAAAATAGGAAGGAAGGAAAAGTGGAGGGATTACTTTTCCTTCATAACCTAATAAATCCAATCCCCCCAAAAGTGGGAGGAAAAGTGGAGGCTTGTATTAATTAACAATTATACCCCTATATGAATATATTATTTAAAAATTATTTATAAAGTCAAATAGTAAATAAGTGTTTTTAGTTGAGGGTAGAATTGGTAAAATGCATCGCTTATCTTTTCCACTACAAAACACAAAGGAAATGATCTTTCCTTTCCACATGGAAGGAAAATAAATTCTTATCTTTTTTCTTCCTTCCACTTTTTCATCCTTCCTACTAAACACAGCCTTAAGTAACTCAACAAATGTGAAACTTCACAAGGGTTGAGTGACTTAACAATATGTGAAACTTAAATTTTCTTTTCTTGTTTTAATGCAGTCACATATTTCCGTTATACATAGACAGTAAGGATGTTTCTACAACAAGTGCCCACATTAAGCAGGATGGCTAGAAGGAAATTGTTTAACATGACCTGCTATGAACTGAGAAATGTCTGACATTATTCTCAAGGTTGCTTGAATATTTTCCAGGAAGACTTCTAAACAAAGAGTCCCTAGACAACCATGGACCATCATCAGATTGATCTTTATTCAGTAAGTATCTTAACATTCTTGTTCAGTATACATGAATAGAATTTTTGTTGGTTACCTGATTTATCACATAGGTAAAATGGAGACCAACACTACTACAAAAATAGTTAGTAATGACACTATATAGATGACATTCATAAAAAAATGTCATTGATGATATTTTTAAAGTCAGATCATTAAATGATTGTCATTAATAACGCAACAAATTGAAACTATTTTGCCCACTTTTCATCATTCACTGCCATTGTTAAGTTTTGATCCATAGAAGTCTAATTTACTTTTGTGATGTCGTCCATGTTAGAAAAATTATACAAAAGCATGCAATTAGAAAAATCGCAGAAATTAAAGATAAAAATTGAGAGTAAAGGATTCAAGACATGTTACAGACGCTATCATTAGAATAGATTTCATCCCTACTAACAGTGCAGTAGAAAAAGACGATATACTCCCGAAGATAGAATGAATGTAGACGACCCGTTTCATTGTACAGCCAGTGGCAAATCCAACGACCGATTAACAGCCTTACCCGATTGATAAGATGGACTGGTGGAGATTTGAGGGAGTTTTTAGTTCTGGTCGATTTTCTTCCTTCTTAGATGATTTTTTCGAGAGAAATGTGGGGAAACAGAAAATTTGTTTCTAAACATATTCTCTTAATCGTGTACAATAATTATGTGCACCAATAACCCCTTAACAGGATTATGTGAGAGATCCGTGGCAGCGAAAGACAAGAACCGTAACTCAAAATATATATATATATATATATATATATATATATATATATATATATATATATATATATATATAGCAAATTTGGAAGAATCGCAACAAGGCGAAATACAAAGGTCACCTTTTCTCAGCCGACCAGCTCATTCGGGAAGTCTTCCGCCAATGCCGTAAACGGAGCACCCTGTGCTCCCACAGCCCGACCGCATTCTGGTCCTCGCTCCACCCCTAACTCTGACCGTTTGTGTCGTTTCTTCCCCTCTTTTCTTTTGGTGGTAGGCGTCTTCTTTTTGTGCCTTGTATACGTGTTCAGGCCTCGACATTTTGGGCCTTGATTAATAAAATGAGGGAATTTAGTTTATATATATATATATATATATATATATATATATATATATATATATATATATATATATATAGCAAATGACCTCACTACTAAAATATCATCTAATAGCGACGTAATTTAGCGACGGCAAGAAATAACGTCGCTAGTTATGAAATATAGCGACAACTTTATATACACGTCGCAAAATAACGCTGCCTAGCGACGTTCCGCGACAGGAGTTTACTACGTCGCTGAATAGCGACGTTCAGCGACATATTATTAACATATGTTGCCAATTTTGCGACGTTCAGCGACATACAACACTTGACGTCGCTAATATTTTTACTTAGGGCACACCGTTTCCTTCTTTCCCCCTCACTCTCACTCGAAAATTCTAATTCGCCCCCCCCCCCCCCCCCCCGCGACTCCCTCCCCCTCTGTCAGTGCCCTCCCACCCCCGGCGACCCCCTCCCCCCGGCGACTCCCTCCCCCTCCGGCGAGCTCCTCTTCCTCGAGATCCTCCTCCTCGAGCTCCTCCTCCCCCAATCCGAGCTCCTCCTCCTCTTCCTCAGATAAACCCTAACCTAACTCCTCTCCCTCCTCCTCCTTCTCCTCTCCTACGGACACACACGGACACACGGACACACATCGTGTCCCCAAAGACTCGTGCCCATTGGATTCGTGTCGAGTGAGAAATCACTCTCGTACTGGTTCACACTAGGTTCGTGTACCGTGTCCAGTTTTGGATGTGTTGAGTTTGGTTTGTTTTTGGACACATTGTGTCGAGTATTTGGACACGAGTTTGGTTTAGGAGACACGTACACACATGACACTTGTATATGCACACTTGACACTATACACTCTCTATCTCTCTAGTATATAAATTCATAACTTGTTGAATGTATATATTGTGTCCCCTTGGTTATAGCCTAGTATATGTAAATATCTTAACCTATATATGTATGCCTATATATATATATATATATATATATATATATATATATATATATATAGTAAATATATAGGTAGTTGTGTGATTGATGGCTTGTTTAGATGTGGTAGTGTGAGTGTGAGTGAAGAGGGATATTGAGATAAGTGTTAGATTGTGTGTGTGTGTGTGTGTGTTTGAGAGTGAGAAAGGTGAGAGGGATTTAGATATGTATCCATAAGTTAGTATCCTAAGTTAGATATTTAGGATAGTATCCTAGGCACTAATTTAATATCTTGTTTAGGATGTTAGTATCCTAGAGTTAGATAAGTGAGTTAATATCTTAGGATACTAGAAGTTAGTATCCTAAATAGGTTAGTTAGTGTCTTGGATAGGTTAGTTAGTATCCTATTTATCCTAGATAAGTTAGTATCCTAAGTTAGATATCTTAGGATAGTTAGATTATGCTAGTATCTTGAGGGTATCAAGATAATAGGATATTAGGATATGGGCTAGAAGTTAGTACCCTAAGTTAGTATCTTGGCTAGAATTTGGTATCCTAGGATAGTTAGATATCCTAGTATCTTAAGAGTGTCCTAGATTAGTCTATGGTAATATGATACCCTATAGGGTATATCTCCATGTAAATATTAGAGTATCTTAGGAGTGTTGGTATATTGTTAGAACGGTAGAGTTAGTATCCTAAGGTATCTAAGGTATTAGCAAAGTAATGAGAATTACCTATAGCCTAAGGATAAGGTATTAGCTAAGGTAATGGGTATGATGTTAAGGAAGGTGGATAGATACTAGCCTAAGGTAGATGGTAATATCTATTAGCCTAAGGTATTGAGTTATCTACAAGCCTAAGGGTAGGATATTAGTAGGATATGATATTATCTAGTATCTAAGGTAAAGTGGATGTTAAGGTATTAGTTACCTAGACTAAGATATTGATATTCCAACTTAAGGTATTGGTATTGGGATACCAATAGCGATAAGGTAAAGGGTACCTTGGTAGGTAATGACTAAAAATATGATATTTGACTTAGATTTGACCTTGTTTGACCAAGGTTGACTATTTTGACTGAAAGTCAAAGTAGAGTCAACATCTGACCTAGATTGGACTAAGAGTTGACAAAGTCAACTATAGGTCAACCCTTGACCTAGTTTGACCTTGTTTGACTTTATTTGACTTAGCTTGACCTTATTTGACTTTGTTTGACTTAGTACAACCTAGTTTGACCTAGACTGCATATCATTGTTATTAGTAACTGTCCGCTACTAAAGTGTGTCCTATAATAAGACATAATATACGAATTTGTGCCTGTTGGATAATGTGTGTCCATCTTTACAGAATTATTTCCAAATGGATATGAATTACTACTTGCAGAATCGTTCATGGATGTACAATCGTCGTCCTGATGATATGTGTGGTGTGCGGGATGAATACATAGCGGGAGTAGAGCAGTTCCTGCAGTTTGCTAAGACGTTCCCTCAGTACATGGACGACACCAAAATTAAGTGTCCGTGTGTGAAATGTCATAACGTGAAATATTATCCAGAAGTGGAAATGATATATCATTTATACTCGAGGGATTTCACGCCTAATTACTATCAGTGGACCGCACACGGAGAACTTGTCTTTAGCATCAGAGCCGGAGCCTTATGTTGAGCCGTATATACATGCGGGACCTAATTTTGTTTTAGATAATCATGCATACGACGACGGGTGCATGAACATAGTTTTCGATGCTGCGGGGCCTAGTTTCGTTCATGATGCACCTGAGGAGGCACCGAACGCCGATGTGTACAGTTCATGGAGTTGTTGGAGAATGCAAAGACTCCATTGTATCCTGGTTGTGAGGATCATTCACCGTTGGAGGTGGTTACAAGACAGTTGAGCATTAAGTCAGATTTTAACATGTCGCAAGAATGCTACAACCGAGTGTTGGAGTTGATTATAGAGATCTTACCGGCGGGTGCTAAGTTGCCTAAAGACTTCTACCGGTCTAAGAGGATGGTGAGATCGCTCTGGATGGGATATAAGAAAATCGATTCTTGTCGCAATGGGTGCATGTTGTACTACAAAGACGACAAGGACGCAGATGTGTGCAGATTTTATGGTGTTAATCGCTATAAAACAACTAGTACAGGAAGATCTACCAGTGCAAGAAGACCGACCGATTCAATGCACTACTTGCCTTTAATGCCGCGGTTGCAAAGATTATTTATGGTGAAAAAGACGGCCAAAAATATGAGTTGGCACATGCGAGAACAGATTGAAGGAGTGTTGGATCACCCATCCGATGGAGAAGCGTGGAAGCACTTTGATCGAGTGTATCCTGATTTTGCTTCAGATCCGCGTAATGTCAGGTTGGGACTATCTTCTGACGGTTTTACTCCTTTTGGTCTTTCGGAATCCCAGTATTCGTGCTGGCATGTGATTGTCACTCCGTATAACCTACCGCCTTGGATGTGCATGAAGACTCAGTACATGTTTCTAACCGTTATAATTCCTGGTCTGAACAATCCCAAGAGGAATATTGATGTGTACTTACAGCCTTTGATAGATGAGTTGAATCAGTTATGGGAAGTAGGCGCTAACACGTACGATGTTTCCAGGAAGCAGAATTTTCAGATGAAGGCAACCCTTATGTGGACCATCAATGACTTTCCGGCCAATGGCATGTTATCTGGATGGAGCACTCATGGCCGTCTCTCATGTCCATATTGCATGGACCGTAGTAAGGCTTTTCGCTTGAATCACGGAGGAAAACCGTGCTTCTTTGATTGTCATCGGCAATTTATGCCAAAATATCATCCGTTCAGAAGGAACATGAATGCATTCCGTGCCGGCGTTGTAGAGAAGGGTGATCCACCGCCAAGGTGGTGTGGAGCTACGATATGGGAGGAGGTTAAAGATTTTTCAAGTGCTATCGAAGATCCTACAACTGGGTACAAGTGCGATGGATTTGGTAGAGATCATAACTAGACAAAAAGGAGCATATTCTGGGATCTGCCATACTAGAGTACCAATCTGATCAGACATAATCTTGATGTCATGCATATTGAGAAGAATGTGTTTGATAACATAATTAATACTGTGATGGACGTAAAGGGAAAAACGAAAGACAATCCCAAGGCCAGGTTGGACTTAAAAGAAATATGCAAACGCCCTGCGTTGCATTTGATAGAGCAGAATGGAAAATAGTTCCTGCCGAAGTCAACTTTCTCGCTGGATAAAGAGGATAAAGTGAGACTTTGTCGGTGGATCTAGGGCCTAAAATTTCCAGACGGATATGTGTCAAATCTGAGAAGATGTGTCGATCCGAAGGAAAACAAATTGACGGGTATGAAGAGCCACGACTGTCACGTATTCATGGAGAGGTTAATTCCGATTGTATTTTGGGAATTCTTACCGCAGGCAGTTTGGGATCCATTGACGGAGCTTAGCATATTCTTCAGGGATCTTTGTTCTAAGAAATTGCTCGTTGATCGTCTAGAAAAGCAAGAGAAGGACATTGTGGTAACACTGTGCAAGCTAGAGAGGGTGTTTCCTCCTGGATTCTTCGACTCTATGGAGCATTTGTCGATTCATCTATCCTATGAGGCACGTGTTGGTAGACCCGTCGAATATCGATGGATGTACCCGTTCGAGTGACATTTGAATCACCTAAAAAAAAGGTGAAAAATAAGGCACGGATCGAGGGTTCTATTTGTGAAGCCTATGTTCTCGAGGAGATTACAAACTTTTGTTCGATGTATTTCAAGCCTCATGTTGCAACTAATAGAACGAGAGCTTCCAGAAATGATGACGGAGATCATGAAAGTAATGATACAATACTGAAGGTATTCAATGCTCCAGGAAAGCCATCGGGTAAAATGAAGAAGAGATATCTGAACGATGATGAGCTAAGGGCTGCTCAGGTGTATGTATTATTCAACTGCGACGAGGAGAAAGTAGAGAAACTGGAGGAATAAGTAATTAATACGTTTATATTATTTTAATAGTGTTGATTATTATACTATTACATTAATTGAACGATGTTGTTTTCAGCATATTTAATGATGATGTGAGGTCAGGTAGGCCACACATAACAGAAGAAGAACAAGAACAAAAAATGAGGCGTTATTTTCTATCTTGGTTGAGTGCATATGTAAGACTGGAGAACTCTGCAATTACCTTTCTGTATATGCACTTGATTGAGAATGAGCTTAATTGCTTCTTTCGTGGTATTTAGGTCGATCGTCCATACGCAAGACTTGAGAATGAGTCTATTAGAACGCTAGCCAAGGGACCAATTTATGCTGCAAAAATATGGCCAAACTACTGTGTTAATGGATTTAGGTTCAAGTCAACAACTTGCCCGATCAGAGACAACTTTGTGGATCTCGACTCCACCAAAAACAGCTGTTTGTGTATCAGATCTTCGAACTACAAAGATGTTGATACGGGCAACGATTTCTATGGCGTGCTACGGGAGATCGTGGAGCTGACATATAGTTATGGAATAGAGCCTGCTAAGATTGTGTTATTCAAGTGTGATTGGTTCGATCCGATTGAAGGTCAAGGTTGGAAAGTAGACAAGCACGGTCTTGTTGATATAAACTATCGGCGTCGATATCAAGCCTATGAACCATTTGTCCTATCAAGTCAGGCTCAGCTCGTGTACTTCACAAGTTATCCTAAACGGGAAATAACAAGGTCGTACTGGTGGACAGTATGTAAGACCAAAGCTAGAAATACCTTTGAGGTTGACGATATAGCTTATCAAGAGGATGAACTACCTCTTGTAACAAATATTATAGAAGTGGACACGACGGAAGTTCCTCATTACACATCTAATTGTGTAGAAGAAGTAGAATTATCTGAAGAGGAAGATGCAGATGAAAGTGAAGATGTAGAGGAGGAAGAAGAAGAAGAAGAAGTAGATGAGCTAAACGAACTAGATGAATTTTCAGAAGAGGATTAAATCTGTACGTTTGTTTTATCATCATATTTGACACTTTAGTGTCACTTCTATCATATAAATCTGTGACACTTCAGTGACACTTTATTGACACTTTTTGATATTTTTCAAAAATCTGTGATGTCTATCATATAAATATGTTTTTTGTTTTATTGGCATATGTTATTATCAGGTATGACTAGACCATCTGGACGACGCGGAGGATTTTATATTAGGCAGTCCCGTCAGCCTCGGACTGGGAATGGAGATTTCGTACCCTCATCCTCATCTCCGAGTACGCTATTGTACCGTTCTGTTCCCGGACCATTACCGGGACAGGGCAGTTCCAGTAGGTTGGCGACTCCTCCCTCGTCGTCTAGCCTTCTTGATCCCGCGTCCAGCATCCATGATCCCCCGTCCAGCATTCCTCCTGCCGACGGCTCCATGGGGGAGCCGACGCCGAGCATATGGAGGACGGCGATCAGACTGATCCTGCCCAGGCAGGAGGTGAGAGCGACCCTCCATGCGCTCCCCCGGGCGAGACGCGAATGGAGATTTGGACGGACTGGCCTATGAAGTAAGTTAATTAATTAATATATATTTCTCAAATGATTATATGTACATATATATTCATGAAAAATTATTATTGTATAGATATCGGCCTTCTGCAGTACAGAGACAGCTGGGGGTATTTCTGATGCAGAACTATGGTGGGCCTTGGATTAACTACTCAGATGCTCCCGCAGATAGGAAGGCCTTTTGGTTCGTCCACTTCAAGGTAAAAAATTTGTTTATTTTTAAATTTTAATAATCATTTTTGTATATTATACAACTTTTGTATTTTACTTCTTGTAGAGGACCTATTTCTATCCACCACACCGGGCGGCGAGGATCGAGGGCTAATTTTCTGCCGTCGCAGCCAAGCTCATCTGTGATGCGATCCACGACCAGAAGTCTCGTGATCGCTCTGGACAGCCGATCCATGGTTGGATCACACCAGAGCAGTAGGCTGCGATGAAGTCTAGATTCAGCGAGCCCAATTACCAGGAGCAGTCTGACAAGGCCAAGGTGGCGCGGTCGAGCGCCGGTAAGTGGTGTGGTGGCTCCATTCCGATGACGGAGCATTTTCGTCGTCTGGTACGTTTCCTATGACGGACATTAATTTATATATAGTTCGATAGAATATTTAATACTAATAATAGATAATATATTTTAACAGGTAAAAAAGGGTGAGGACCCGAACATGGTGACCGTCTTCCTGGTCACCCATCGGAGGGCTAGGGAGTTCATTGACGAGAGGGCGACGCAGGCATATGTACGTTCTATTCTTTATATTAATTTATTATAATTTAGAAAACAGGAAAATAGATATCAATATAGACTTTAGTAAACACTTACACGTTAGCAAACATGTTCTAGGCCGAGTTTGTTCGGCTACAGGAGGAGGCGGCTGCTGCTGCTAGTGCGCAAGCAAAGGGAGGGGCTGGTACTTCCTCCCAGCCGCCTACAGCTCCATCGTCGGACGAGCTCTGGATGACTGCCGTTGGCGGTCTTCAGAAGGGTACGTACTACGGTACGGGATCCTATGGCACGTATTTTGGCTTCGGAGTCATCCCGGGCCCCCTCTGTCAGTGCGCAGTCTCCGGATTCGCAGGTGTCGTCACGAACTGAGGATATTCGTCGTGAGATCGAGGAGCTGCGTCGCGAGTTGCAGTAGCAGATTTCTGATGCGATCGAGCGACAATCCGACCCTCCGATCGTCACCGGACGATTTGATATGATCGAGCGCAGTATACAGGAGCTGATGAGTCTGCATCAGGCTACAGCTGCCAGCTTGCACACGCTCACCGAGTCTACGCAGCGCACAGAGCGTAGACAGGTCGAGCTGGAGGGATCGCAGAGGAGCATGTCTGCCTCACTCACTCAGGTTTCGGCTTCGCTTGAGGCAAGTACTGAGAGGGTAGTGAGTACCCTTGCTGTTTATGGTGAGCGACTGTGAGAGCTGGAGCAGATACGTCCTCCCGGTCCATCGACGGCGCCGACTCCAGACATTGCACTGCCTCCTACTGCCCCTACGGTGCAGCTCACCCAGGAGCAGTATGACTACATTCTATCCCAGATGCGCGGCATGGGTCCTCAGTGATCCAGTATATTTTTTTTATCATCTTTGTATTTATTGGCCCTATGGGCCCATTGACCGTTCTGTACACTGATTTTCATTATTATTTGACTCTGTTGGACATGTACGTTTGTTTGGACATATATGTTTGTGATGTTTAATTTGTTGGTATTTTTATTGAGTACATGTATGATATTTAGTTGTAGAATATTATGATGCAGGGAGACTGTTATTCATCTATTAGTTATAGACTGTTATGATGGGAGACTGTTAATTGTGATGATATCTGCGATGGGGATGACAAATATACCTACGCTGGGTTATAAGCGATGATCTGATATACAAAGGAGGTGCTGCCCAAATTTTAAAAAAATATAATGTGTATATTTTTGATGATGTGTGTCTGTGTTTACAGTGAATGTGAAATACAGTGATCGAAACCATCGACAGTTTCGATTCATGTTGTATGTTTTATCTTGGATAGAAAGAGCAACAGTTCAGGGTGTACTTCTGAGAGCTTCATTTTCACGTCATTCACTTTCTCGGAACGTCGTAAAGGATCCCGAGAAGGTGAAGGACGTGAAGAGGAAGGTCTGAGAATTGTACCCTGAAATGTTGCTCTTTCTATCCAAGATAAAACATAGAACAGTAAGCGAAACTATCGATGGTTCGAATACTGCACTTCACACACATTGTAAACACATACACACAGCATAACAAAAATACCAAAATTTTTTTTAATTTTTTTTATAACATCTGCGACGTATAGCGACGTTCTGCGACGTTTTGTGACGTCCTGTACACGTCGCTATACATCGCAAAATAGTGACGTAACGTCGCTATCCGTCGCTATAATGCTGACGTGTATATGACCACCTGAGAGCTAATGTCGCTAAAGTTGTCGCTAGGCGTCGCTAATATGCTGACGTGGCTGCCATGCCATGTCATCATATGTAAAGTTTACGGCGTCGCTAAGTGGTCGCCCTATGCTGACGTCGCTATACTGGCGACGTATGCTGACGTCGCTATCTGTCGCTCATATTAGCGACGTCTAGCGACACTAGAAGTGACGTCGCAACTAGCGACGAATTGCGACCAAATTGTAATCTGCGACAAACCTATAAGCGACATCCATTTTTCGTCGCTAAATACGTCGCTAATACAAATTAGCGACGGATGTTCCCTTTTTAGCGACATACTCTGACGTCGCTAAAAGGGGTTATTTTAGTAGTGCATCTAGCCTAGTGGTTAAGAGAGATGCATGCGGCCCATATATATATAACAGTGGCGCTCGAACTCCCGACCGCTTATATATATATATATATATATATATATATATATATATATATATATATATATATATATATATATATATATATATATATAGAAAATGACCTCTAGACTAGTGGTTAAGAGAGATGCATGCGGCCCAAGTGGTCGGGAGTTCGAGCGCCACTGTTGTACTCATGACCGGGTCTGCGCGAGTTAGAAATACGTCAAAAAAATGCGCATTAAATCACCCACATGCTCGCAGGTTAGATGGAATTGAGCCCACCCATACAAAATTCACTAAATCTATATATGAAGTGGATTTTGAACTTTAAACAAATGAGAGTGCTCTATCCTATCCAACGTATGACTAAAATATCTCATGATTGAATCATATGTGCAACTAGATGTTGCTCCGGGTAAAAAACAACCACCAACAACAGTCCATTTGGCAGTCTCTTGGATTAATCCATATATAGACTGGCAATTGCTGGCAACGGTTAGGAGGATAAGAGGGATATGATTTAGCAATCTGGATTACACATGGAATTGAAGATGACTATGTTCTGTAAGATTCTCAACCTAACTGGTAATTGGATCCTCTACTCAACTTGAATGGTGATTTGGTTATTTCTTTGAGTGGTTATCTAAGAGTAGAGAATGATTGACACATATATGGATATGATTCGGATACTAGAACCAGTATCCATATTTGACACAATTGGACATAACTTCAGATAGAATATGGGTTTGGATAGGAGATCACAAAATAATAAGGTTTAAACTTCGAAGGACTTGGTGGAGGGGACTAGCCGGAGAAGGTGGAGATTGTAGTGGAGCCAGAGGAGGAGCTAACGCCGGACGGAGGAGAGGGGGTTGTTGCAGAAAGAGACAGGGTCGACAAATATGTTTTTCACATTTTCATCAATGTCAATGCCGTCAGGGTATTCAAGTGCAAAAATTAGGATTATTTAGTTTTAGCGTCTCAAGCGATATTGAAAAGTTACGTTTAGGTTTCTATATTGTGCAAAAGAGTGGGTCTCGTCCCAACAAGTTAAATTGGGTAGGACGTCCAAAATGGAGACATAAACGTAAAATTTGAATATTATGTGAAATTCTAACACTAAACGAAAAATATGTAAGACTTACGTGTACGGTGGGTACTAAAATACGTGAGATTTGTGCGAATTTGCTTGCTTCCATCAATGTTGCTCAAATGTAAAATAAGTACAAGTGTATATTCGCCAAACGTAAAATTTGAATACTTTTTTTTTCTTAGAAGTGTTTAACCTCCTAGTCCAAATGTGTATAATGTTGTCATACTCAAATTTTACTTGCCACTGGCAGAGTCACTCAACAATGGCGCCACAGGCCTCTCCTCAGCAGCTCCATGGGAGAACTCGGCTCGGTACACGTAGAACCTACTCACAGCGAGGAAGAAGACGAGGTTGAGGAAGTTGAGGGCTGCAAAGAAAGCATAGTAGCAGTCCAGCCTCGACTCGTTCAGGTTGTTCAGTATCCATCCTCTGCGCCCTTCCCTCCTGGTGACATCAGCCACGGTCGACAGAAGGAAGCTGCTGAGGAAGTTCCCGACCCCTAAGCTCGTCATCGAGTAAGAGGTCCCCAGGCTCTTCATCCCCTCCGGGGCCTGGTCGTAGAAGAACTCGATCTTCGCCACCTCCAGGAAGGCGTCCGCCACCCCCATCAGCACGAACTGGGGCAGCAGCATGAAGATGGTCACCGGGACCGTCCCCCCGCCAGCGACCACCCCGTGGCGCCTCGCGGCATCCAGCCTCTGCCGTTCGGTCAGCGACGCCACGGACATGACCAGGATGTGCAGGGACATGCCGATGCCCATCCTCTGGAGGAGGGTGATCCCCCTCGGGTTGTTGGTCAGCTTCTTCATCGCCCTGACGAAGACGCGGTCGTAGACGACGACGGAGACCAGCATGGTGCCCGTGACGAAGGCGGCTAGGCTGGCCGGGGGGACCTTGAAGCCGCCGCCGATGTGGCGGTCCAGCGTGGCGCCCTGCTTGATGAAGAGAGTGTTGATCTGGGCGATCATGGTGCTGGGGATGAAGGTGCAGAATAAGATTGGGATCATCCGGAGGATTTGCTTGGTTTCTTCCACTTGGGTCACCGGGCACAGCGTCCATCGGCTTGTTGCATGTCCGGATTGCACTGCAGCTTTGTTCAAGAATCTGTCGATGCATGGATACGTGTCTCAAAAACATTGTTTCCATGCAAACATATGTTGGCATCACTCTTGAGTTTTAAAAATAGTAGAGGACAATACATAATTCCTAAATTTTCATCCAGAGCATCAAAATATTTTCAAATCTCAGCCAGAGCATAAACTTTCGGAGAATAGCAAAGAAAGCACAAAAACGTTCTTCTTCAAAATTTATACACAACTACTGTTAGCTTGGCGAAAAATAAAATTATAAGAAAGAAATATGCCCTTCCTATAATTTTATTTCATGCCCACTATCGAAGATGCCATGCCAAAATTTATCGATGAAAAAGTACATGAGGAAAACGTCCATAAGAAGGACGTTTTTTCAAAACCTAAGGGCGTTTTCCTTTCTTATAATTTTATTTTTCCTCCAAACTAACGGTCGTTATCTACAAATTTTCAAAAAAGGTGAAATGTCCTTCAAAAGGACGTTCTCGTACTTTCTTTGCTATTTTCCAAAAGTTTGTGCTCTGGCTGAGATCTGAAAATATTTTTATGCTCTGGATGAAAATTTTCGTACATAATTTGTTAGGAGAACAACACACCATTTCAAATATCCAAGTTCATCCTTCTCTCCCCCTTCCTCTTCTTCTTTTTTCCTCTTACAACATTTATTCTTTCGAACATGATAGTTTCGAACCCCATATACGAACCCCATATAATGGGGTTTGAAATTAAGAACTATCAGGGTTCTGCTTACAAAATGCTGGTCGTCCTAAGACCCAAAAAAATTCTGTCTTATGACTGCTAGAATTCTGTTAGTCCAACAGTCCTGTCAGAATTGTGTAAGTCGTGTGATAGAGAAATATAGAACTATTTGTCCTAAGGTTGTCAAGATTCTGGTAGTCCTAACAACAATAAGCCAGAATCCGGACAGTCCTTCATTTTGCCTAAGTCGCGTGATATAGATATATAGAACTGTTCTAAGATTGTCAGGATTCTGGTAGTCCTAAAAATAATTAGAACAATTAGAACTGTTAGAATCCTGACGGTCCTTCGTCGTTTCAAATCCAACTGTCACGATTTTTGAAACTTCCAAATTCTTATAATGGGATATTCTAAATCACCAATAATTATGTTTGAAAGAACATGTTGCAAGAGGAAGAAGAAAAGTGATGTGAGAGGAAGGTGGAATAGGACTTTTATTGTTTGAAATTGTGTATGGTCTCTTAACATATTTTCAAAATATTTGGGTATCAAAAAATAACATTAAAAAAAAATGTGATACCTCCTGTCACGGTGTGTGCAGCCCTTGGTAATTTCTTAACAAAGCAAAGTGGAATTGAGTTGTGAATGAAACTAACTCTAACCTCAATGTGGTGGTAGAATCTATCCGAAACTTTCCTTTCCCTTTGTAGTACTCCAACTCCAACTCATAAAGCTCCTTAGGATCAGTAGGCAATGCCACCTTCCAGTTCCTCGCAGCCGCAACCAGCACCTGAGACATCTTCGTGAACGGACTCCCCGACCGCAGCTTGTGCCTGTAGAACGGAGTTCCCGCCACGAATATAGCGACGGACACTGCGAGACCGACCGTCGGCAAAGCGTAGCCGAGGGTCCAGCCGACGTTGTCCTGGATGTACACCAGGACAGTGTTGGCGAAGAAGGTTCCGAAGAATATGCTGAACATCCACCAGTTGAAAAAGGAGAGCTTGTAGGCCCGCTCTCTCGGGTCGAACTCGTCGAACTGGTCCGCGCCGATCGTCGAGATGTTGGGCTTGGTTCCGCCCGTGCCGACCGCGAGGATGTAGAGTGCGGTGAAGAAGACGCCCAGCTGGAGAGGGGTGGCTACGGTGGTGCAGTTGGGGTCGGTGGTGTTGGCTCCGCAGGGGGTTGGCTTCAGTGAAGATAGGGACACGGCCAGTGTTATCAGGCACATTCCCTGTCAAAATATATTCGCTTTTTTTCGTTAGAGAAGTTTAGTTGTTCAATCGACAAGTTAAGGATAGTTGATCCGTTCACATCTTGAATGCCCTCAAGAATTTATTTTTCACCTTTTATAGTGTAGTTCGATGTTCCCTGCGTGTCCAATACGTGTGTCCGACACGACACTACATGAGTACGGGGTTAATAAAGCACCGGAGGGGATCTTTTCTCCCACAGAGTCCCGTACAAGATTTATATGCACTTAAATACCTTGAACTCTACATATCCTTGCATAATTCGTGTCTCCGTATATACGAATTCCAAACCGTCCAATCAGAAACGTTATGTCTCCATCTGCTGACTGCTAGAAACAGAAGGCTTTGACGAAATATATATATATATGACAAGCACATCTAGCTCAAGTGGCTAAGTAGGGAGTCAAGGCCCAAATAGTTGTGGTTCAAGACTTGGAAGAAGCAAGTGGAGGAAATTAAATTAACAACAATCCAGCGTGTGGATTGAATGCATGCTGGACGGAGCAGGGCCGACGAGCCTAACAACGAGGAACATGTCAGCGGAGTAGGCCGGTTCTATGAACTCAATGACACTAGCAGCGATGAACAGGCCAACGGAACAGGCCGGCCCTTTGAACTCGATGACACCCACTTGGGTATCACGACAGTCTTTTTGTTGAAGTCCTTGTCAATAGAACTCCATAGTTAAGAGCACTAGCAGATCCGGGATTATAATCACTGGGAGGACAATTATAAATAGTTCGGAAACAACGCCTTCAAAAAAATTTTGGAGGACAATAATATATTTTTAAAAAATTCACTGGGAGTCCCGCCCTCCAGTGCCTCCCATGTGGATCTGCCAGTGGAGAAGAGTTAAATTTTTTATTATTTATAATCCGCTTACAAGGACTTGTTTTGAATTAGGTATTAGTGATAACATTTTAACGTCCGTGCCACTGCACCACAATTTCAGAGTTGTTAATTCCAGAGTTGTTGTTGTGAGGGTTGAATGATTTTTCAAAGTAGACGCTTTATTTTCTAAGTAAAGTTTAGACTGTGTCAGAAATAATACAAGTATATCCAGAATACAAAGTAGAAGGTTGAAGTGACTACATGGATGATTATTGCCAATAAAACAATACATACGTTAGTTCTTATTTTATTATCAAGAATAAGTAGTAACTATTCTCTACGCTAGCTGTAGCTTTCTTATTTTTATCTCGTTGATTCTCCTCTTTAATCCTTCTTTCAATCTTTGAGGTCATGGAAGGACTCAAATCAGTTGAATCTTGACCAAGTTTCACAGCTACATACATGTGGTTACCATGAATCCATGCATGAATATTGTTAACTTGCAAGTTGGCCAATAATGTACCAAGAATCCATGAATATATTTATATTAATTTTGCAAGTTGCCAATAAGACATTAACTGTGGGTCAACTTTGCACAATCTTCAAACGCCGTAGTCCAAACATCAACATAAAATAGATCATTTTTTTCTAGGTCTATGTTGCTGACTTGTAGTCACCAATTGGGTTCCATATTGCAGTGGCCAGTGGAGGATAAAATATGATTAAACAGAGATAATTTAGTGCATGTATTTACCATAGTTTAGTATCAGTCGATATCGACCCAATACAACTAATACCAATTCGGGCTTTGGCATGTTCTGATCCGATATCTAGCGAGACCGATATTGTCCGATTCCATCAGCATTGGGGGTCTCATTTTTAGTCAATTCGATAAATAAAATTGAACGAAAAATAATAATCAACAAGGACGTAAACACTTAGTAAGACTGTAAAAACTGTTGGCTCTAAACTTCTGGATGTGACAAGGAGAAGGCAATGACAGAGTATAAACACTCTTTTGGAGATGATAGAAAGAATGAGGAGAGGAAACTTTTCATTGTGATTATTATTCATGCAATTGAGGCCTTTAAATAGGCAAACAAAACTTAAACATGTGGACAACAAAAGAACGTGGAGTAAAAGACTCCTGGCCACACACATGTCCTAGGGACTAGCAACAAATCCTAAAGACTAGGTAAACTAAGGACACCTATCTAGATTATTAACTGATATTCTCCTCCTTAATCTAGATTTGGTCAAGGTTGACAACTCCAAGCTCTTCCTCGGTACCAAGCTTCGGAGCATTCCTCCCGCATCCGGGTGGGAAATCCCGAACCACTGTTGCCCTTCTCTTCTTCTTCGAAATCGATGCAAGAGACTCCATCGCGAACTTCTCCTGCTGTTTTGATTCAACCAAATGAGCTTCGATCGGCTCAATCTTTTTCTTCCACTCCTGAGCTTGCTTGACTGCGTCCAACTCTGCCCTCTTTGCGTCGTCTACTTCGGCACTGAGCTTTTCGACCAACATTTTCATAACAGCTAGCTTATCCTCTGCTGCCTTTGCTGTCTCGAGCTCCTGCTTCAAAGCCTCAACCTTGAAATCTAACTTGAGCAAGCACTCGGCGCATTCTTTGCCAAGTTTTTCTGATTCAGCCTCCTTGGCTTGCAATTTTGTGGCACACCCTCTGTGTACTTGCTCCAGGAATTGGAGCCTTTGCTGCAAGTTCTTCAGCTCCCGATTCTCCTCTTCGAGGTGCGCATTCCTTGACGCGATACTCGACCTGGTTTCCTCGAACTCCGAGACGACATTCTTGTACAGCACCTTCGACTCGGAGACCTGGGCCTCAAGCGCCTTCGTCCTTCCCTCCTCGTGGGCCAGGGCCTGGCTGCACATTTCCAGCCGCGAGCGGAGGTCTTCCGCGATCCTGGTCTCCGAGTCTAGCCTTGCCTGCAGTGAGGACATCCCGTCGACCAGGTCCGAATGTTCCGTCTCCCACTCCCTCTCGCGCCTTCTGAGCCTCTCCTTGGCCCTGTCGTAGGCCTCCTCGAGGTGCCAGAACTGCTCGTTCCTCCATTTGAGCCGCTCCTCGAGCTCCTCCTTCTCGCGCACAGACTCGGCCAGTATCTCGTCCCGCCGCGACAGCTCCTCGCGCGCATGGACTTCTTGGAGCCTCGTCTCGTCGTGGTCCTTCTGCTCCCCAAGCTTTATCATGGCGCGCTTCTCATTGAGCATCACCTGCTTGATTGACTTGGCGTGGGTGTCGTGCGTCTCGGCGATCGTGCACACCTGCGCCAGTAGAAGCGCCGGTTCGTCGTCTTGCGTCATATAGGCCCGCTCATCGCGTTTTGGCTTGCGACAGTCTTCTGCCCAGTGGCCATAGATGCCACAATTTTGGCACTTTTCCGTGTCATCAAGCTTAGGATTGCGGCAGTCTTCTGCCCAGTGGCCGTAGATGCCACAATTGTGACACCGCCCCTTGCCTGGCGAGTTTCCACGCCCACCGGAACGTCCGCCGCGCCTACGTCCTGTGCCGCCAGACAATCGTTCGTCTAGCTCGTGACGTCTTTGGCGCGCCTTCCACTCCTCTTCAGTAAGGAGCAGACGTCCACCATCTCCATCGTTGTCGCTCTCGCCTCGACCACGTATGCGTTCTTCGTACGCTTTGAGGCGGCCGATCGCTTCCTCGATCGGCATAGTCTCCACATCAGCAAACTGCTCGATCACCGCAACGACCTGCAGGTACTTGTCTGGGACGGAGACGAGCAGCTTCTTGACGATGACGACGTCCTCCATATCGTCTCCCAATCCACGAATCTTGTTTGCGAGGGTCGTCAATTTCCCCGCAAACTCATCGATGGAGTCTGTCTCCTTCATACGGAGAGCCTCGAACTCACTCTTTAAGGTTTGAATCCTTGCCTTCTTCACCTTCCTCGACCACGTATGCGTTCTTCGTACGCTTTGAGGCGGCCGATCGCTTCCTCGATCGGCATAGTCTCCACATCAGCAAACTGCTCGATCACCGCAACGACCTGCAGGTACTTGTCTGGGACGGAGACGAGCAGCTTCTTGACGATGACGACGTCCTCCATATCGTCTCCCAATCCACGAATCTTGTTTACGAGGGTCGTCAATTTCCCCGCAAACTCATCGATGGAGTCTGTCTCCTTCATACGGAGAGCCTCGAACTCACTCTTTAAGGTTTGAATCCTTGCCTTCTTCACCCGATCAGCGCCTAGGTACCTTGTCTTCAGGCTTTCCCAAGCTTCCTTAGCCGTTTTGTGCTTGGCCAGCTGGAGTAGGATCTCCTCGGGGACAGCTTGAAAAATGCACGCCAACGCCATCTTGTCTTTCTTCTTTTCTACGACCACCCCGGCCGCGGGTTCAATGGCTTCCCAAACGCCTTGAGCCTCCATGAAGACCTCCATCTTGATCGCCCAAGTGGAGTAGTTGCAAGACGTCAGCATCGGGTAGTGCAAAGTGATGCTTCCCTCCTTTGTTGTTGGCGCCGACGAATGCTCCACGACTGCCATCTTCTCGAGCCGAAGGTACTTTGGCATACACCCGGGGCTCTGATACCAAATGTTGGCTCTAAACTTCTGGATGTGACAAGGAGAAGGCAATGACAGAGTATAAACACTCTTTTGGAGATGACAGAAAGAATGAGGAGAGGAAACTTTTCGTTGTGATTATTATTCATGCAATTGAGGCCTTTAAATAGGCAAACAAAACTTAAACATGTGGACAACAAAAGAACGTGGAGTAAAAGACTCCTGGCCACACACATGTCCTAGGGACTAGCAACAAATCCTAAAGACTAGGTAAACTAAGGACACCTATCTAGATTATTAACTGATAAAAACATGTAAATAATAAAGAAAATGTATCTATATTGCTGTTAAACCAAATAAAAAAGGGTGACTAATATTTTATTCAATTTTAAAAGTATGATGAAACAACACGAAAAATAGTTAAAATTATACTTAAATATTTAAAATATTTTTTTTCTAAATTTATTAATAATTATTCTTTCCGATACCAAAAATCTGATGTTTCCATTTGAAACCTCCGATACTACCATTACTGTCGATACCGTCGATACCGTTGATATCGATACTCATAGGAGAGTCCGATTTCAATACTATGAACCTTGGTAATTACGAGAACAAAGATTTCATTTTGGACTGCGATACAGAAGTACATATTGCAATATTTTCTGAGCCATCTCAATACTAAAATGAAATTATCTTTCCTGCTTTAAAATAAGTTGTTAAGTATTAACCTTGATAAAAAAAAATGTGTCTTTTTCCTTCTCGTCGCATGTCGGTTGAAGCCTTCCATAGGTTACTAATGCATGCATTGTATCTTTCTACATCTCTCTGACATATGTCGGTTTGTATATTATTCTGCCATGCTAGAGCCATGTGCTAGTATCAGCTATTTATAAGTGTATTTATAAAAGCGCATGAGCCAACAATGCATTTTCTGTTATATCTAAAATAGCACAACATCAATTATGGACATCCAAATCTAATCAAATCAAATATTTAACTAGATTTAAATTCTACAAATATGTTGTTAACAAATCTAGATTGAACTCCAACGTAATGTATATTAAGCCTGACATAGCTAGTGAAGAAACATACATGGCTATAGAGACGATGATCGATGACTTACTGCTAGATAGATCGTAGAAGCGATGATGAAAGTCCAGTAGCGGCCGAGGTGGGCATCCGCGACGTAGGCGCCGAGGATGGGCATCATCCACACCGTCCCGACCCAATTTGTAACATTGTTGGACGATTTAACGGTACCCTGATGGAGCTTGTCGGTAAGGTATACCACCAGGTTGGAGGATATCCCGTAGAATGCCATCCTCTCAAACACCTCATAAACTGACAAAAAAGAGAGACACATATATATATTTTTCAGGAAAGAAAACACAAATGGGATCAAGGAGATCCCAAAATAGATCTCAAGAGAATAAGAAGAACTTCAGTATCTGTGATAATTATATAATTATTAATGTAGGTAGCCTAATACCTGGGAGAATCATTAGGAAAGTGTACTTTGCGAGACTAGTTTGAAATGTTATTGTCATTTTGTTTATATTCTAAGGGTATGTTTGGCAATTGTAGAGAGAGCAGTTATGAGATATTTTTAGAGTATCGCTTATGAGGGATCCGATTTTGCGTGGTTCTAAGTAGTGGCTTTTAAACCAGTCCAATCCATGTTTGGTAATTTACTAACGAGCGCTTTTGAAAGTTTTCACACGAACAAAATTACATATATATGTCCATATACAAACAAAACGGTCCCGAGCGCGTGAACTGTCACGCAGTCCACAACTCAAAGGTAGAAGTCCATATTTGATCAAAATAACAGAAATACATAAAATAATAGTAAAGTCTAGTTAAAAGTAGGAGAGGTTTTAAAATTTTACCAAAAAAAGTAGTGATATTTTTGGAAGAAGTAGAAGAGAAACACAGATGATAATGAAAAAAAATATAGTAGGATATTAGTAGTTATAATTACATATTTTTTTGTGATGATATTAAATGGAATAAAATAATAAAAATTTCAAAATCTATCTATTTGGGGTGTTTATAAAGTCACCCAAATTTACATAAAATTATATTACATCAATTTTGGGGGGTTTCTGAGACGGCAAAAACTAGTACCTAAGAAAGTTTAACAAGCAGGAGTTTTCATAAATGATCGGTTCAAAAACACTCCAAAACTGATGAAAATACCATTACCAAACAGACCCTAAATGTTGGATTGTATTTTGATGGAAAGGATTTAATTTTGTTAATATTCTAAGAATTGAACATTTTGGTTGATCGAAGCAATCTTCGAAGTTTGAAGAAGAAAAGAGAGACGTAGCTCAAGATAGCTACAGAGAAATAGGATGACTTGTTGGAATCACTGCTCTTGAATACTAAGCTTAATGTTCCTCAGTAATCAACTATTAACTAACTGATCCTGAACCCTCTAGTACATTCATTCAAGCCCGCGATTTCATACACCACAAGTTCTCAACTCTTTTCAATAGGAGAGTTGAGCGACGTTGACTTGCTGTCAGAAAAAGTTTGGAGATTCATGCACCACTCATGGTATCTCCGGGGAAAGAAAAATATCAGGGCAAATTAATACTTAGTATCAAACATTAAAAAAAAAAAAAAAAAAATCAGGTCACTGCAAGGAAGTATAGTTTCTGTGACATGTAAAGTTGTCATAGAAGTTGTAAAACTTGTCACAAATTAATTGTCACGAAAATCTGAATTTCTTGTAGTGGATGGATGTAACTTTAGAACTGTTATAATATTGTAATTGGTATTCTCTATGGGAAAGGATTGATCCCCAAATTTGGTGATAACATGATAAGATGATTAGTTTCCCTCTACCACATGTTTATATATAGTTTTTTGAGGAAACGAAAAAAAATTTCAAAGAAGAGAGAAGATAATGGCAAAGAAGGTTAAGAAGAGATCAATATATTTACCTACAACGAAGGAGCAGGCAGTCCAGCCTCCTCTCTTGGATCTGAGGACAGGGTTCCCCTTGAGGTCGACGGTGCCGTCCTTCGTGTACTCGCCTTCTCCTGTCTCCAAACTCTCGGCCATTGCTCCTGTGGGGCTGTGGAAAGCAACTTTAGACCAAAATCCTACTATAAGTGAATGGACTAAATGAAAGTATAGCACAGATCTCTTATATAGGCGTGATACATATTCATATCAGTCCCACCCTTTATGAGTTAAGGTATTGTGACCTCTTGGAAGTACATCCAACTCCTGTTAGCATACTTTATGGTAAAGGTATGCATACTACAAGTGTAATGTCCTCTCAAAATCTTACTCTAGAAAGTATCTGGCAATACAAGTATTTAAATTACGCTTTTATACTATAAGATATTGTTGGGTTATATTTCGTTTTCAGTTGAGCCCTAAAAAAAGAGGTGTGGCGATGGAGTTGATAATTTAGTCTCATATCGGGTAGGAAGTGGGATCATGAGGTGTAGATAATTATGATTGGTTCAAGCCTTACATGAGAATTCCCTTTTGCGGCATATGGGTTCAGTCCAATATCGCATCTCATGAGCCAACTCCAGATCGGGTCACACTGCATTCCCAACAAGTGATATCAGAGCCAAGGTTACGGGATTTGGTTTTGTGGTCTAATGGATCGAGATGACAATATGTAGGATCTTATGGGTGCTCGGTTGACGGGAACGAACAAAGGTATGGGGGTGCTAAGGTTGTTCGGCTGGCGCGATTATGTTGGATCTCCTGGGCCAATGGTGGTATGGTGGTGTGAATGATCGTGTCGGTTTGGTTATGTGGTCGAACAAATCGAGATAACAATATGTTGGATCTCCTGGGTGCTCGGATGGAAGAAATGAAACATATCGAGATGACAATATGTTGGATCTCCTGGTTTTTGGCTGGTGGGAACGAGCAAAGGTAGCAGGAGTGCTAAGGTTGTTCGACTGACGGCAAGATGACAATATGTTGGATCTCCCGGGTGTTCGGCTTGCGGATAAGAGCAACCTGGCAGCGAGATGATAATATGTTAGATCTCCTGGGTGCTCAGCTGGCGGTAACAAGTAAAGGTAGGAGGGATACTAAGGTTGTTTGGCTGGCGAAAATGAGCAAAAGGTAACAAGGGTGTTAATGTTGTTCGGCTAGCAGAAACAAGCAAAACGTAGCAGGGTGCAAAGGTTGTTTGACTGTTGAGAACGAGTAATTGGAATTGGTTCAGGCCATACATAAGAATTTTCTTTTAAGACATGGACCCAGTCCAATATCGCACTTCATGGGCCAACTCCGGTTCGAGTTCACACCGCGTTCCCAACAGATATGCTTTGAAGTGGTCTCAATGTGCTTCAAAATTGAAGAAAGACGTTTCAAAGTAACAATTTATGAATTTGGGTTACCAAAACCGAGCAATGGAAAGTTAAGGTGTCAAAAACGACCAAATATTATAGTTGGGATGCCGTTATTGTCATTTAACCTTTGATTTTAAGTAGATTAGAAAGATTTACAGGCACTTGATGATCAGTTACTTGTTTTCTTAGAACTTCATAACAACACAGAAGAATACTCTTTTGTTTTTATAGAATCTATATTTATCTTATGTTTGTGGTTCAGTTTGACAATTATCCTATTTTAGTTTTCAACCATTGCTGTCATTATCTGTCCAGACCAAATATAGAACTTACTGTACTACAATTATCTATTCAAGCTATGTTTATTAACAGAACTTTAATTTCTACAGTCTGATAAATTAATTTCTTCAACCTGAGGAGAAAATTCAGTCTATGCACCTTTATTTTTATAATTTGCAGTAAGTTGTATCCAAATTAAAAACCTGGTGGTATTGTGCAGAGAGAGTGACTGATTTCGCCAAACAAGTGCCGACTACAAAAGGGGAACCCTCCAAAAACAGGACGAAATATAGAAGCAAGAGTAGAACGAGAAATTCCATCAGTAGCTACCAACTATTATTGTTTTGTTGTTTTTCCTTCTGTTCTACTGGAAGAAAGGCTATTATAGATGGATCTATGGAAGGGGACAAGTAAAATATACCTAATGTTAAGTTTGATACATTCAGATGTCGAACTATTAGCTTGTCCAACCTTCGGCAATAGTCAATATTTGTTAGTAATTTTCCACAGAGTATAACCTCTTATATTGAGTTAGGATTTTCATATATCCACCGTACATGGTCTTTTGCAGACACGTGTGTTTTTTAGCATATGCGTAGTATCACGATAATGATATAGATTTGTGTAGAGAATAATAATGGGATGATTTTATTGATAGGCTATTGCCACTACTTATAGAGGATCCAACTCCTCTTCACAATACATTTGTCGATGTGGGACTAAAGACCCTTATTTGTTCTCAACACTCCCCCTCAAGATGGGCGATAGATATTAATCATTCCCATCTTGTTACATAACTTTGACAGACTCAATGAACTAAGACCCTTAGTCAGACAGTCTGCAACTTGTTCTTCTGAGCGAACATGATCAATCTTCAGTATTCCTTGTTCCAGCTTCTCCTTGATGAATAATCGATCGATCTCGATGTGCTTCGTTCTGTCGTGCTGAACTGGGTTGTTAGCTATACTTATTGCAGCTTGACTATCGCTCAGAAGATGTAATGGTACTCCCTTGTCCAGCTTCAACTCAGTCAGCAGGGCTTTCACCCACAGCAACTCTGACACTCCCAGAGCCATTGCTCTGTATTCTGCTTCAGCTGACGACCGTGCTACCACTGACTGTTTTTTGCTCCTCCATAAGACCAGGTTTTCTCCTACAAAAATACAGTACCCCGTGGTAGACCTTTGTCGTCTATACAGCTTGTCCAGTCTGTATCGCAGTATCCCTCAACTTCTATGCGTCCATTCTTTTTGAACCATAGTCCTTTTCCCGGCGTCCCTTTCAGATATCTCAAGATCTGAAACACTGCTTCCATATGACCCGTTCTTGGATCATGCATGTAGCGACTCACTACACTTACCGCAAATGAGATATCAGGACGAGTGTGCCCCAGATAAATCAATCTTCCTACAAGTCTTTGATACCTTTCACGACCAACAGGCTCTCCTGCTCCTGCTCCCAACTTGCACTTCTAGTCAATTGGAGTGACTGCTGCTTTGCATTCCAGCAACCATGTCTCCTTTAGCAGATCTAATGCATATTTTCTTTGTGAGAGAACAATTCCTTGTTCGCCGTCACACACCTCGATACCCAGAAAGCACCTCATTGCTCCTAAATCCTTCACCTCAAACTCTTTTGTGAGTTTTGACTTCAGCTTAGTAATCTCGACTTTATCATCACCTACGATTACTATATCATCCACATATACAGCAAGTAAAGTGATGTGGCCTCTTGCATGCTGGAGAAAGACCGTATGATATGCATTTGTTTGATGGTATCCCATGCCTATAACAGCCTTTCTGAATCTGTCAAACCAGGCTCGAGAAGATTGCTTGAGCCCGTATAGCGACTTCTTTAGTTTACACACTTTACCATGCGACGTTCCTCCGTCTGATTCTGTTGCGTAGCACCCTAGCAGGGGTTCCATGTATACTTCTTCTTGCAAGTTCCCATGGAGAAAGGCATTCTTCACATCTAACTGATATAGCTTCCACCTATAGTTTGCTGCAATGGAAACCAGAGTTCTCACCGTGCTCATCTTTGCTACTGGGGCAAATGTCTCATCATAGTCGATGCCATATGATTGTGTGTATCCTTTTACAACCAACCTCATCTTTTACCGCTCTACTTTTCCTTCTGGAGTCTCCTTCACCGTGCTCATCTTTGCTTCCCACGGCTTTCTTTCCTTTGGGTAATGGAGCCAGCTTCCATGTCTTTTTTTCTCTAGTGCCCCAAGTTCTTCCATCATTGCGGCTTTCCACCTTGGATCTTTCTTTGCTTCCTGCCAACACTTAGGCAAAGAAGTAGAGTCTAACGATGCAATGAAGGCTCGATAATTCAGAGAAATGTTAGAATAAGACAATAAATTGGCAATGTCATGTTCATAATCATCATACCGACTAGGAGCTTTACCCGCATTGATGCGAGAAGATCTCCTTAAGGGAGCAATAGGTGGTGGAGAGATCATACCATCCGAGTCGGAGAGATCCGCATCAGAATCAGAGTGATTCAGTGCGGGGGCAACATCTTCAAGAGTTGGGGCAGGAGTAGACGAGGGACTTGGTACAGTAGGCACTGGGCATGGACTTGGTACAGTAGGCACTGACGGCACAGTACTGGACTTCTGCGGCTCTTTTTCCCTGTCTGCTTCTTCCCCTTCGTAACATATATATCTTCTTCTTCATTCTTCGTATCGGAGTCACTGCTCTCGCCTCCTTTCATCCAATTTTCCATGACCGGGCACGGGACTGATCCGACTACCACATTTGGACTTATTATCTCCCCCTCACGTCTAACACCCGCTGTGTTAGATGTGTCACCAAACGTTGAACCTTCATCTGAACCATAGTATGGTTCCTGCTCTCTGAATGTAACGTCCATACTTACAAACAACTTCCGCTCAACTGGGCTCCAACATGCATATCCCTTCTGAGTCGCCGTGTACCCGACAAAGACACACTTAACTGCTCTAGGATCTAGTTTGCCAACTCCTGGCCTATTATCTTGGACAAAACACACACACCCAAATACTTTCAGTGGAACAGTGTACGTTGTTGCACCAGTAAGCATCTCCAACGGTGTCTTCCAGTCCAATACCTAGGATGGCATTCTGTTGATGAGATAAGAGGCCGTCAATACAGCCTGCCCCCATAAGTGTTTCGGGACATTCATAGCCAGCATCATCGTCCATGCGACCTCCAGCAGGTGCCTGTTCTTCCATTCGGTCACACCATTTTGTGCCGGTGTATAGGCACATGAAGTTTGATGTAGTATTCCATGAGTGGATAAATACTCAGCAACCCTCTTATTAGTATATTCCGTCCCATTGTCAGACCGTAGACACTTAATTTTGGCGGTATATTGTGTTTTCATCCGACGATGAAAATCCCGAAAAGCCTCAAAGACGTCACTTTTATTCTTCATAAGGTAGACCCATGTCACACGGGTCTAATAGTCAATAAAAGTGACGAACCATCGAAAATCGTTAAAACCGGTTGTAGGACAAGGGCCCCATACGTCCGAATGTATCATATCGAATGCAGCTGAACTCTTATTCCCCGAGCTCACGTATGTGCTTCTGGTCTGTTTTTCTAGCTCACATGCATTACAAAATAACTTCTCTTTATTAGCCCTTTGATATAAGGACGGATATATTCGACTAATAACTTTGAAGGAAGAATGCCCGACACGCTGGTGGTGGAGGAGCAATTCGTCTTCTACACTGCGACGTGAAGCGTCCGGTTGTGCGTCTGCAACTAGAGATGCCAATGCTTTGTCCAGTCCGGTCCTGTCCAAGTACCATAGTCCCTTATGCCATGTGCCAGTTCCGAGTCATTGTCCTATCCCCTTCTCCTGAAAAGTTACCTTAGAAATATCAAAGGAAATAATACAGTTTAGATCTAGGATAATGGCACTAATAGATATAAGATTGACATGAAAAGATGGTGCATGTAAGACATTGGCGAGAGTGATGGAAGGGGTGCATGTGACAGTGCCTTTACCTATTACAGGTCTGGAGGTACCATCAGCAGTCTGAATGCTCTCCGGCGTCGGTAGGTGAATATAGTCCTGAAATTCACCGCGGGATCCCGTGACATGGCGAGATGCCCAGAGTCCATAATCCAACCTGGCTGATGGACAGATGCAAGAGCATGTACAGGTAAACCTGTGCTGGTTTGGGCAAAGCAAGTGTTGTGATCCTCCGAGGTAGATGACGCCCCAGGAGTGACTTGACTGTCGTCTGAACCCAGCTTCGTGCCTCGTAACTGTGCAAGGAACTCCCTCTCAAGAGGGGTTATTTTAGCCAGTTGGTTTTCTCCCTCTTCTTCCGCCAGATTTTCTTTGTGTCCTCTAAAATAATTCCCCTTTCTACCAGCATATCCGCCTATGCCACCACGATGTCCTCTACGACCCCGTCCGCGATCACTCGACTGACTTCGCAGGGGTTTAGGACAAAATTTGATGTAATGTCCTGAGTCACCACAGTTGTGGCAGACACCGCCCACAGAGGGAGGCTGATTAAATACGACAAGGGCAGACTTGTCAACAACAACTTGCTCCCCCTGGAAGTAGCCCTTGTTGGGCATCAACTTCAATCGAGCTTCTTCTTGCGCCATGGCAACTATGGCTTCTTCCACGGATGGAAGCTGGGTTTGTGCTAGAAGAACATTCCTTCTCAGCTCAAACACATGATTGAGCCCCTTCAAAAACTTCATCATCCTCTTACGCGAAATATAATCTAGGAACATCTGAAAATATTTCGCAAATGCTGGTTCAACCAGTGCATCTTCCATCCCAAGAGGATCATAGTGATCTAGATCAGACCAGTACTTCTTCAACAGAGCTGCGTACTCAGAGATGGTACGTTCGTCTTGTGCCACCCTATCGAGTTCATCCTGCAGTTGGAAGACCCGCATAGGGTTGCCCGAGCCTGAGTACATATTGTTAGTTCAATTATTATATCATGTTTTTGAATATGGCTAATCAATTAAGTTTAACTAGTGATGTCACTAATATTTATGTAATCACTATTATGTTGCTACCTAAACTTAGCATTGTCCTAACTACTTATACTTAGCATTGTCCTAAATGTTCTTTATATCATATTGCTATGCTTGTATCAGTTATATTGTTTTGTTTGCCTGACATGTATTTGTAGACATGCTGTAAGCATGATCAAACATGATCAAACCAGGACATATGCAATGGAGAATTATTAATGGGCCAAAGACGACGTTATACAAGGAGATTTCTCTGAACCGCCCAATGACCTATCCGGGGCCTCGCATCGGCGAAGCTCCCGAAAGGTATTCATATTTTCAGATCTGTTTATCTTTGGACGATTGTCGTCAAGGAAAAATGCGTCTTCAACGTCAGAAAAAAGACGTCATCAAAAGGGCTATTGGTTTTCATATTTATTCTGTATTTTTCCTTTTATTTAGTCTAGAAAAAATGTGAGATTGATCGAATCGGTATTGGCTTAGGTTTTTCTCAGTCCACAAACAAAAATAAGCCTACCTACGTATCCCAAAACTCCACAATTCCAAAAGACCCAAAATCTATGCAAATTTGGTTTATTCCTTACTGTTCTGAAGTAGCAGAACTCTGACAGAACTCTGACCGAGTTCGGTCCGAGTTCGGCCCGAGTTTGGCCCGAGTTCGGCATGGATAAATTCAAATATTTTTTGCCTCCAAATCTGCATCCAATGTTCGTATGCGAAATCCTAGCATCCGAACTCTGTCCGAGTTCGGTTCCCCCAAAAATACTATAAATAGAGTTGAGATTGCCATTCATCTCAACAATACAATTTTATCTCTTTTGTTCTCTATCTAAAGTGTTCTGAGCTTTTACTTTCATATCTAAGCCTTTACGACTCTTAGCCAAGCCAGTACAGTTTCTGTTTAATCTAGAATTTGGTGTTGAAGAGTTGTATCGGAGGTTGTATTCAGAAAACGTTTCAGTTTTCCAATTACCTTATGGAGTCGGTCGTGCGCTCGTCACCAAGCACGATATTGTGAAGTCGGTTGTGCACTTGTCACCAAGCACGGTGTTGTAAGAGTTGCAAGCGCTCAGTTAAAGCTTGTGTCATAGTGGATTAACAGCGAGCAAGAGTACTCGCGACTGGACTAGTCCTCTTAGAGGGAAACCAGTATACATCGTGGTGTTCACTGAGTTTGAATTCTTGACTCTTACTTTACCGTATTTTATTTACCGTCTTTTATATACCATAATATATAATTGTTTAATATTTTTAATTGGTGATTATTTTTTGCTGCACACGCACACACTCTATTCACCCCCCCTCTAGAGGTGCTCAAACGGTCCTACAATTGGTATCAGAGCTAAGATTCTATTATCTGGCTTAACATCCTTAGAGTAGATCATTATTATCAATTGAGCAGGTTATATTCATATATAACACTCTAGAGTATTTTTTATATGGCAGCCGTGAATTCAATTTTCACAGGTGAAGTACAATCCACAAATAGACTCCCACTATTTGATGGAACGAACTATAGTTATTGGAAAACACGCATGAGCTTGTACCTGAAGTCTCAAGACTTTGACTTATGGTCAATTGTTGTCAATGGCTACAAAAGCCTACTATCACTTCTATTCTCACATCCTCTATAATCAACAAGCCTTATTATAGTTACACAGAGGAAGAGAAGAAGTTAGCTAGCCTTGATGTAAAAGCAAAGCATGCTTTCTATTGTGCTGTAGACTTCAATGTATTCAATCTCATTACTACTTGCACAATATCTCATAAAATTTGGAAACTTCTTGAAGCTACTTATGAGTGCAGGTACGAAAGTAGTGCTAGCGAATCCAGAGAGGAGGATAGTCTTTATAATGATGCAAATGTGTGCATGATGGCATCGAGATTTAAGGTTCAACACAACCCTATATATGAAGAACAACTTGTATGTGACAACCGCAAGAAGATAGGCCACATCCAAGAAGATTGTACTACTGCTAGAAAGGAGAGTCACTACGAACGATCAAAAGAAGAAAGATCATCATCTCACAAGTATGCTACCACGAGCATATGGTGCGAAAGTGAGGCAAGCGAATCTGAAGAAGAAGAGAGACCTCGTCAAGCTACAAATATATGCTCAATGGCATTATCCAATGAGGTACAAGATAACTCTATTTTTACAGAGAATGAATTTTCTTATGATAACCTATCTGATGCTTTCAGTGATTTATTGAAAGAACACAAGAAAGTATTAGATAAGTATAAGCAAGCTAGAAAGGATATTCTCTGCTATAAGCTTGAGAATGAAAAGCTGACTTGCTTATTGAATGATGCTAGAAACACTTCTACTTCTGATAATTCTACTGAGATTTTCATACTTGAGTTTAGATTGCATGAGGCACTTGAATGCATTTAGAAAAGTACTCAAGAAAATGCTAAACTTAAGGAGGAATTAGAATCAGAAAAGAAGAAGTATTATATTGCTTCATATAGAATTGATGCTCTTTCTGTTAAATATGATGAGACATGTGCTAACTCTAAAAAGTTAGAGATTAGACTGGGAAAGCAGGTAGTACAACATGTGACTCAGTCCAACACAAGACACATGACACATCGTAAAATCACACACGACAGATCTTTTACAAAGAAAGCACGCAAAGTTGTGGTTAAACATAACCATGCTTTTTATTATAGTCAATCACGCAAGACATATCACACCGCACGTTCTCATACTGCTGCACATAGTACTAATATTAATACTTTCTGTCATTATTGTGGTATGAATGGACATGTTTCTAATTATTGTCAGATTAGAATACTTGTTGATATGAACTTGTGCAAAAGGGTTCCCAAAGCTAACAAATATGGATCCAAGTAGTGGATACCAAAGTCTTCACCTAATATTTTCAGGTGGAGGTACTTATGCTGAACCTTAGAACCATGGAGCATATTGGTGATTGCAAAGCTACAAAGTTCATCTTCCAAGCAATTGCACCAACATAAGTGTGGTCACTAGAACCACTTCGGTAACATGCTTCCTAAATAGTTTTTAATATCTAGCATGTTCTTATTGATGTATTGATATTAGCTCTCATTGATATCTTTTAATTGTTTATCATTTATCTGAGTTATAATCCTAGCATGACTAGTTGATTAGCTTAAATGATTATTTTACACTATATAGTCTTTCTTTTATTAGTGTGCCACATTTATCTAGGTATGCTCTTTACTCTTAGTATTTATCTATGAAGATGCATACCACTCTAGTCCATAGAAGCTTTTGTTGTTGGTTTATGCTTTTGACTCTTTGCCTTTAATATTTTTAATGGTCACTTCTTATCGATTTGTCTTTAACATGTCACATTTATTTTGATCGGTATTTTGTGAGTATGTATGTTTAGCACAAGTCTCCTATTTACTTGAAAAGTATATACATATACTTCTATGTTAACCTTGTGCTTGCATAATATATTCACTATTGATTCTCATATTTTATTTTGATTAATTTCTTATGAATCAATTACATCTTTGTCTGATAAAGCATATTTAGGCATGTTTTTTATCTTGTGATATTTTTATTAAGGATACATGAATAATTTATTTTCATTTATATATTGCTCACATGTTTCTTATATTGTATAAATATCTTTCTGGGGATATATGAGTTAAGTTCAAGTTCTATATTATATTATTTTGAAAAGTAGTTTCAAACTTGTGCTTATCTCATATGTAAGCTTTTTTTGAACAAATTTATATACTTCTCTTTATTATCTTCTTCCTCAAAGCCTCTTTTAATGATGTATATTTTTTTCTTGACTTTTTGGTTGACATTTTGGATACATTTTTTAATATCTTGATCTTGATAAACCATTCCTTGGGTATTTAATTTTAGGAATTCTGGATTTCGACGATGTTCGATGATACTGCATATATTCCTTTGAATCTAAATTCTTAAGAGTAGAAATTATTTTGGGAACAAGCCGAAAGGGTCCTTCTGTCATACATGTGTAAATAGCCTGAAGCAACACGGTGTACTAGTCTTCGGACTACCGCTAGCTGGGAACCGGCCACTACAGCTAACCCGAAGTAATCAATACTTTATAGACTTACAATTTATTAAGGTCTAAATGTAACTATTATCTAGTTCTGGATCCAAGGTATTGAACCCAGTCCCCTATGTTCTAAAATACATCAGCGTATCTAGGTCCTACATTTTGATTTACAAATATTCTATATTTTATTGTTATCCAATAATTTTGTAGCACATATGGATTAATGTAATTGATACATCTTATGTTGTATGCTACATTGTTCTAAGATTTTTTTTAAGTCCATAGAATATAATTTATTTTATATTGCACTAATTCTTCTTAAATCCTCGGTTATTAAAGAAGAGATTTATTTTGGATACAAGCCTACAAAGGATCTGTCTGTCACCATGGTTACGGCCAAAGCGAAACGGTACTTAAGTGTTCCCCGGTGAACCTCCGTTAGCTGGGACAGTACCTCTACAGCTAACCCAAGATTGATCAACGCTTTATAAATTAAAGATTTATTGAGATCTAGCTGCAATTGTTATCTGATAGATTTTGGATTTTAGATTTGATGGATAATATTATTTAATAATTTAATTTTTTTAAAAGGTAACATACATTGATCTTCCATAGGTTAATGTTTGTCATATTCTTATATATTCATTTTCTCTCACTATTCGATATTCAGACTTGATGATCTTGTGACTACTCTTTGAATATTATGGTCTTGTGATTTCGTCTTTAACTTGTGTAATATTCAATAATTTTGAGCTTTATATTATCATCTTCTTATTCAAGTTACTTACTGTCTACAACAGTAATTCTTTGCGGGAGAGAAGGAATTGAATCTCTCTCTCAAAGTGTTTCTTTTCTTTAACCTCACGATTGTCAGGTGGACATCGTGCTAAGACTTTAAAAGGAAAGAAATGAACTTTGATAATAAGACCTAATATTTTTGAATTAGTTTTCTACTTCTGGAAATATGTCTCTGAATTTTTTTTCTGTCAATACTATTTTTTGGGATATAGCCATGTAAAGGTGGAGCAGTTAATTGTTTGTCCCCTTGACATGCCATATATCTAGAATACATTTTTCTTTGGACATTGATTTAGTTTATTTGTTCAAATGGATTTATTTATGATTTATGGATTCTTTTATTAAAATTGTTTTCCACATTTTGAAAAGTTTTTTTGATTTCGTTTTGATTTATTGAATTTGTCCGGTAATCAAATGTTATTATTATAGACAGTTTTCAAAATCTTTTAATGTCTTGATTTTTTATATTTATTGAAGACATATTTTCTTCAGCTTTAAGCATTTATTTATTGGATATTTCTTTTTCTTGCCTAAAGATGATATTTGTTTTGAGTTTGAAATTTTATATGCATATGATCAAAGGAAAGAAAAGATGCATATCTTGGATATACCTTAGATCTTATGATTATTTATTTTATCTATTAAATTATTTTTGAACTATATACGCATATTTTAAGGGGGAGCAAATTAATTGTTTCAATTCTTTTATGTCCTTAATATGTGGTATACCTAGTTCATTATGTACATATATTCTTTTACTTAAAATATCTTGTTGATTTGTTCATACTTTTTTATTTGAGTAAGTTTATGAGAAAATATATGATTATTATTATTTATTTATTTTTAATTCTCTCCTTTTATGAGTTTGTAAAAGTTATCTTGCCAAATATATTTAATTATCCTTATTAATGATTCCTTTGAGCTTAAATTGATTTGGCATTTCTTATTGAGATTTTATCTCAAAGTTCATGATTATCTATACTTAGACTGATCATACTTTGCGGGGGAGCATTCATATCAACTGAATTTCTCCTTTTCAAGTATTTGGTCTTCATTACCTTCATTTTTATCTAGTAGATATTTATCTATCATGCTATGGTAATTGAATTCAAATGTATGAACTTTGGTATATATTTTTTTCCCAATGATTATACTCTTTATGGAATTGATTCACTAATTTTTATGGACAAATTATGAATCATATATTTTTTTTATCATTGTTGAAAGTCTCATTATATTTTTGATTTTTTTTTATATATAATAGATCTGCGAATTTCTATTCCTCATGATTTATTTATGACCAATAATAGGATTCTACATTATTGATATCTACCTATTAAAATCAATTTCAAAACTACAATTTTATTTATTCAACAAAATGTGTTTTGAATGTCATTTTTGGATTTATAGTTGGTAAACTATGTATTGATTGATTTCAATGTTTACGTTCAACCAACTATATTGTATTTCCATTGACAAATTTTTCTACTTTAGTTATGCAATTTTCTAAACTTGTCATTTCACTGTTCTCCTAATCCTTGATCATGATTATTTTTTGCCTTCCTGCTGTACTTATACTTGAGTTCGTTTTATCTCTTATTACGGGGGAGCTTATTTTTTTGATCATGTCAAAGGGGAGAAATAAGTTTAAGTTAGCACACAATATTCTAGTAGTATGTGTTTATTAGTGATACATGCATCTATTGTATATATCTCAATATTCTAATTTATGTGTTTATTAATGATACATGCATAATATTATGTGTTTATTAGTGATATATGCATCTATTGTACATATCTTAAACTTAACCGATTTGCCATAATCAAAAAGGGGGAGATTGTTAACCCAATGGTTATATCATGTTTTTGAATATGGCTAATCAATTAAGTTTAACTAGTGATGTCACTAATATTTATGTAATCACTATCATGTTGCTACCTAAACTTAGCATTGTCCTAACTACTTATACTTAGCATTGTCCTAAATGTTCTTTATATCATATTGCTATGCTTGTATCAGTTATATTATTTTGTTTGCCTAACATGTATTTGTAGACATGCTGTAAGCATGATCAAACATGATCAAACCAGGACATATGCAATGGAAAATTATTAATGGGCCAAAGACGGCGTTATACAAGGAGATTTCTCTGAACCGTCCAACGACCTATCTGGGGCCTCGCATCGGGGGTTCCGCTGCCCGGTCAGCGGACAGGGGTCAAGGGGGCAGCGCCCCCCATCAGGGGTTCGGGGGCGAAGCCCCCGACAGGTATTCAGATTTTCAGATATGTTTATCTTTGGACGATTGCCGTCAAGGAAAAATGCATCTTCAATGTCAGGAAAAAGACGTCATCAAAAGGGCTATTGGTTTTCATATTTATTCTGTATTTTTTCTTTTATTGAGTCTAGGAAAAATGTGAGATTGATCGGATCGGTACTGGCTTAGGTTTTTCTCAGTCCACAAACAAAAATAAGCCTACCTACGTATCCCAAAAATTCATAATTCCAAAAGGCCCAAAATTTATGCAAATTTGGTTTATTCCTTACTGTTCTGAAGCAGCAGAACTCTGACAGAACTCTGACCAAGTTCGGTCCGAGTTCGGCCTGGGTAAATTCAAATATTTGGTGCCTCCAAATCTGCATCCAACGTTCGTATGCGAAATCCTAGCATCCGAACTCCGCCCGAACTCTGTCCGAGTTCGATTCCCCAAAAAATACTATAAATAGAGTTGAGATTACCATTCATCTCAACAATCCAATTTTATCTCTTTTCTTCTCTATCTAAAGTGTTCTGAGCTTTTACTTTCATATCTAAGCCTTTACGACTCTTAGCCAAGCCAGTACAGTTTCTGTTTAATCTAGAGTTTGGTGTTGAAGAGTTGTATCGGAGGTTGTATTCAGAAAATATTCCAATTTTCCAATTACCTTATGGAGTCGGTCGTGCGCTCGTCACCAAGCACGGTATTGTAAAGTCGGTCGTGCGCTTGTCACCAAGCACGGTGTTGTAAGAGTTGCAAGCACTCAGTTAAAGCTTGTGTCATAGTGGATTAACAGCGAGCAAGAGTACTCGCAACTGGACTAGTCCTCTCAGAGGGAAACCAGTATACATCGTGGTGTTCACTGAGTTTGAATTCTTGACTCTTACTTTACTGTATTTTATTTACCGTCTTTTATATGCCATAATATATAATTGCTTAATATTTTTAATTGGTGATTATTTTTCGCTGCACACGCACATACTCTATTCACCCTCCCTCTAGAGGTGCTCAAACGGTCCTACACATATCCTTCAAAGTCTGCCATATATCAGCAGCAGCCTCCATCGCCTCTATATTGCCCGACACCTGGTCGATCAATGAGGCTGTCAACCACCCAGCCACTGCGTTGTTGACAATCTCCCAAACCGCAAACTCCTTTGAGGTGTGGTCGACTGGTGCCTTGGTTTAGCCATTAACATAGCCAACCAAGTCACGTCCCTTCAGCGTCCGCATCGCCTGCCACGACCACTTCAAGTAGTTGGACGTTCCTTCCAACTTTGTCTCCAGCTTTTCCAACTTTCCCATTTTGTAGGGTGACGGATCCACATCAGTATGGGTCACACGTGGGGTCGCATCGGTTAATCTCTTTGATAAGATATCATCAACCAAGGCCTTCATCTCTTTTGTCTTCAGTTTACCACCGATTGAATCCATGACGTCTTCAACTGTGATTCGTCGTCGTCAAAGTCTTCAACAGAGACTTGACGAATGCACTGTGAACTTGGCCAACACCGGCGTACGCATGTAGATCCCGATATGAAAATCGGGGATGGAAAACAAATACAACATTTGATAATTCCAGATGGCGGAATCTAGGAACTGATGATGCAAATAAAGCATTTGACTTTCATCCGTCTTCGAAATACGCTCTCTTTTTTTCTTTCTTTCTTTTCTCTTTTTTTCTCTTTTTTTCTCTCTTTTTTTTGAAAAGATGGCTAGGGTTAGGGTTTAGATGGGGATGGAACGACTATGGTTAGGGTTAGGGTTTGGATGAGGCGGCTAGGGTTAGGGTTAGCATGCGCGAGGGGGGGTAGCAGCAGGTAGGGTGTAGCAGCAGGGGGGTTCGGCCGGGGGGGTCGACAAGGGGGGTTCGGCCGGAGGGGTCTGCAGGGGGGTCGGGTGGGTGGGTCGGCAGGGAGGGGTTCGACCAGGGAGGGGTGCGAAAAAAACGAACTTTGCAAGCACTTCCAAAGAAGGTGCAAAAATAACAAAAAAAACGGGGGTGCTGCACAACAGGTCCGGGGGGGGGGGGGGTCCGGGGGCGCTGCACAGCAGGTCTGGTGGGGGGGGGGGGTCCGGGGGCGCTGCACAGCAGGTCCGGTGGGGTGGGGGGTCCGGGGGCGCTGCACAGCAGGTCCGGAGGGGGGGCAGGTCCGGGGGCGCTGCATAGCAGGTCCGGGGGCGCTGCACAGCAGGTTCGAAAGGGGGGGACAGGTCCGGGGGCGCTGCACAGCAGGTCCCGGTGGGGGGGGGGGGGAAGAAGGAAAAAAAAATTTCTTTTTTGGGTGGAAGGGTTATGGCCCTGATACCACGTAGAGAATAATAATGGGATGATTTTATTGATAGGCTATTGCCACTACTTATAGAGGGTCCAACTCCTCTTCACAATCTTCCGATGTGGGACTAAAGTCCCTTATTGGTTCTCAACAATTTGTATGTCCCGATTCGGTACTAACTGATATCGATGTTGGGTATCTCTTTTACAGTGATATCGGCAGAAAAAATTGAACTTAAAAGACCAGTCAACAAAGGGAATAAAAGAAAAGGAAGGTTGTAAAAGCATGTAAATGAAAAAACTTTTCTTTATTGCAATCAAACCAATCCGCAAGGCAAGGGGTGACTATTATTTCTTTCAATTTCAAAACTAAGAAATAACACATAAAATACTTCAAATCATGTCTAAATATATAAAATATTTTTTCTAATTTATTAATAATTACTTGCTGTACGATATCAAAAAATATGATACTTCTATCCAAAATTGTCATTACTTCCAATAGTGCCGATCCTGATACTCATAGAAAGGTTACAATACCGATTCCGACTGCAAACCTTGCTTTTTAATTAGTAAATAGTTGCCCGCACTTAGCCATTACAACCCCTTTGTGAGAATGCACCCCTTCTCCCGAACTCGTGGGATTATTTTTGTTGAGTTTTCTTTTAGGTGTCCATTTCTCCGGCTTGGCAAATGCCAAGGGGATTCAAACATGTGCCTTCCGCGCCGGGGCCTCGTTGCTACCACTAGGCCACAACCCACGGACATTTTTGTTGAGTTTCTTAGATAGATTTGTCTTGCACCCTACCTGTGTCGGTTTCAGGAACAGGTACCCTTTGTTTCTACAACATATTCTCTGATCCACTGTACAAGCACTGTACCTTATCTCCATATATATGTGTATGACAGTGTTCTGGTGTCACCCTACACTATAAATGTCTGAAAACAACTTGACGAATAAATCTGTAGAGAGGATCCTAAATTTTCAATTAAATATAAGTATTTGATATCTTATATATACTTGTATAAGTAACATGTTAACTAATTGCTTGGACAAAGTTAGACTATATGACTTTGTTCTTATAATAAAACTTCTTGTTCTATATGGTTATGGCTAACCTACAATTTTTTTTTTGGTCTCCGATGTGTACTTTATCTTCACATAAATAATTCAGACAATTTTGAAGAATGAAATGTAATAAATGTGTCCGAAAATGATCATGTAGCAATCATAGTCAACTCAGACAATTATACAAGTCCAATTACATTATTTGTTATCAGCAATTAGCACATATCTGGGCATATACCTTCCCTGAGTAAAGTGATTTCAAGGTCTTCTTTTGTTTGTCTTTTGTTTATGGCCTCTTTCCTTAACTTCATTCAGAGATCTTCAATCATCAATTTTGTGGCAATGATATCGACAAAGTCGTCGCATCATATTGAGTAAATGGTGGAAACATCAGACATGGGAAAGTACTGAAAATTAGGCCAAGGATTAAATTAGGTCCTCGTCCAATTCAAACAGTTGGAAAAAAAAAATGTCCTATGATGAAGATTAAGTTAAGAGTAATATTGGGGCCGAAACTGATTGATTTCTTCCTTTTCTAAAGGTAAAACAGTGGGAAAACCCCTGCGTCTTTTGTAAGGAGAGACTGATGAAGAGGAGGACACTAGAGGGACATTGTCCAAGAGTTTCTTATACGAAGGAGTGTCCGAATTTGCAACTAAGGATACTAGATAGTTCATATTGTTCTGACACGATTTCTGCTAAAATTAATAAACAAGGGAACTTCTAATAAAATGGATGTGAAGAAAACTTTCATTTCTCATTATAGTTTGCATTATTAAACTTAAATTCACTTGGTGACAGCATCCTCTCACAACGACTCCTTTATAGTTTATACATCTCTTACATCTCTGCTTATGTACACACACAGATAATTTTTCTATTTTTTTTCTCTTCCGTGGATTTTCTCGATCAGAAAAATAATAATTATACTAATCATTTTAATCTAGTACACACAAAAATTTGTGACGCTGGGACCTTGGATAGAAGCAGGCGATATTTTAGTGAGGGAATGTCCACAATATCTGGATTTGTTCAGATACAATTTGAGGGATTTTGTAGGTTCATTAATGGGGACTTGCGGAAGAATTTCATAAATTTTCAAAAATTGAAGATAAAGATCAAGAAATGGAATTTCAACTTGAGTTATGAGTACAAATGATATTTCTTTTCTACAAATGATTTTTCTTTTTCTTTTTTTTTTCTGTAAGTGTAGTGAAGAACAAAAAAATAACTAAAATCATAGTCTAATTCATGCTCTTATGTATCCATTTGCTATTATACACAGAAATTATATATATACTCATATTCTAATTTTTCTCCATATATTATGTTGTTGATGCTGCTGTCCCAAATTGATTGAAATGAGCAAGTCATAAATCAAATATTGTCTTTTATATATATATATATATATATATATATATATATATATATATATATATATATATATATATATATATATATATATATATAGTCTTATTCTCGTATATTCAATTGTTGGACATCATGACTAAACATTAGGAACTTGGAAAATATAGATACTCTAACCTACAAGGATTACATATTTGAAGTCACTCAGCGAAATGATATAAAGTAACATTGTCACGACCCGATCCCAATATAATGGGTCCAGTCGAATCATGTCCAGCCTGCACCATTGTGAGACGGCGGCAGTAAACTGTATCAAGCAGTGAACACAAGCAGACAAAACTAAAGCGGAAAGAAATAACATTTTATTAATCTGGAAACTGGTCTGAAATGAGAAATGTAAACAAAGCAAGCATTCAATCATTACATGGTCTTTATTGCAACAAAGGGAAATAAGTAAGTCAAGGTACAACTAAAACTCTAGGGCTTCCTGGTCGGGTTCAACTACCTCGTCAGGGTTCGGACCAGGTCAGTAGAAAGAGCTAAAGGCGTGATCATCGCCGTCGCAGTCACCTAAAATGCTGGTCTCCAGTCAGGAGGGAGCAAGAACATATTTCCACATCTAACATTCTAAAATAATAATAAATGAATTGTAAGACAGTTTAAAAATATTATATTTTGCTAAATAATAGTAAAACGACAGCAGACATTATTCTCAGGAACTACAATGATGCAATTCTACAATAGTGTTTTGAGTATATAACAGAATCTGTGACCGGCTGGATAGAGGCAATATGCATACTAGCATTCTGGCCAAAACGATAGTATACTGTACGGCTCAACCCCTTGTGCGGTAGGGGTTAGCGCGAGAGAGGCAATCGGTAAACAATGGCTTTGGTCACAAATGTTATACTACTCCCCTAATCAATTCCCGAGTCAATGAGTCAATGAGATAACCAATCAATCCATCCATCGATGTGGAGTCCGAGAGAGATCCACTGTGAATCAGTGTCACTACAATACATGATTCTACCGATACCGTACATTTAATTATTAAATAAAATGCAGACATGAAAGATATGAAACTTGCCTTTGGTGTATCCTCGGTGTGGAAAACAACAGCTAGAAGGATATCGGCTAGGGTTCAGGGATCCGAACCTACATTAACAATATTCAGTCCTTAGCACTTAAACCAAGATTGGCTAATAAACCACTAATGTAAAACTACGCTAATTATAGACATTTGCCAATAAAACTAATTTAATTATTTTCTAAATAACATTTACAAAATATCTTACTAATAATAACAATTATTACCGAACTAATTAGGAAATTAATTTAAACCAATTAAACTAGCTATTCCAGGAACAGAAATGGGTTTTTTTAAACTTCAGAGGGTTACGGGGTTTATCAAAGACTGTGACGAAGCACCGAGGGGATGCCTCGGACACAGAATGCGCACAGGCACGGCACGGATACGAACACGCGGGCAACGGAGACACACGGGACAGCGATGGAAGCCTGCTGCTGGCGCATGGGGGCGCACGAAGGGCGATGTCGGCCGGGGGAAGCTGCGCGCAAGGCGCTGCCGGCCGGGGGGGGTCGTCGGAGGGATGTTGTCGGTCGGAGAAAGATCGTGCGGAGGGCTGCGGGGAGCAGCTGCGCCGGGGGCGGCTACCGCGCGGGTGCTGCGGGGAGCAGCAGTACTGGGTCGCCGGTCGGGGATTGGGGATCAACGCGGAAAGAGGACAAGTGCAGCGTCGATGCGATCAGGACATCGCGGGGAGTGCGGGGATGGCTTCGATTTCGGGAACGGAGGAGCAGGGAAGAAGAAATAGGAAGTTTGGAAAAGTGAAAAGGTGTGAAGGTTCTGTGGAGAAGGAGGGGTCTCTGAGAGTTACTATGTAGTGCCCCATCCCTCTCAGTCAATCAGAGGAATCGAAATGCCGACGACGTTCGAACTTAGCCTTACAATGGCTGCTCGAAGACCCACTCAGTCGAGACGACTCCTCGCTCAGGTGGGATAGTTTCGGTGAACTTGCCTCATCTTAACCTTCACATAATAAATTGCATGTTTTCAACTTGCACAAGATAGACTTGATAATAAAATAGATGCATCCAAATAGCTAAGGGAATAATCCCGATGAGTCAGAATGTGTTAGAACATGGAAAGAGGCCCCACGGTCGGATTAGAAGTTTGCTCAGCGTGCTTTCAAAATGACACTCGGTCCTTCGTCCCGTGGCTTGGGAGAAGGAAAGTTGGTATTCGCCACAAAGCTGGAATTAGCCTAAGTCATAGGTGTCAACCGCGTATATGCTTAATAAGCATGCACGATCCCGCCGCCCTCGGCTTGGCATAGCCTTTGTCTGTCCCGTGGTTTAAGTCGTATTGCACGGCTCGTGGCATAAGTCTAGGCACTTAAAGAACTTGGTTGTTCAAGTCGACCGCGTGCATAGCACGTTCTCTCGATGTAAGGCTTGGCATAGCCTCTGCTCGTCAAGTCGTTGCACGAATGATTTAGACAAGAGTTTGGCTGGGCTATCGTAATCATAGCAAGCATTGTCTCCTGTTTCTGCGATTGTCAAGTCACATAGTCTCATGAGAACAAGGCTCATCATATAAAGTATGTGACTTGAGCGATAGTGTCGCCTAGAGAACAAGTCAGTCTAAGACACGAGTCACGGTTGGTTTAGGAAAAAGCATGTTACGAACAAAGAAAGCACACGAGTTTGGTCCTGCTATATGGGAGTCTCGATAAGGAAGCACACGAGATCGATCCCGCTAATTGGAAGTCTCGATAAGGAACACTACTAAAATCTGCTAGAATAGCAACGTATATTAGCGACGACAGAAAAAGCAGTGGCTGATAATTGCCTATAGCGACTCCTAGTGCTAGACGTCGCTGACCGTCGCTGAGTAGCGACGTTCAGCGACGTAGTATTTTTTACGTCGCTGACGGGCAACGTTTTGCGATGGACGTACCTTGTACGTTGCTTTATTGCGACGTTTTGTGACGTAAACTTTATACGTCGCTGTCTTATTTCATATAGGGTTCCTGGCCCGATCGAAATCACAAAATTTTTACCCAAAATTTTTCTTCCCGCTCGATCCCCCTCTCCCCTCTCCCTCCGACGAACCATCCCCTCCGGAGACCCCTCCCTCCGACGACACCCTCCCCTTCTTCCTCCGGCGACCCCGCTCGCCCGCTGACCCCTCCCTCCGGCGACCAGCCTCCCTCTTCCGACGAAGGAGCCTTCCTCGCCGCCTTCCTCCTCCGACGAAGCCACCCTCCTCGCCGCCTCCATCCTCCGACGAAGCCACCCTCCTCAGGTAAACACTAACCCTAGCCCTAGCTATCTAGACACAGACACGGACACGAGAACCCTAACCCTAGCTGGGGTGGTCTTTCTGTCGGGGGGAGAGGGGTGGGGGTGGTTACAGGGGGTGGGGGGGGGTCTTACTGTCGAGGGGTGGAGGGAGGGGTGGGGGTACCCGGGGGTGGGGGGTCTTGCTGTCGATGGGGGCAGGGTTGGGGTGGGTGCAGGGGTAGGAGGAGGGGGGGCAGGGGAGGGGGGGAGGGGGGGAGGGGAGGGGGGTCTTGATGTCGAGGGGGGTAGGGAGGAGGGGGCAGGGGTGGGTGGGTGCAGGGGTAGGGGGAGGGGACAGGGGTAGGTGGGTGCAGGGGGGCAGGGGAGGGGGGGTCTTGCTGTCTAGGGGGGCAGGGGAGGGGGGTCTTGCTATCGAGGGGGGTAGGGAGGAGGGGGCAGGGGTGGGTGGGTGCAGGGGTAGGGGGGAGGAGGACAGGGGTAGGTGGGTGCAGGGGTAGGGGGAGGGGGGCAGGGGACAGGACACAGGACACAGACACACACAATACATACATATATACCTATATATATAAATACACATATCTACATATATACATGTATATATATACTCACGCACTTACATACACACACAAATACATATATAAATATATATATGTATAGAATGTATATACACACAAATACACATATATATACAATCAAAAATCTATTTAAAATTCATTTTAAGAATCTGAAATGTTGACAATATATACCCAAGGTTCACAATATCGGTATCGGAATCGGTATCGGACTATTCCTATGAGTATTGGTATCGGCGATATCAGTAGTATCGGCGGTATCGTATCAGAGTATCGAACTTTGGTATCGAAAAACAAATAATTATTAATAAATTATTTACATTTTAAAACATATATTTTATATATTTAGGCATAATTTTAAGTATTTCAGCATTATTTCTTAGTAGTTTTGAAATTATATGAAATAGTAGTCACCCTTACCGATTGGTTTTGCCGAATTGACCGGAACAAAGACCCCCAATGTCGATATCGGTCAATATTTGGTATCAGTCGGTATCGAATCGGAATATGCCAAACCGTATCGGTATCGGCCGTATCGGATCGGTATCGGCCGATACTTTAAACCATGTATATACCATGGTTTTGCCTTTTAGTTGCAGGAATATGAGAGTTATTAGATGTTAAAGTAGGATATTAATTTATTAGTTATGATAGAGAGTTTGAGATAGATAGTTCATGTGAATGTTAGGTAGTAGTGTACAGTTCATGATTAGCATTGTTTAGATATTAGTTTCAGTTAAAGGGTTAGTTTAGATTAGGATATTAGTTTATGTTAGAAGGAACTGCCTGCAACTGCATCGTAGCTGTAGGAATATGAGAGTTATTAGATGTTAAAGTAGGATATTAATTTATTAGTTAGGATAGAGATTTATTAGTTATTTTTATAAACCGTGATATGTTAAATGCCTGCAGCTGCATCGTAGCTCAGGGATATGACTGAGAGGGTGACATGGTTGTCACATTAAGGGTCTTTGAGGAGGTGACATATTGTGAACAGATATATCCTTATAATTTTTCTACGTAATGTTAAAGAAAATCCGTAGAAAAACTATATATAAGGATATATCTTTTCGCAACATGTCATCTTGTCAAAGACCCTTAATGTACCAACCATGTTACCGCGGTATTGATATTGGGATACCAATAGCGATAAGGTAAAGGGTACCGATAGCGATAAGGTAAAGGGTACCAACTTAAGGTATTGGTATTGGGATACCAAGGTTGACTATTTTGACTGAAAGTCAAAGTAGAGTCGACATCTGACCTAGATTGGACTAAGAGTTGACAAAGTCAACTGTAGGTCAACCCTTGACCTACTTTGACATTGTTTGACTTTGCTTGACTTAGCTTGACCTTGTTTGACTTTGTTTGACTTAGTACAACCTAGTTTGACCTAGATTGTATATCATTATTATTAGTAACTGTCCGCTACTAATGTGTGTCCCATAATAAGACATAATATACGAATTTGTGCCTATTGGATAATGTGTGTCCATCTTTGTAGAATTATTTCCAAATAGATATGAATTACTACTTGCGGAATCGTTCATGGATGTACAATCGTCGTCCTGATTATATGTGTGGTGTGCGGGATGAATACATAGCGGGAGTAGAGCAGTTCCTGCAGTTTGCTAAGGCGTTTTCTCAGTACATGGACGGCACCAAAATTAAGTGTCCATGTGTGAAATGTCATAACATAAAATATTATCCATAAGTGGAAATGACATATCATTTGTACTCGAGGGGTTTCATGCCTAATTACTATCAGTGGACCGCACATGGAGAACTTGTGTCTTTAGCATCAGAGCCGGAGCCTTATGTTGAGCCGTATATGCATGCGGGACCTAATTTTGTTTCAGATAATCATACATACGACGACGGGTGCATGAACATAGTTTTCGACGCTGCGGGGCCTAGTTTCGTTCATGATGCACCTGAGGAGGCACCGAACGCCGATGCTGCACAGTTCATGGAGTTGCTAGAGAATGTAAGGACTCTATTGTATCCTGGTTGTGAGGATCATTCACCGTTGGAGGTGGTTACAAGACTGTTGAGCAATAAGTCAGATTTTAACATGTCGCAAGAATGCTACAATCGAGTGTTGGAGTTGATTATAGAGATCTTGCCGGCGGGTGCTAAGTTGCCTAAAGACTTCTACCGGTCTAAGAGGATGGTGAGATCGCTCTGGATGGGATATGAGAAAATCGATTCTTGTCGCAATGGGTACATGCTGTACTACAAAGACGACAAGGACGCAGATGTGTGCAGATTTTGTGGTGCTGATCGCTATAAGACAACTAGTACAGGAAGGTCTACCGGTGCAAGAAGTTCGACCGATTCAATGCACTACTTGCCTTTAACGCCGCGGTTGCAAAGATTATTTATGGTAAAAGAGACGGCCGAAAATATGAGTTGGCACATGCAAGAACAGATTGAAGGAGTATTGGATCACCCATCCGATGGAGAAGCGTGGAAGCACTTTGATCGAGTGTATCCTGATTTTGCTTCATATCTGCGTAATGTCAGGTTGGGGCTATCTTCTGACGGTTTTACTCCTTTTGGTCTTTCGGGATCCCAGTATTCGTGCTGGCCTGTGATTGTCACTCCATATAACCTACCGCCTTGGATGTGCATGAAGACTCAGTACATGTTTCTAACCATTATAATTCCTGGTCCGAACAATCCCAAGAGGAACATTGATGTGTACTTACAACCTTTGATAGATGAGTTGAATCAGTTATGGAAAGTAGGCGCTAACACGTACGATGTTTCCAGGAAGCAGAATTTTCAGATGAAGGCAACCCTTATGTGGACCATCAACGACTTTTCGGTCTATGGAATGTTATCTGGATGGAGTACTCATGGCCGTCTCTCATGTCCGTATTGCATGGACCGTAGTAAGGCTTTCCGCTTGAAATACGGAGGAAAACCGTGCTTCTTTGATTATCATCGACAATTTCTGCCAAAAGATCATCCGTTCAGAAGGAACATGAATGCATTCCGTGCCGGCGTTGTAGAGAAGGGTGATCCACCGCCAAGGTGGTACGGAGCTACGATATGGGAGGAGGTTAGAGATTTTCCAAGTGCTATCGAAGATCCTACAGCTGGGTACAAGTGCGATGGATTTGGTAGAGATCATAACTGGACAAAGAGGAGCATATTCTGGGATCTACCATACTGGAGTACCAATCTGATCAAACATAATCTTGATGTCATGCATATTGAGAAGAATGTGTTTGATAACATAATTAATACTGTGATGGACGTAAAGGAAAAAACGAAAGACAATCCCAAGACTAGGTTGGACTTAGAAGAAATATGCAAACGCCCTGCGTTGCATTTGATAGAGCAGAATGGAAAACAGTTCCTGCCGAAGTCAATTTTCTCGCTGGACAAGGAGGATAAAGTGAGACTTTGTCGGTGGATCCAGGGCCTAAAATTTCCAGACGAATATGAGTCAAATCTGAGAAGATGTGTTGATCCGAAGAAAAATAAATTGACGGGTATGAAGAGTCACGATTGTCACGTATTCATGGAGGTTAATTCCGATTGCATTTCGGAAATTCATACCGCAGGCAGTTTGGGATCCATTGACGGAGCTTAGCATATTCTTCAGGGATCTTTGTTCTAAGAAATTGCTCGCTGATCGTCTAGAAAAGCAAGAGAAGGACATTGCGGTAACACTATGCAAGCTAGAGAGGGTGTTTCCTCCTGGATTCTTCGACTCTATGGAACATTTGCTGATTCATCTATCCTATGAGGTACGTATTGGTGGACCCGTCGAATATCGATGGATGTACCCGTTCGAGTGACATTTGAATCACCTAAAAAGAAAAGTGAAAAATAAGACACGGGTCGAGGGTTCTATTTGTGAAGCCTATGTTCTCGAGGAGATTACAAACTTTTGTTCGATGTATTTGAAGCCTCATGTTGCAACTAATAGAACGAGAGCTTCGAGAAACGACGACAGAGATCATGAAAGTAATAATACAATACTGAAGGTATTCAATGCTCCAGGAAAGCCATCGGGTAAAATGAAGAAGAGATATCTGAACGATGATGAGCTAAGGGCTGCTCAGGTGTATGTATTACTCAACTGCGACGAGAAGGAAGTAGAGAAACTGGAAGGATAAGTAATTAATACGTCTATATTATTTTAATAGTGTTAATTATTATACTATTACATTAATTGCACGATGTTGTTTTTAGCATATTTAATGATGATGTGAGGTCAGGTAGACCACACATAACAGAAGAAGAACTAGAACAAAAAATAAGGCATTATTTTCCATCATGGTTGAGTGCGTATGTAAGACTTGAGAACTCTGTAATTACCTTTCTGTATATGCACTTGATTGAGAATGAGCTTAATTGCTTCTTTCGTGGTATTTAGGTCGATCGTCCATACACAAGACTTGAGAATGAGTCTGTTAGAACGCTAGCCAAGGGACCAATTTATGCTGCAAAAATATGGCCAAGCTACTGTGTTAATGGGTTTAGGTTCAAGTCAACAACTTGCCCGATCAGAGACAACTTTGTGGATCTCGACTCTACCAAAACAGCTGTTTGTGTATCAGATCTTCGAACTACAAAGATGTTGATGCGGGCAACGATTTTTATGGCGTGCTACGGGAGATCGTGGAGCTGACATATAGTTATGGAATAGAACCTGCTAAGATTGTGTTATTCAGGTGTGATTGGTTCGATCCAATTGAAGGTCAAGGTTGGAAAGTAGACAAGCACGGTCTTGTTGATATAAACTATCGGCGTCGATATCAAGCCTATGCTCAGCTCGTGTACTTCACAAGTCAGGCTCAGCTCGTGTACTTCACAAGTTATCCTAAACGGGGAACAACAAGGTCGCACTGGTGGACAGTATGCAAGACCAAAGCTAGAAATACCTTTGAGGTTGACGATATAGCTTATCAAGAGGATGAACTACCTCTTGTAACAAATATTATAGAAGTGGACACGACGGAAGTTCCTCATTACACATCTAATTGTGTAGAAGAAGTAGAATTATCTGAAGAGGAAGATGCAGATGAAAGTGAAGATGTAGAGGAGGAAGAAGAAGAAGAAGAAGTAGATGAGCTAAACGAACTAGATGAATTTTTAGAAGAGGATTAAATCTGTACGTTTGTTTTATCATCATATTTGACACTTTAGTGACACTTCTATCATATAAATCTGTGACACTTCAGTGACACTTTATTGACACTTTTATCTGTGACTATGATATTTTTCAAAAATCTGTGATGTCTATCATATAAATATGTTTTTTTATTTTATTGTCATATGTTATTATCAGGTATGACTAGACCATCTGGACGACGCGGAGGATTTTATATTAGGCAGTCCCGTCAGCCTCGGGCTGGGGATGGAGATTCCATACCCTTATCCTCATCTCCGAGTACGCTATTGTACCGTTCTGTTCCCGGTCCATTACCGGGACAGGGCAGTTCCAGCAGGTTGGCAACTCCTTCCTCGTCGTCTAGCCTTCCTGATCCTGCGTCCAGCATCCCTGATACCCCGTCCAGCATTCCTCCTGTCGACGGCTCTATGGGGGGAGCCGACGCCGAGCATATGGAGGACGGCGATCAGACTGATCATGTCCAGGCAGGAGGTGAGAGCGATCCTCCATGCGCTCCCCCGGGCGAGACGCGTATGGAGATTTGGACGGACGGGCCTACGAAGTAAGTTAATTAATTAATATATATTTCTCAAATGATTATATGTACATATATATTCATGAAAATTATTATTGTATAGATATCGGCCTTCTGCAGTACAGAGACAGCTGGGGGTATTTCTGAGGCAGAACTATGGTGGGCCTTGGATTAACTACTCAGATGCTCCCGCAGATAGGAAGGCCTTTTGGTTCGCCCACTTCAAGGTAAAAAATTTGTTTATTTTTAAATTTTAATAATTATTTGTGTATATTATACAACTTTTGTATTTTACTTCTTGTAGAGGACCTATTTCTATCCACCATACCGGGCGGCGAAGATCGAGGGCCAATTTTCTGCCGTCGCAGCCAAGCTCATCCGTGATGCGATCCACGACCAGAAGTCTCGTGATCGCTCCGGACAGCCGATCCATGGTTGGATCATGCCAGAGCAGTGGGCTGCGATGAAGGCTAGATTCAGCGAGTCCAAGTACCAGGAGCGGTCTGACAAGGCCAAGGTGGCGCGGTCGAGCGCCGGTAAGTGGTATGGTGGCTCCATTTCGATGACAGAGCATTTTCTTCGTCTGGTACATTTTCTATGACGGACATTAATTTATATATAGTTTAATAGAATGTTTAATACTAATAATAGATAATATATTTTAACAGGTAAAAAAGGGTGAGGACCCGAACATGGTGACCGTCTTCCTGGTCACCCGTCGAAGGGCTGGAGAGTTCATTGACGAGAGGGCGACGCAGGCATATGTACGTTCTATTCTTTATATTAATTTACTATAATTTAGAAAACAGAAAAATAGATACCAATATAGACTTTAGCAAACACTTACACGTTAGCAAACATGTTCTAGGCCGAGTTTGTTCGGCTACAGGGAGGGGCTGGTACTTCCTCCCAGCCGCCTACAGCTCCATCGCCGGACGACCTCTGGATGACCGCCGTTGGCGGTCTTCAGAAGGGTACGTACTACGGTACGGGATCCTACGGCGCGTATTTGGCTTCGGAGTCATCTCGGGCCCCCTATGTCAGTGCGCAATCTCCGGCTTCGCAGGCGTCATCACGAGCTCAGGATATTCGTCGTCAGATCGAGAAGCTGCATCGCGAGTTACAGCAGCAGATTTTTGATGCGGTCGAGCGACGATCCGACCCTCCGATCGTCACCGGACGATTTGATGCAGTCGAGCGCAGTATACAGGAGCTGATGAGTCTGCAGCAGGCTACAGCTGCCAGCTTGCACACGCTCATTGAGTCTATACAGCGCACAGAGCGTAGACAGGTCGAGCTGGAGGGATCACAGAGGAGCATGTCGGCCTCACTCACTCAGGTATCGGCTTCGCTTGAGGCGAGTACTGAGAGGGTGGTGAGTACCCTTGCTGTTTATGGTGAGCGACTGCGAGAGCTGGAGCAGATACGTCCTCCCGGTCTATTGACGACGCCGACTCCAGACATTGCACTGCCTCCTACTGCCCCTACGGTGCAGCTCACACATGAGCAGTATGAGTACATGCTATCCCAGATGCACGGCAGGGGTCCTTAGTGATCCAGTATATTTTTTTATCATCTTTGTATTTATTAGCCCTATGGGCCCATTCACCGTTCTGTACACTAATTTTGAAAATTATTTGACTCTGTTGGACATGTATATTTGTTGGACATGTACGTTGGTGATATTTAATTTGTTGGTATTTTTATTGAGTACATGTATGATATTTAGTTGTAGAATGTTATGATGGGAGACTGTTATTCATCTATTAGTTATAGACTGTTATGATGGGAGACTGTTAATTGTGATGATATCTGCGATAGGGATGACAAATATACCTACGTTGGGTTATAAGCAATGATCTTATATACAAAGGAGGCGCTGCCCAAATTTTAAAAAAATATAATGTGTATTTTTGTGATGATGTGTGTCTGTGTTTACAGTGAATGTGAAATACAGTGTTCGGAACCATCGATAGTTTCGATTACTGTTGTATGATTTATCTTGGATAGAAAGATCAACAGTTCAGGGTGTACTTCTGAGAGCTTCATTTTCACGTCCTTCACTTTCTCGGGATGTCGTAAAGGATCATGAGAAGGTGAAGGACGTGAAGAGGAAGCTCTGAGAAGTGCACCCTAAACTGTTGCTCTTTCTATCCAAGATAAAACATAGAACAGTAAGCAAAACTGTCGATGGTTCGAATACTGCACTTCACACTGTAAACACAGACACAGTATAACAAAAATACCAATTTTTTTAAATTTTTTATAACATCTGCGACGTATAGCGACGTTCTGCGACGTTTGGCGACGTCCTGTACACGTCGCTATACGTCGCCAAATAGTGACATAACGTCGCTATCTGTCGCTATACTGCTGACGTGTATATGACCACCTGAGAGCCGACATCGCTAAGTTTGTCGCTAGGCGTCGCTAAAATGCTGACGTGGCTGCTATGCCATGTCATCATATGTAAAGTAGACGGCGTCGCTAAGTGGTCGCCCTACGTCGCTATACTTGCGACGTATAATGACGTCGCTATCTGTCGCTAATATTGTGACGTCTAGCGACACTAAACGTGACGTCGCAACTAGCGACGAATTGCGACAAAATTGTAATCTGCGACAAGCCTATAAGCGACATCCATTTTTCGTCGCTAAATACGTCGCTAATAGAAATTAGTGACGGTTTTTCCTTTTTTAGCGACGTACTCTGACGTCGCTAAAAGGGGTTATTTTAGTAGTGGAAGCACACAAGATCGGTCCCGCTACTTGGGAGTCTCGATAAGGAAGCACACGAGATCGGTCCCGCAACTTGGGAGTCTCGATAAGGAAGCATACGAGATTGGTCCCGCTACTTGGGAGTCTCGATATGGGAGATCACGAGATCGATCCCGTTACTTGGGAGTCTCGACAGGAAAGTACACGAGATCGGTCCAGCTACTTGGGAGTCTCGATAAGGAAGTTCACGGGATTGGTCCCACGACATAGGAGTCTCGATAGAAAGTTGGAAAGCATGGTCATGATTAAGGAAGGACTTGGTAGATTGAGTTGAGTCATGTATGGTCATTGGACAACTTGCGCGCAAGGTGAATTCCTCGAACGATCCCGGTGCGTCGGGTTCGTTTCGGCCTAGAAGGAATTACAGATATTATACGGCCTTTATCGATGGTACGACTCGATTGAAGTGAACCGTTACAATATAGGCTGTGGGTCATTCTGTGGGAGCTCGTACATCGCACGCGAATGGTCACCATATACAAAGATCCAATATAGCTTGACATTACTAGTGACCACTCATATAGATGGGTCGGCATAAGAGCGGCTATCCGCGTGTATGCCTTTGGATTTTGTCGAGTATAGCAAGTTACGAGTTGGGTTAACAAGGCGTAATTGTAGCAAGCGCTAACCTTGAATCGGCACGGGTTAGGTGTGCACGGTTGCAACACCATTCTGGAGCCTAAGTTTTGGCTATAGCAAGGACACGTGCTTCGACATGAATGTGGCATCATCATCGAGTTGTCTCGAGTTAAGTTAGGAAGGGCCATAAGGCATGTTGGTTAAGTCTAGTTGATCCTTGGGAGGCACGGCCTCGATCTTAAGGCACAATCAAGTCTATGGGCACGACTAGCACGAGTCGTCCCCTTGACGTCATTGACATGAAAATGTTCTAGTGGCACATAAAAACAAGTAAAAGTCTTGACACGGCTGAGTTGCATAAGTTTCTACGCGACGAGGTACTGCCTCGAATATATATTGAAGCCACGAATAGAGTATAGCACGACCCCGTCGTTGCATTGCCAAGTATAGGCCAAGACGTCTTTGTCCTAAAATTAATCCTAAGACAAGACTAGAAAGACAATCAAAAGGGATAAGCTGCACAAAAGTAAATGAACGTGTCAGTTTTGTATGGGTGGGCGAGGAACTCACTCCACCAGTACAGTTGAGTACTGACACCCACACAGTTTTCATGAGGCATAGGTAGATGCCCGATGGCGTGGAGCTCGCTTGGATACGTCGAGGCACGGAGTTCTTTGGCGTTTCGAGGCATGCGGCCGCATGGAGTCAGAACTTATACGAAATATAATGTATGGACATCACTATTCTGGAGAATCTGCCACTCGTCGCTTGAAGCTTGTATTGAGAAATAAGAGAGAGCAGAGTGACTTGTAATATGAGAGAAAAAGTTAGCTTGAGAGACTTGTAATTTGGCCTGGTGCCGACATTGTAATCTTGGTTCAATATCAATAAAAGAGTATTTTTGCATGACTTGTGTTTTGCTTTCAATTTTTTGCTGCTGACTATTCAGTGTTTCTGCTTGGGACTTCTGTGCGACGACCCCTATCGCTTAGCCTGTAATCGGCCATTATGGACCTACCTTGCATGTGCGAAATCTAGGCTCATGCGACAACACGCCTTAGCGAGGATGATCACTCCTACGGTTGTGGGGCATGACATAATGGTATCAGAGCACGACTTTATGTCCTTAGACTTTTAATTTAATTCTTTAACTTTGATGTGTTGCTTTCGACAATTAATATCATTAATGTGCGCGCTCTCTCTCAAATGTCCCACGACATGTCCATACAATAAGTCTAAATATTTTGCAAAATCATACTAAAGAAATTTGGTTGAACAAAAGTTCAAGTAAAGAACGGTTGTCTAAGTCGGGCTAGACATATACACCAATAATTGTGTCGACCTTAGCAAAGTCGCGTACGAGATTCAAATTATGTTGGATGACAGTAAGTTAGACTCGATTGAGTATACCGGATGACTATCGATAGGGGTGCCATTAGATGATGTTATCGTCGATGTGATATAGATGAGCGTGCTTGGGCTCGAACGAAAATTTGAAGTATGATTCGAAACTTATTTCGAGGATTTGTTGAATGACTTCATCCCTGAGTATTGTATGGGATAGCTTCGTAGATGTCGATTGATTGAGGATGTGGGGTACCAATGAGTCTATCAACAAGCGTCGCATGTATGCAAAGCCTTAGAGTGAGTATGATTGAGTAAGTTGTAATCTTGAAGTTTATGACGAGTTGGTTCGAACAGACTAGAAACAATGCGCACGAGATTTGAATTTTGCAAGTACGAAATGCAAGTGATAAGAAAAAAGATAGATTGAATTAAAGAAAAGTTAAGGTGTATGAACGGATGACTTGATCGAGGAAATCGATATGAATTGTATGCAAAAAGTTAGCACGATTGAATAATAGCGTGCATGAAAGTGATTTTGAAGTTACAAAAATAACTCTAAGGATTTGGAATATATGTTGTTCGATGACTTAAGATAGTCGGATGAATGTACATAATTTTGGATTTGAACAAATAGAACATGTAGCTAGTTTGGGAGATAATGATCGAACTTGATCTTAAATGTAGCGGAGATTATCCAGTTCATACGATAGCATCAGTCGTACGACTCGAAATTCGTTACAAATAAAGATCGTCAAGTTACGTATATCATCGATGGTATTGAGGCGTAACAAAGATTGATATGCGATAACACGGGGGAACTCTGAGTCGAGGAATGGCGATTGTGCAAAAATGTTATTGTTCCGATGGATGTTATGCTTAGGATTTTGAAGAAATAAATGTTGGATGAAAATGATCGTATCTTGATGGTTATGTCGATAACCATAATGTCGACGTTCTTGTCTTGCGTGAGCACAACTCCAGCCTCGCCCATGCATCACGTCGAATTTGGGGACGATCGTTTTGTGTGAGCACGAACATGGTGATTCATGTCACGGAAACGATCGAACTCGAGAAATCAAGATGTGGCAATTTGGATTGCTTCGACTTGTGGTTTGAGGCAAAGGTGGATTCGAGAAGTGATCGGACTTGTGATTGATGATTGAGTAAACTAGAGGATTGAGGACATCCAATCTGCATATCGAGAATGAATTAGTCTAGACCCAAAACAAGAGTTGCACTCTGATGAGAACGATTATTCCGCGAGAGCATTGCATGGTGATTTCATGTCGACCGTAGATAATCAGACTCACGTGAGATTGGGACGTGACATATTATTAAAGTCAGACGACCTTGTGATCGATTATGTGAATTGGGATAAATGACTTAAGGAATACGAAATGAGAATTATGGTTTAGCGACAAGTCGTGTCATAGTGTGCTTGACTTGGAAGGAATTGATAGGTGGATTATAGCGAATATATTCAAAGAGATAGACTAACCAAGTTGTATGTTGGATGAATGGTTGAACATGACTCGATGTAGGATGGCTTTGTTGAATGACTCGGTCCCTTTCGACTAAGTGTTGCAAGTGCAAATAGGAGATATATATGCTCGATGTTAGAAATTTGAGTGGTACGAGCTTGGGTAGAAAATCTCATACTATCAACTTTGGTTTGACCCTAGGATTGGGGTCAGTATTGGTATTATTGTTGGAAAACTATGATTCCAATCTTGACATTGACTTTAGCCTTGAGAAATGGCCTAGCGGGTTAGGCGAGACGTCCATGTTGCAAGAGTTAGCATTGAAATGATTGATCTTGAGGATTGGTATGGATGGGTAGAATAATTTTAGAGTATGAAATACCCACTCATGAGACTCGACTGACATGCATGTATTTCGGGGACGCCTGAATATATATACGATGCGACTCGAGTAAGAATGGAAAATTCTCTATCATGCTGCTTGGCTGAAATACATGTATTTTAGGAACGCGTAGAATATATGCACGATCCAACCAAGTGATACGTTGAATTCAAGTGAGACTTGAGAAATGAAAAAGTGTCAAGGATTTTGAAATCGTATTTTAAAGGAAAGATTGATGGTAGTGCGAGCGTGGCTTGGATTGAATAAATGCATATGCGTAGTGTGTGCGAGAGTTATAGAATGTTGAATAAAGTGGCGAGTCGATGAGTAAGTACTCAGTTAGATTCGAGGATGAAACTTTTTCTGAGTGGTGTATGATGTAGTGTCTCGTCCCGCTCAGTCAATCGGAGGAATCAAAATGCCGATGGCGTTCGAACTTAGCCTTACAATGGCTGCTCGAAGACCCACTCGGTCGAGGCAAATCCTCGCTCAGGTCAACTAGTTTCGGTGAACTTGCCTCATCTTAGCCTTCACATAATAAATTGCATGTTTTGAACTTGCACAAGCTAGGCTTGATAATAAAAGAGACGCATCCACATAGCCAAGGGAATAATCCCGACGAGTCAGAATGTGTTAGAATATAGAAAATGTCTCACGGTCGGCTTAAAAGTTTGCTCGGCGTGCTTTTAAAATAACACTCAATCCTTCGTCCTGTGGCTTGGGTGAAAGAAAGTTGGTATTCGCCACAAAGCTGGAATTAGCCTAAGTCATAGGCGTCGCCCGCGTATATGCTTAATAAGCATGCACGATCCCGTCATCCTCGGCTTGGCATAGCCTTCGCCTGTCTCGTGGTTTAAGTCATATTGCACGACTCGTGGCATAAGTCTAGGCATTAAAAAAAACTTGGTTGTTCAAGTCGACCGCGTGCATAGCATGTTCTCTCGATGCAAGGCTTAGCATAACCTTTTCTCGTCAAGTCGTTACACGAATAAGTTAGACAATAGTTTGGCTAGGCTATCGAAGTCATAGCAAGCGCTGTCTCTTGTTGTCTACGGTTGTTAAGTCACAAAGTCCCACGAGAACAAGGCTCATCATATAAAGTATGTGAATTGAGCGATAGTGTCGCCTAGAGAATAAGTCAGTCTAAGGGACGAGCCACGGTTGGTTTAGGGAAAAGCAGGCCACGGACAAAGGAAGCACATAAGATCAGTCCTGCTACTTAGGAGTCTCAATAAGGAAGCACACAAGATCGGTCCCGCTACTTGGGAGTTTTGATAAGGAAGCACACGAGATCGATCCCACTACTTGACAGTTTCGATAAGGAAGCACCTGAGATCGGTCCTGCTACTTGGGAGTCTCGATAAGGAAGCATACGAGATTGGTCCCGTTACTTGGGAGTCTCGATAAGGGAGATCACGAGATCAGTCCAGCTACTTGGGAGTCTCGATAAGGAAGTACACGAGATCGGTCCCACTACTTGGAAGTCTCGATAAGGAAGTTCATGAGATCGGTCCCGCTACTTGGGAGTCTCGATAGAAAGTTGGAAAGCATGGTCATGATTAAGGAAGGACTTGCTAGATCGAGTTGAGTCTTGCATGGTCATTGGACAACTTGCGTGCAAGGTGAATTCCTCGAACGATCCTGGGGCACCGGGTTCGTGTCGGCCTAGGAGGAATTGCAAATATTATTCGGCCTTTATCGATGGTACGACTCGATTGAAGTGAACCGTTACAATATAGGCTGCGGGTCATTCGGTGGGAGCTCGTACCTCGCACACGAATGGTCACCGTATGCAAAGATCCAGTATAGCTTGACATTGCTAGTGACCACCCATATAGATGGGTCGACATAAGAGCGGCTATCCATGTGTATGCCTTTGGATTGCATCAAGTACTAGCAAGTTACGAGTTGGGTTAACAAGGCGTAATTATAGCAAGCGCTAACCTTGAATCGGCGCGGGTTAGGTGTGTACGGTTGCAACACCATTCTGGAGCCTAAGATTTGGCTATAGCAAGGACACGTGCTTCGGCATGAATATGGCATTATCATCGAGTCGTCTCGAATTAAGTCAGGAAGGGTCGTAAGGCATGTTGGTTAAGTCTGGTTGATCCTTTGGAGGCACGACCTCGATCTTAAGGTACGATCAAGTCTATGGGCATGACTAGCATGAGTCATCCCCTTGACGTCATTGACACAAGAAAGTTCTAGAGGGACATAAAAACAAGTGAAAGTCTTGACACGACTGAGTTACATAAGTTTCTACTCGGCGAGGTACTGCCTCGAATATATATTGAAGCCACGAATAGAGTATAGCCCGAGCCCGTCGTTGCATTCCCAAGCACAGGCCAAGACATCTTTGTCCTAAAATTGATCTTAAGGCAAGACTAGAAAGATAATCAAAAGGGATTAAGCTGCACAAAAGTAAACGAACGTGCCGATTTTGTAAGGGTGGGCGAGGAGCTCACTCCACCTGTACAGTTGAGTACTGACACCTACACAGTTTTTATGTGCAGGCACAGGTAGAAGCCCGATGGCGCGGAGCTCGCTTGGATGCGTTAAGGCACGGAGTTCTTTAGCGTTTCGAGGCGTACGGTCGTATGGAGTCAGAACTTATACGGGACATAATGTATGGACATCGCCATTATGGAGAATCTGCCACTCGTCATTTGAAGCTTGTATTAAGAAATGAGATAGAGCAGAGTAACTTGTAATATGAGAGAAAAAGTGAGCTTGAGAGACTTGTAATTTGGCCTAGTGCCCACATTGTAATCTTGGTTCAATATCAATAAAAGAGTATTTTTGCATAACTTATATTTTGCTTTCAAATTTTTGCTGCTGACTATTGAATGTTTCTGCTTGGGACTTCTGTGGACGACCTCCGTCGCTTAGCCTGTAATCGACCATTATGGACCTGCCTTGCGTGAGTATAATCTAGGCTTACGCAGCATCATGCCTTAGCGAGGATGATCTCTCCTACGGGAGCAAGGCGTGACATAATGGTATCAGAGCACGACTTTATGTCCTTGGACTTTCGATTGAATTCTTTAACTTTGATGTGTTGCTTCCAAAAATTGATATTGTTGATGCGCTCTCTCTCAAATGTCCCACGACATGTCCGTACAATAAGTCTAAATATTTTATAAAATCGTATAAAAGAAATTTGGTTGAACAAAAGTTCCAGTAAAGAACGATTGGCTAAGTCAGGCTAGACATATACACCAAGAATCGTATTGACCTTAGCAAAGTCGCGTATGAGATTCAAATTATGTCGGATGATAATGAGTTAGGCTCGATTGAGTATACGGGATGACTATCGATAGGGGTGCGATTAGACGATGTTATCGTCGATGTGATATAGATTAGCGTGCTTGGGCTCGAACGAAAATCCGAAGTATGATTCAAAACTTGTTTCGAGGATTTATTGAATGACTTCATCCCTAAGTGGTGTATGGGTTAGCTTCGGGGATGTTGATTGATTGAGGATGTGGGGTGCTAATGAGTCTATCAGCAAGCATCGCATGTATGCAAAGCCTTAGAGTGAGTATTATTGAGTAAGTTGTAATCTTGAAGTTTATGACGAGTTGGTTCGAACAGACTAGAAACAACGCACACGAGATTTAAATTTCGCAAGTACGAAATGCAAGTGATAAGAAAAAGATAGATTGAATCAAAGAAAAGTTAAGGTGTACGAACGGATGACTTGATCAAGGAAATCGATATAAATTGTATGCAAAAAATTAGCACGATTGGATAATAGCGTGCATGAAAGTGATTTTGAAGTTACAAAAATGACTCTAAGAATTTAGAATATATGTTGCTTGATGACTTAAGATAGTCAAATGAATGTAAATAATTTTGGATTTGAACGAGTAGAACATATAGCTTGTTTGTGAGATAATGATCAAACTTGATCTTAAATGTCGAGGAGATTATCCAGTTCGTATGATAGCATCAGTCGCATGACTCAAAATTTGTTACAAATAAAGATCGTCAAGTTACGTTTATCATCGATGGTATTGAGGCGTATCAAAGATTGGTACACGATAACTCAGGGGTACTCTGATTCGAGGAATGACGATCATGAAAAAATGTTTTGTTCCGATGGATACTATGTTTGGGATTTTGATGAAATGAATGTTTGATGAAAATGATCGTATCTTGATGGTTACGCCAATAACCATAATGTCGACGTTCTTGTCTTGCGCGAGCGCAACTCCAGCCTCGTCCATACGTCACATCGAATTTGGGGACGATCGTTCCGTGTGAGCGCAGACATGGTGATTCATGTCGCAGGAACGATCGAACTCAAAAAATCAAGATGTGGCAATTTGGATTTCTTTAACTTGTGGTTTGAGGCGAAGGTGGATTCTAGGAGTGATTGGACTTGTGATTGATGATTGAGTAAACTTATGGATTGAGGACATCCAATCTGCGTATCGAGAATGAATTAGTCTAAACCCAAAATAAGATTTGTGCTCCGATGAGAACGATTATTTTTCGGGAGCGTTGTATGGTGATTTCATGCCGACCGTAGATAATCGGACTCGCGTGAGATTGGGACGTGACATATTATTAAAGTCAGACGACCTTGTGATCGATTATGTGAATTAGGATAAATGACTTAAGAAATATGAAATGAGAATTATGGTTTAGCGACAAGTCGTGTCATAGCGTGCTTGACTTGGAAGGAACGGATAGGTAGATTATATCGAATGTATTCGAAGAGATAGAATATGCAAATTGCATCTTGGATGAATGATATTGATAAGTCGAGGAAATGGTTGAACATGACTCGATGTAGGATGGCTTTCCTGAATGACTCGGACCCTTTTGACTAAGTGTTGCAAGTGCGAATAGGAAATATATATGCTCGATGTTAGAAATTTGAGTGTGCGAGCTTGGGTAGAAAATCTCGTACTATCAACTTTGGTTTGACCCTAGGATTGGAGTCAGTATTTGTAAGCCCCATGAATTTTAGGGATTTATGTTTTAATTTTTCTAAAAGAATTATTTTCGATAATAATTTTTATTTGAATTATATTTTTATCAATAATGCTCTTTTCGATGACTTTGATTTTTGGAGCATCAGAGATGTCAGTCTCTGGAAACTTTCTTCTCTAAGTTCGTAGTAGACATGATTATCTTCCTGTTGATATATCATGTCCCACTTAAACTTGTTCTCTTATGCTCTTTTTGCTTCGCACAACTTTTGGGTCAATTTAGACCAATTTATCGTCTGCCATACACTACACCAAAATAAGCCATTTATAACACTTGTTTTTTTCAATTTGTAACGGTTAATACCGTTACAAATTTGTAACGATAATTACCGTTACAAGAATTAAACAAACGTTACTATAATAATATATATGTATATTTTTATCAAAATTATTTTTTGTAACAGTAATAAGTGTTATATTTTTAAAAGAATGGTTACAAAAATTTCTAAGTTTCCCACTCTAATTTCATACACAGCCTTTATTTTCCCCCCTCTCCAGTAAAATGTGTTACGAAACTAAAATTCATCCCGACCTCAACTCGCAGCCATTCCTCTCTTGTCGCAGGCATATAGTGCAAAGCCTTCGCCACCACCACCCTAACCGTCGACATCACTACTCCCACCCTAACCGATACAATCACCACTCTGACCGCCACTCTCTCTCCTCTCGATCCAAACCCTAAAAATCTCGAAGAATCGCTATACCGCCAGGTTCAAAGAAGGGGAAAGCCAATGAGAAGAAGCAGAAGAAGAAGACCAACCCTAACCCTAATTTTGATAAGGGTTTGAAGGTGAAGAATGGTGTTGATTCGCCCAATGAGGCTCTTCTTGTTGCTTAGAGTAGCAAGGATGAGGTCGGGCCCGTCGATACCGAGGAGAATGTCGAGGTTGAGGGAGATTCGTCTCGGTAATATGAAGTTCTAGGTGAATCATTCCTTTTTTTTTTTAGGTTTTTTCTCTGCCACTTCTCAAAAATCTGCTAGCTTTTGGGAATCGATGTACCATTTCTACTAAATTTAATTGTTGAATCTGCGAAGTTTAGGAATTTTCTGTAAAAATGAGGCTTTACAGTTCATGCTAGATTTAATTCCGAAGTTTTTTTCTTCATAATTTATTAAAAAACCGAGGCTTTTAATCTGATGCATGAAGGGGGATGCATATGCTACGTGTTTGAGATGCACATATAGGGCATCTATGATTCATTTTGATGATATATTGAACACATAGCAAATTGGAATTGGAAACTTGACTTGTTAGGTTATTTATTGTTAATTAGAGTTGGATACTTAGTGATATTATAAACTTAATTTTCCTACATCCATGATCCAATACTCACCATTCACTATGATATAAAGCCCCTTGACGATTAAGGATACAATTTGGATCTTGATAACATTTCTTCAACTCTTTGCTTTCATATGAAACAAATTCTTTTATATGATCAATCCATAAGTGAGTTATGTTCTGTGTCCTTTAAAATTGCAGCTGTGACGTCTTCCAACCTATTGTCGTCTTTTGATAGTAATTTTGCAGCCAAAAATTCTTAATGAAGTTAATGTCAAGAGTCAACAGCTTACTGCAGATTAACTATTTGGAGTATGATATAGGCAATTGAGACTTGTTTTTCTTTTTCAATTTAGTTACTAAATTTGTTTTCTGTAGTATCTTTCATGTGTTTTAAAGTACTTCTCTTCATTCACGTTCAGAGTCTACGAGCTGTAGTTGCTGCTCATTCTAGATGGTGGCATATTCCTTTGCACTTGTTTCAAGCATGTAGCCTGCTTGACACATCCTCGAGTTAAAATATGCTTATTAATCTACTTTAGTTGTGATTTTTGGAGGTTATATACAACAGTAAGATTAGATGGGTTGCAACATCTTTGCTATACATAAAAGTTGATTGTAGAAGCTATCCTTCAGTTTGTCAAAAAATAAGGCTTTGAATGACATCCACCATAGTTTGCTGGCAGATTACACTTGAAGCTTGCTATTTTTTTTAGTTTACTCATAATTTTCTTTTCAAGCATGCCTCTACTCAGATCCAAGATACTTCTTGTATGAGGCATTCTTTCCCTGAATAAGGACTAAGGCGTGGGCTTATAGCTCTAACTGAAAGAATGGAAAAGTACATCATTCTCCGCTTTCTTGATATTTCTGATTGGTTGTTGCTACATAATATGAACTAATTGTTTCTATGATAATGCCCCTTGCAGATTTGAGATAATTAAAGAAGTTGGTAACGGGACCTTTGGGAATGTGTGGCAAGCAATCAATAAAGAGAGCGGGGAAGTTTTATGCTATCTTTGTTAAACAATTATTTTATGTTATTTCGAATATGTAGATAAACTTTTTTTTTCCTGTGTACGTACTGGCTTTCATAGGTTGCAATCAAAAAATTGAAGAGAAAGTATTTTTCTTGGGAGGAATGCTTGAATCTTCGGGAAGTCAAGGTACTTTGGTGCCATGAATATTCATTCATTCATTTGTATTTTTTAATTCTGTCTGAGTTCTTTTTCCTTCCAGTCTCTGCGGAAGATGAACCATCCTAATATTGTGAAGCTTAAGGAGGTTATAAGAGAAAATAACATACTATTTTTCATCTTTGAGTATATGGTGCGTATGTATTCTCTATCTTGAAGTAGAATGTGTACTTCAGATATAGCAATCTAACATTGGTTTTGACTCATAATGAGTGTCTAAGGTACCTTGAGAGTGGTAACTACATTACCACATTGGATCTTGGCTTAGGCGAAATTCAGCATGCCCATGACAGTGCCAGATAAACATTTCAGTCCTCTTTGAAGAGTGTTGTCGGTGTTCTACACAGTTTTAAACTGTTGAATGTTGGTGTCTGACATGTCTTAGAGCGGCAGTGCTTTTCAACTGCTAGTACTTATTGGTCAAATGAATTTCGGGCTGGGAATCAAATGTTGAATAGGTTTAGTGGCAAGGTAGGGAGTTATAATGCGTCATTAATTATATATCCGTTGCATAATCTCTTATGTGATCAACCTATTAATCTACATAAGTTTTTTAACTTTTTATCTCTGTCGTTGATAGTCAAAAAATGAGTATGTACTGGCTTGGGTTCATTTCGAGAATTGTTGTTGATGCTATAAGATCTGGAACGTTTGTAATTATATCTCATTCTCATCTTGTAATTTTACAGTGACAAGCTCATGAGGATTATGCTACTTGTGTAACATAAAATCAGTATTATAATATGCAGTATTATATTATATTATATTGTCGATTATATATTCCTTGCAGATCTCTTATGTGCTCAAACTATTAAAGTGCCACTTTTTTTATCACTGTTAAAGGACAAAATTGAGTGAATTTGGTATCATAATCATTTACAAACAACAATTACCAACTTAGCTTTCTATAAGCCAGGTCATTTCTGTAATTATATTATATGATTTAATTTATTTTAGGGTCAACAACATATCTGGAATTAGATGTTACTTCACTTGGTATTTTGCTTTTTTACTGAATAAATTTTCTTATCCAGGTCTTGGTCTATATTGCATCTCCAAAGCTGATCATCTCCTCTAACACTTGATGAGCTAAGTTCCTGATACTCACCCTGACTGGCTTGGTGTCTCAGGTTTGCTCTCTTAACTCTGTAGATTTGCTCTTGATGAATGGCCACTCTGATACTCGGGCATTCTGCACTCCGATGCTCATTAGTGAAATGAATTCTGATACTGAGGGACTAATGGGCTAGTATAGCTAGTGCAGCTAGTATACTATGAATGCTTCTTCTCCTTGAGCTTTAACAGTCTTTAGTGAGCTCAGTGAGCTAAATATAGTCCTGCAACACACATACTACAAAATATTAGTAATTGACTCGAACTGCACTAAGTCTAGTCGACTCACTCAGAAGAGTCGAGCCGAGCTGAGTACTCTTCGAGCTTAACAAGTCGATATTGTTCACGAGCTTTCTAGTCGAGCTTCCCATGTTCAAGCTTGGGTCATTAAGGAATCTAGCTCAAATATTTGTTCAAGTCATATGGAAAATAATGAGGTTGTCGAAGATTCCTCTCTTCATCTACATTATCCTCCCTCTTCATCTACATTACAAGAGAGTGGCAACTTACCATTGACTCATGATATTTGAACAAGAAGATGGTCACCCTGTAAAGACAGGGACTGGCATATGAGTATACAACATATGTATTCTTAGAAGACTTTCTTGTTTCACGTTATAGTATATTATATGAATAATGAAGAATAACAGGAGTATTACGTCACATTGTAGTATATACAATAGTTATGCTTACATTCAGTAGGAAGTCATATTCCTGGATGCCTGACATAATGCTGCATTTGGAATTTCAATGGAATTAGCTTTATCGGAACTCTAAAAGATTCTCGTATCACCCTTATGGTGGTTTTAGAATTTACTATTATGAAGTTCATACTGAGATTTGATGGCAGAATGCATGTCTTTGGAAGTACAGGTTACGATTTTGTCTGTTTCGAAGGTTGAACCATAGTTACCTGGGCCCCTTTGCCCGACCCCCAGGAACTTCTTTCTGGATCCCACGACCCAAATGTCTTGGGTTCGCACTCTGATAGCCAAAAGCGATGACTCGGACAATCCGGATCTTGCAAAATGAAGTTCCAAGAAAGAATCAAACAAATTGTAATAGAAAATACAATTAAGTGAATTAATTGTCAAAGTGGAGCACACAATGGTTGTTGAAGGATTCAGTAGGAAGTCTTCCCTAGTACACACGTTGATACTGATGAGCCTATTAAGACGAGAGCAGCATACTGGTTAAGCCTTCCCCCATTGTAGCGTGAACTAGGGAAAGTAGTTTAACCCAGGTAAATATCATTAAAGCTTGCACATATATGAATTAAACTTCTCCGTTTATTCAACTTTATACAAGAAACTAGTATTGCTAACTGACCTTGAGGTCCACAAACTTTTCTATGCTCTTTCCTTGTATTACAATCCTTTATGTTCTCTATTTTTAGGCTCTTCTTCACTCTCCGCACATGTTCCATGAAGCCACACATGCATTCCCAAGCCATGATGTCAAGGTTCTTACTGTAGAAGCCATTTGTATGTTAGAGCTGCAGGAGGTACGATTATTTTTCTTAAATGGCTCAGTCGATGTACTATTTTTGTCAGATGGCAGACATCTATACCTTTCACTTTCAAGCACAATATTTGATTCATATTATTTATGCTTGCAGGCTTTGCTTGAACAAAACCATTCAATTGTTGAAAGCACAACTGGTATGATTATATTCCTCTATAGTTTTTGTAGGATATGCTGGACACTTCCTCAACTAATATGTGCCATGTCCATCCTTGTTCGAACAGAACCATGTCTTCTAGTATAACCACTGAGTATGTTATTCAATTGTAAATATTGTGATTCCTGTGATTGTAGACTTGCAACTATCATTGAGTTATTGATATTTTTATTCCAATATCTATTGCATATTTTTTTATCTTTATACTGGGATCACCTTAGTTTCATATATCCATCTAGAGTTCTCTTTTAGTCTATCACTTACACTATTGAAAGGTTGTTTTGTTTTGACATATCTTGATGTATTAGGAAAAGTGCTAACTGATGGATGTATTAGCAAGCAAAAATAAACTTCTATTAGTTAGAAAAAATTGTTGTCTTCAACATAACTAGTAAGTATCTTCCTATTGATACATAATTTTTGTCTAGGATATGGTGACAGTAATCTTGTTGCAGCCTGGCACCATATCATGCAGATACTTTATCATCTCGCTGATCTTTTCTCTCTTTCTTGTTCCAAAATATCCAAGTTCAATTTGAATCACTAACTATACAAATCAGATTGATACTTCTGTTGAATTATATAAAACCAAATTCATGCTTGTCTTGCACAACATAATTACAGATACAAAAACAAAGCCATTATCACAAATTTCTGGTATCGAAGTAAAATGTTAGTTTAGTGACTGCAATATCGATACTTATTGGTTGCTGGGGTAAAGAGCTTCTTAGCAGGTAACATGGAGCTTGTCGATGGTCGTATCATCGATGTCAATTCGGTTGTCTTGGCTACAGGTTATAGTAGCAATGTTCCTTATTGGTACAAGGTATATATGTTGTGTAGATATTTGGTTCAATTGCTTCTAAGAATTTAAGTTATTATAAGTTTTTATAGGAATACCAATACTGATCAACTCTTGGTTTGAAAACTTTATGTAGG